>CP139505.1:62069227-62313365 GCA_021014915.2 Artemisia tridentata subsp. tridentata | reverse complement strand
CGAAGGTCGAGGCTATCACTAAATGGCCTAGACCTACGAATGTGACTGAGGTGAGAAGTTTTCTGGGACTCGCGGGTTATTATCGTCGTTTTGTTGAGGGTTTCTCGTGGCTAGCCTTGCCATTGACTCAGTTGATGAGAAAAGGGGAGAAATTAATTTGGACTGAGGAGAGGGAAAACAGTTTTGAGGAGCTTAAGCAGAGATTAGTGTCGGCACCTATTCTAACTCTTCCGTCTGGTTCGGGTGGTTTCCAGATTTATAGTGATGCATCTAAAAAGGGTTTGGGTTGCGTTTTAATGCAGCATGGGAAAGTCATCGCCTATGCTTCGAGGCAACTGAAACCGTACGAAGAAAATTATCCGACGCACGATTTGGAATTGGCTGCAGTGGTTTTCGCTCTTAAGATATGGCGGCATTATCTATACGGCGAATCATGTGACATTTTCACCGACCACAAAAGCCTTAAATATATTTTCACGCAGAAGGAGCTCAATATGAGACAGAGGCGATGGTTGGAGCTCCTGAAAGATTACGACACCAACATCCAGTATCACCCCGGCAAGGCAAATGTTGTTGCCGACGCTCTGAGCCGGAAGTCGGGTATGATTGCTAGTCTGAATTTTGAGCCTCGGATTCTAAATGATTTGGAGATTCTTGATGTTGAGTTTTGTGTTCGGGGTTGTGACGGTTACTGGGCTAGTCTAAAGGTTGAGTCCAATCTCATCCTGCGGATTAAAGAAGCCCAGAAAGATGACGGTGAACTCTGGGCCATTGTGCAGAATGTGGAAGATGGGAAGCAATCTGAGTTCCGAGTTGATGAGTTTGGTGTGGTATGGTTCGAGGATCGTCTTTGTGTTCCCAACGATCCTGTTTTGCGAGAGGCTGTTTTGTCAGAGGCGCATAGTTCTCCCTTTACTATACATCCGGGTTCCACCAAAATGTACCGAGATCTGAAGCAGCACTTTTGGTGGAGCGGCATGAAACATGATGTGGCGTCTTATGTAGCTAGGTGTTTGACTTGTCAGCAGGTCAAGATCGAGCACCAGAGAGCCAGTGGATTACTACAGCCGTTAGATATTCCGACTTGGAAGTGGGAGGAAATTTCTATGGATTTCGTATCGGGTTTGCCACTTACCAGAAAGAAACATGATGCGATTTGGGTGGTCGTCGATCGACTAACCAAGTCGGCTCATTTTCTACCGATTCGTATGGATTACAGTGTTAGCAGATTGGCAGAGATTTTCGAGCAGGAGATAGTTAGACTACACGGTATGCCTACCGCTATTATTTCAGATAGGGATCCACGTTTTACTTCCCGGTTTTGGAAAGGACTGTATAGAGCTTGGGGTACACAGCTTAAGTTCAGTACGGCTTTTCACCCTCAGACAGATGGTCAGTCGGAGCGGACCATCCAGACATTGGAGGATATGCTGAGGGCATGTGCGTTAGAGTGGACGGGTAGTTGGGACGAGTATCTTTGTCTGGTAGAGTTCGCTTATAACAACAGCTGGCATGCTAGTATTCGGATGGCTCCTTTCGAGGTGTTGTATAGGCGGAAATGTAGAGCACCCATTTGTTGGAACGAAGTGGGAGAGCGTGCTATTGAGGGTCCGGAGTTGGTTCAGATCATGAATGAGAAGGTAGATGTTGCTAGGGAGAAGTTGAAAGAAGCTCGGGCTCGTCAGAAAAGTTATGCGGATAAGCACCGTCGTGATTTGGAGTTTCAGGTGGGTGATCGGGTCTTCCTTAAGGTTTCACCGTTTCGAGGAGTTAAACGTTTTGGAATCAAGGGCAAGCTGAGTCCTCGATTCATCGGACCATTCGAGATCCTGGAACGTATTGGAGAGGTTTCCTACCGTCTAGCTCTACCTCCCCAGCTTTCGCATGTGCATGATGTATTCCATGTATCTCTTCTACGGGGATACAACTATCATCCTCTTCATGTGGTATCTTATCCTTTCGATCAGATTCAACCGGATATGTCTCTTCCGGAGGAGCCGGAAGCGGTTCTGGATCGCCAAGAGCGAGTTATGAGACGTAAAGTCATTCCATTCGTTAAGATTCTTTGGCGGAACCACCCAGAGCGGGAAGCTACCTGGGAGACCGAGGAGTCTATTCGAGCTAGTTATCCTCATTTTGTATTCTGATCTGGTATGTCTCTGTTCTGTTTCCGTTCCATTTCAGTTCTACTTCTTTGCAAATTTCGAGGACGAAATTTTTCGTTTAGAGGGGAAGAGTTGTAAAACCCTAAAAATCTAAAATGTGCAAAAGACCAAAATGCCCCTACAACTTTGAAAATTAAATAAAGGCTTATATAACTTATAAATTAATTCCAAAAATTATGAAATGTACCAAGTATGACATGAAATAATTAGAGAGTATCAATAAATATTTGTGCAAGCTATAAAAAGTATTATAACACATAAACAAGTCCAATTTAGCCAAAAATAATTAAGTATGCATTTACCTTGTTTTAAAAGTTATTTAAGTGTATTTAAATTACAAATAAATGGGAATTAATACAAAATAAATGGTGATTGACCTATACCATTATTAGGCCGCTCCCCTTGATTTCCCCCTCCCCCTAATATTCGGCCTTATCACCCTTTAAGCAACCAAATCATTTTCTCTCCCTAAAACAAAATCGATAGAACCAAAAACCCTAGAATTAGCCACCAAAAATTCATCCGATTTTCTGGAGATAAAAGACCAATTTTCCTGTGATTAGCATCATCCTAAGGAGCCTAGAAAAATACTACTTCGAATTGTGGTGGCCGGATTCAAGGGCTTTCGAAAATTCTTGTTTAATTCAAACCGAAAGGTAAAAATTCCACTTTGATTCATTCGATCTTGGATAAATCGTTTCTTATTTTTATTGTGTTCCTCACATCATATGTGACACGTGAAAATTGGTTTCAAGATTTTTAGATCATTTTTGAAGCCGTGGTGATTTTTTTGGGCGTTTTGGCTATACGCGTACAAGATAAATCCTCCAACCCATTCTACACGTTCGAATCTCTTTGTGGTATTTTTCTCAGATCCTATATGTATTTAGAACATCAAATAAAATGATTATAACATACCATGCATGATCTACATATTATTTGCGAATTAAACATGGAAAACGTGTATAAAACCTAAATAATTATATCCGAATTTTCTGGACATGAATGATAATTTATTTGAGCTTCATATGATGAATATAATCTGGGAAAAATGTCCACTTGATTTGTAGAGGCCTAAAATAATTATTTTTGATTTATTTGTTTTACCGGATTTAAGTTATATATAGAAGAAATAAAAATAAAATGTAATCCGATTAGGGTTTGAATATTAGGGCTTGGTTTTGACAAATTGATGATGTTATAATGATTATATAATGATTTGGTAATTATTGGTATTTTTAGCATTAGAGTTTTATAAATAAAAAGTACAATCGGTTTGTAATTAAATTCTAAGGGGGTGTTTTGTAACTTTTAAAACTCAAGGGTTATGTTTAGAACTTTATTTGGGCTGTGTACTATTCGAATAAAATATAAGTTGGGGGTGTCATGTGTAATTTTTATAATTAAAAGGATTAAAATGTTTATTTTGATAAAGTATAATTCGATTTTAAAAATAATTAAATAGAGGGACCATATATGTAATTTCTGGAAACTTAGGGTTGATTTGAGTAATAAATTATATTCAGGGGGTTATGTGTCATTTTGGTAATTTAATGGCTTAATATGTAATTATTAATAAGTAAAGGTTGAAAATGTAAATTAAGGGTTAAATATGTAAATTAATTAAATTGAGGGACCTATTGTGTAAATTATGAATACTTAAGGGTAGATTCGTATAATATGATAAAATAAGTGATCATTGTGTAATTTTGATAAACTAAGGGTCTAATGTGTAATTATGGATATTATAAGGTTTAAAATGTAAATTATATAACTTAAGGGTGTAAAGTGTAAAATTGGGAAACTTGAGGGGCTGAATTTGTTAACTTGATAAATATGGATTCAAAACAGGTTACTTGAGATATTTTCATGTTTGTACTTTGACTTTGATATAATTACACTTAAAACCCTAATTTATGTAAAGTCGTCATTATTAACCCTCAACTTTCGTGACTTGTTAAAATACACCCTAAAACCATAATATGTTTTGATAATGACTTAACCTAAATGAGAATATGGAAATCTTACTAATTATGGAACTTTCTAATTATGGAAACTTACTAAATATGGAAATCTGCTAAAAATGGAAAGTTACTTAAAATGGAAAGATGTGTAATTCTTTTCTACCCCTCTAGGTGTGAAGAAGGAGAGGACCTGATCTTTTCATCTTATTCATTTCTGGTTGTGTTTGCTTTTTGGAATAAGGTACAGATATTCTGCTCTTTGTATAAGGAGCCTTCGGTCTCTATTTTGATTCGTATTAGGGTTTCCCTATGCCATTGCTATGAACCCTTTGATTGTGAACCTTGATATGATCCTTTGATTATGAACCTTTGCCATGATCCTTTTGACATGATCCTTTGAGTTGAACCTTTTGCTATGAACCCTGTGATATGAACTTTGACATTTGGACTGTGATTATGACCATGGGAACCTTTGCTTTGATATATGAACCTTTGACCCTTTCAGTTTGATACCCGAGCCAAATGTGTTTCCTAGCCATGAAGGTAACATGGCCGTGTCTGTGATGCACCACTGACATGACTAGTGTGTAGCCCTAGTGATTTGGTTACACCGTCCCCATCGTGATTTATGAAATGCATGCGATTATTATTATGATTATGGCCAATGTGATTTGTGGGGGGCGAATGGATGCATCCTAGGTACGTTGTGATATGTGATTATGATATGATATGTGCTATGTGGTGACTGATGATGGGTGCAATCCACGTCTTTCACAAAATGTGGGAGCTGATCACTCCATTGGATACATGAGGACACCCCTCATATTATCTGGTTACTAAGAGGTATCCCCTCTAGATTATGCAGGCTTATGTGATGTGATATATGTGGGCTCGTGGTGGATGACTGTCCTAACCTTTACTCTTGTATCTTATTTATATCTCTTTCATTATGCTTCGTTTGTTTCGTTTCCGTTTATATTATATATCTGTTCACTGGGCTTTTTAAGCTCAGCCGCACGTTTTCTTTTCGTGTGCGGCAGGTATCTAAGCTAGGAGTTTTTGGATTATGCTTTGGATGGGATGAGAGTTAGATGAAGCCTTGACCTTAGATGACCACCTTTATCTTATGACTTTGTTTTGATCATGGATTTCATTGTATTCGTACCTTTGGATTATTTCCTTTCCTTGAACTTATGTATTATTCAAGTCGTGTTGACTTGACTTTCTCTTATGAATTTATTTAAGACTTCCGCTGTGTTATTATGTATGCTTTGATGTGTCACCATAATGTGATGCTTCTACCCTTGTCGGGTTGGGGTGTTACATTACTAGCTTGTCATTTGACAAGCTAGAGCTTGTAGAGTAGCTCCTCGAGCATTAAATGCCCTGTTTGTGCAAAGGGCCTTTGTAAGTTTCAAGTTATTTCAAGTTTTTAAGTGCAATTGCTTATTTCTGTGTTTATAAGTGCTTATTTGTTTGATTCTAGCTTATTTGTTCTTGAAATTGCCTTTTGATGTTGATTTGTTAGTTTAAGTTAGCTTATACTAGATTCTACTTAAAAAAGCTTAAAAAACTTAAAAATAGCTAAATATAGGATAGCTTATTTTAAGTACTTATTGATAGTGATAATGGTTAATAAGTGCTTACTAGACTTAGATCAGCTTCTGTGTTGCGTTTTTCTAGCTTAAATTGGCCTATGCTAGTTAAAACTCAAAACAGTCTCAAATAAGGGGGTGTTTGAAAGAAGGTTCAAAATGGGTTAATTATGTGTTTACTGTTCATTTGTTCTTGCGTTAAGTTTGTTCTTGCTTAATTCAGTCTAGGTTAGTAGTTTGTAGGAGTATTTGATCTTTTTTTGAGGGTTTGAGTGATTTAAGTTGATTTTTATAAAAACAAGGTTGGAGACTGATCTTAATTGCTAGTTGTAGGATTAAGCAAATTTTGTCCTTGTTTTTGATGTTCTTGAATTCATTATAGTAATTTAAGTTGATATTCAAGCATGGGTTTGATTTCACAAAGTTCCTGAGTAGTTATGGTCAATTTAGTAGTTTCATTGCATCAATAGCCTTTCTGTCCTGATCTCAGTTTTTTAGCCATTTTCATGTGCTTATTTGTTTGATTAATTGCTTAATTTCCCGAGTTTTTAGTAGTTTGCTATTTTTCCTGTACTTATTTCTTAATTTCAAACTTAATTCTAGCTTTTTACACCTTAAAAAGTAGCTCAAAAATAGCTCATTAAGCCAATTGCACACTGAGAACTCAGTGTGCATTTGACCCAAATAAGCTATTTCTAAGCTTATTTTTGAGTTGTTCTTAAGCTCCAATTAGGTTGAATCTTTGCCTAGGTGCTTATAGGTGTATGTTCTTTGCTTATCTTCTGATTTGTGGGATTTGCTTTTAGTCTTAGAGCTTAAAATTAAGCCCCTAGTTGCCTCAGTAGCCTGTTAGGCCTGCATATGTCCCAATAGCTTATTGTGAGACATCAGTGCTTATTTGCTCATGTTCATGGCTTATTCTGAGTTATCTGGTTCATTCAGATCATACTTAGTCTGATTTAGCTTTTTCTAGTTTTTATTTAGCTTAATAGCTCATTTGCTTATTTGCCTTAAGCTTGTTTTCTTTATTTCCTTCTGTTCTGATTTTCTCAAGCTTATTTATGGCTTATTGTGAGTTTCTAAAAAAGGTTGTTTTACAAAAAGTGCTTAATATTATCTTAACTTTTAGTTTCAAAAAGAAAAAAAAATCAAAAATAAAATAAAAATAAAAAGTGCAAAACCAGGGTTTGAACCCTGGTCTGCACACTCAGAACCCCAACACACCACACACACACCAACTGCCCTTGGGTCTTCTTCGGGTTATTCCTTGCAAAGTTTTATATTTAACCCTTCTTTTTCTATTTTGCTTATTTACTCCTTTTAGCTTAATAACTGCTTATCTAAATAAGCAGTTGCCACCATTTTATTTTTCCTAGGATTTGTTTATCTTTTAGCACTTTCCTGTATTTTTTCAGATTTTTCCATTTTCATTTAGTATTTTTATTATATTTTTCTTTTCAACTTAGTTTTTAAATCATATTAAATAAAATAAAAGTAAAAAAATATATAATTCTTTTTTCTAAAATTTTCTTTTATCATTTAGGAATTAGGAAAAATAGATTTGCACCCGTAGAGTTAATATTTCATCATTTCACTTTTCTTGGGCTCGGGATTTCCCGGTTTAAGCTCGTTTTTTATTTTCTTTACGTTTTTGCTCAATTATGCTTTGTAGACTTATTTCTTATGCTTGTTAAGTTGTATTTAGCTTATGTATGCTTTCCGTAGTTATAAATTGCATAATTTCCATTTTCATTTGAATTCCCGGTTAACGTTTTTAGTTTAATTTCGTTCGTACTTTATTTTGCTTTGTTTCCTCACTTTCCATAACTTAATTAGAATTAAAAACACAAAAATCCAAATTTCATTTTTCAAGCACTTTAATTCCAAACCTTTCACGAAATCCTCGATTCACACCTCGTCGGGAAACGACCCGGGTATCACTTGCCCGATATCTCATATCGTATTCACGGGTTTTGCAAGTTGGCCTTTTTCCCAAAGTGTTGGCTTGTCAGTTCCCGCGCCTTACGCATGTCTGATATTTTGATATATACTCCCACACGAATCACCAAACCTTTTGATTTCTTCATCAAATCTCTTATTCCATTTTCGTGATGCTTGCTTCAATCCATAAATGGATCTTTGAAGTTTGCATACACGGTTTGGAAATTCTGGATTCACAAACCCCTCAGGCTGCGCCATATAGATGTCTTCACTAGGCGACCATTTAAGAAGGCGGTTTTGACATCCATTTTCCAAATCTCATAATCATAGTATGTTGTTATGGCTAAGAGAATCCTAATAGCCCTTATGTCAGCTACAAGAGAAAGGTCTCCTCATAGTCAACACCTTATTTTTGGGTAAAGCCTTTAGCTACCAAACGGGCCTTATAGGTGTGTACATTACCATCCATGTCAGTTTTCTTCTTGAAGAGCCACTTACTTACAACTACCTTGGCATTGGGAGGAAGGTCTACATCAATCTAGACTTGATTATCTCTCATGGATTGCATTTCCTCATTTATAGCAATCTGCCATTTATCCTTTTCAGGATCATTCATGGCAGCTCTATAATTAGCAGGTTCTCCAAGATCCCCTAATATAGTTTCCTCAACCTCTACGTTAAGACATAGATGTTCAGGTGCTTTCACAGTCCTTGCAAATCTGTGAATGGGAATAAATTCAGGTGGAGGACCCAGACTTTCAGGTTCCACAGGAAGTTCGCTAGTTTTTTCAGAAGGTAATGTATCTTCTTGATCATCTTCCAGATCATAGATCCTCCCACTGAATTCTTGAGATATGAGATCCTTTTCAAGAAAATCTCCATACCTAGCAACAATTACTTTGTTTTCAGGTGGGTAGTAAAAGTAGTAACCCATCGTTTCCTTTGGGTATCCTACAAAGATACACTTTACAGATCTCTTTTGGTGTAACATCCGGTAAATTTCCTAAACCTATTTTACGAGCCAAAACATTTATTTCTGATTTTCTTTAGCTTTTGAATTTCCTTGAACTTGTTTGGTTTTGAAAAACGGTGGATATCATATATATCGTGAGCGTTATTCCTTGATCGAGCCGGTACAACCTAGAAAGCACGAAACGAACCGTATTTGCCAAATATATTGAGTTCTTGAAAATATTGCATATTGATACGTCGTTTTTATCAGAAAAATTATTTCGTGAACAATGGCGCAAGTTTCGTAATAGTTCGAGTCCGTTTGGTACGTCAAATGGGCCCCGGAGTGTTTTTGGGAAAAGTTTAACCAGTTTGACAGCTTTGGTCCCTCCGCCCCATGTTTTCATTTTCACCCCGCAAGTTTTTTCTTTGCCCAGGTTTAGTCCCTCCCAAAAATATAAAAACCCCAAAATTATTTATTTATTTCATTATCACACACACACTCTCACACTTCTCTCTCCCTTTCTCTCTCTATACCACCGGCGACTCACCACCACCGCCCACCGCCGTCTTCTCCGGCGAGTTTTCGGCAACCACCGTCATCGGAAAATTTTCCGGCGAGCTCATTTCTTAGCCGATTCGATAGATCGGCCTACCTACCTTGTTTCTGGAGATTTTGAGACCGTGACGCGTCTCGTATCACCCCCCATGCGCCACCCCACTTTCTGTCATCACCGCCGCCAACCACCACAGCCTTCCTCTCCCTGTTTCTTCTCGGTAAAACGCGTTCATGCGCCTTCCCCTACCCCTTTTCAAAATTTTTTTTTCTTGAAACCCTAATTTCATAATATTTAATAAATCCGAGTTTTAATAATTTTCTTTTAATAAAAACCTTTTGAAAACCTTAAACTCGTGTGGATTCATGTTTTGGCCGCGACTCGGGCGTGACCCGGTCAAACTCAGTCAACCACCGAGTCAACTCGGTTGACTCGGTGTGGATAGTGGATTTAATTGTTTTCTTTTCATTTCTTCTATTTATTTTTGAGGTTGAGATTGTTTTCGGGTTTGTTTGATTTGTTGAGGTCTCGGCTGTCGAAGGAGATGCCAAGCCGTGACTCACGGCGAGTCACAGCGAGGCGAGATGATGTTTAGGATTAGATAGTTTTGATGAGGTTGTGTTTGAATTTGATTCGGATTAGGGTCTTGGTTTTGTATTTGCCGATTTGGATTTGAAGTGTGGATATGGAGTTGGATTTGTTGCGGATTAGTGTAGGATTTGGGTTAGTATGGATTTGTTGTGTTGTGCTCGGCCGAGAGCCACATCTGCTCGGGTTGAGTCGAGCCGTGACTCGTAGCGAGTCACGGTGACGTTTATTTATTTGTTGTTTTATTTATTTATTTGATGTCGAGTCGTGATGTTTTAGGTTAGACGTTTATTTATTTATTTATTCGTTTGTTATCGATATGGGTTTCGGATTATTTGAAAGTGATATGGGATATAATTTGCAACATATGGGATATACTTGATATATAATGACTTGGACTTTGATATTGTGATGTTGTAACATTGTTGGACAAGGATGAGACGTATTCGATTCACGGTATTAGTTGAATGGACAATTATGGACCCTTTGGTACACGAGACGGAAGGATATGTTAGACTCGTAAGAGCTTAACATATCTACACCGGTACTATACAAAATGATCGATAAAACTAAACAACTAATATATACGCGAATAATATGTTCAATTGTATATTATAACTTATAAAACTTGACGATAATAGGTCTATACAAAAGAGTCGTATGACTTGGAAACGTCTTATAAACGGGCACTTCATGCCGAAATTTCGTAAAATCTTTTATAAACTTAAATCGTTTATGATTTAATAAATATCCTAAAACCTTTTCAAAACTTATACATTTTAGCGATTATAACATCTAAAAGTAAAAACCGAAAAAGTTAAAAGGGGACAATAAATTTGAGACGGAGGTATTACATTTTATTGTTTCAAATGTATTAAACTACATCATAATTGATTAAAGAATGTCAAAATGAGCTTGTGTGGCTTTGGTTTAGTGAATAAAACTCGTTTTTTTTGTTATGTAGTTTGCACCTTGTGGATAAATCTTTTTATTTGTATTGACTTGTAATACATTTTTATTTCCATAAAATGTAACAATACTTTGAGAAAATTACTAATGTTGATAGAAAATGACGAAAATAAGGACATCTAATCTTTTTCATGATTTCCATTATGAAAAGAAAAAAAAACGAATTTTTGATGAGGTTCTATACCTAAGCTTGTGTACATGACTGCCACGTATTCTCTATGTATTTATTTACCCTCTAATAAGTTTTACCGGTTCTATCTTCATTTATCTTAACGATTATTGTTGTGACACCACCCGGCAGAGGCGGAGCCAGTAGGGGGCTGGCGGGTGCTCAGCCACCCCAACCGACCCTACTACCTAAGCTTGTGACTTGATTTACGGTCCACGTTTCTATAAACTCTTCAATCTAGTTAAGGAAAAACTTGCATTTGGAGAATGATAGTTAAAAGAAAAACTGAATGAAAAAAGAAATGAAAGGTAAAATGATAGAAGAAAGAGAAAGATCTTTTTATTAGTAAAAAATTGCATTTGCTTTTTGTGGTTGTGGACTGTGTTTATTTTTTTTACAGCAAAAAAATATACATATAACAAAATGAAACAAAGTTTTATTAGTAATTGCAATTTCAACAGGTAATAGTTTTATAAGGTAATTGATATAGATCGATAGAAATGATTTAATTTATAGTCTAACAAGCAGAGCTGTAAACGAACCGGACAAACACGAACGGAGCCTTGTTCATGTTCGTTCGCTTAAGTTTAGCCGAACAAATAAACGGACACGGACGCTTAAATGGACGAATTTTCTTGTTCATGTTCGTTTATTAAGAAAATGAGTTGTTCATGTTCGTTTATGTTCGTTCATTAAGACACTAAATGAACGTTAAACGAACAAAAATGATCGAACATAGATGAACATAGACAAACAAAAATAACCTTTATTAAATTATACACAATATATTATTTTATAAGTGTTGTTTTGTTTAAACAAACCAATTTAAAAATTCTACAATTAAAAGATATGATATATGAACATAAACAAACGTTAACGAACGCATAATCGGACGTTCATGAACATAAATGAACGAACGTAACTCTTGTTCATGTTCGTTCATTTAACTAAACGAACGTAAAATATTGTTCATGTTCGTTCATTTAATAAACGAACGAACATAAACGAATTTTTTACCGAACGGTTCATGAAATGTTCACTACGTTCAGTTCGTTTACAGCCCTACTAACAGGTATCAATTTTTTTTTTATTATTTTTTTATTTTTTATTTTTTTTCACTATATTTGTATAAACTTGTTAGTATAACACAAGCTGAAACAAGTTACAAAGATTTTGATGTTATGTGTTACAGTAACAATACATTTCTGTAAATCGTGCCTGAGCCACACAAGCGACGCAATCTGTTCCCGTTATTTTTTCTTCTCGAATACATAAGGGGGTCCCGTGTTTCGTTTTCTTCATTTCCTAATCTTGTCGACTAAGTATTACAATTGATCTATGCACTATATGTTATTATACAAATTACTTACGGCCCCCTTAACACGAATTCCTGGCTCCGCCCCTGCCACCCGCATCACATAATACACGTTAATATTAAATGTAATCATTATGGATGGTTCGTGGATATAGCTAAAACCAATTACTTCTTGACTCTTTTGTTTCAGTAATTGGTTCACACCCTACCTACTAACCCACCTGAGATTAATACCCATTAATATTTGATGTGAACTTATTTCTAAAATCCTGTCATTAATATTTGATGTAAACTTATTTGTAAAGGGAATTGATATGTACACGGGAAGTTTCAGGTTGCGTTTAGTAATGAAAAGTTTCCTTAGTTTTCATTTTTCAGTTTTCTTGAGAATGGGAGAGCTATTCTTTCTCTACAGAACAGTTGAAAACGTGTTTAGATGAAGGAGCTATTCTTGGAGAAGTTATGAAGAACTCGTAAAAAGAGTTTTCTAAATCTTAGTTATAAACTTAGAAAACAGGTTTTCTATCTTTTTAAGAAGACTTTTGTAAAAAAAAAAAAAAAAAAAAAAAAAAAAAAAAGCCCACTTTGAACGCTTTTTCTATTTTTTTAGGTTTTTATGAAAAAGCTTTCTAAAAAACAACAGCCTCTTACTTTGAACAGCCTCTTATTTTTAGGTTTTTCTATTTTTCATTACTAAACAGCCTCTTACTTTGAACACCGAGAATTATTGTGATTTTACCTTTATACCCTCTTAGTTGTTTCTGGGTTTTCACCATTTTTCCTATTTTTCCTTCAAATGGTTAGATTAACAACTTTTGTGCGTACCTTGCTCCATACATGCATCAATGCATAATATATATCCTCACTGTCTCTTGCGTCCAAAGTCTTGTTGATGCCTAATTTATGATGGACTCCCACTCTGTGACATAATCGTGATCAACGACACACCACCGGATAACACCGGCCAGTTTCAAGTTTCTAATTAATCATATCCATTACTTATATGATTTATGCAGTTAACTAAGCCACAATATCGATAACATACAATCTAATCAGTTATCACTGATTGGTTTATTTGATTTCGCCATTTTTGTGGGATGTGACCAGCTTAGAAGCAATGCATTGAAACATTTATCGATTTTCTACTCATTTTTGTGGGATGTGACGAATAGATTCCGGGGAGACGACTCCCGCGTCTGCTCGTTCTGGTGATGGCGGACTGATGGGTACTACAAAACTATTGTTTTATCATCATTGCTACTCGGTCCTTAACTTTGTTCCATTAGTCTGGCTTACTCTTCATCATTTTTTCTAAGGTGTTCACAGATGTTTTGCTACTCGGTGCATGACTTAGTTCCAATTTGACATGGACGTTGGGGAGTTTTTTTTAAGAAAATGGAGATCATTAATACAAACACTTTGTATCCGGGTCCATATTTTATTCGTTAGTTTCAATAGGTGTGGCAAGGATCGGATAATCAACCCAAGGGTCAAAGATGAAATGGAACGTTAATACGCTAACTCAAATAATGATAGAGAAAATTGTAATGATAAAGATGAGGGTATAATAGTAAAAAGTAAAAACTATAAGCTGCCGTGTGCAAAGTAAAAACACCCGTGTGTACATATCACTACCCATTTGTAAAATCTTGTCGGTGATATAAAAATCAAACTCACATTGTATGCTTACCATGAGAAATTGTGAATAAGATATTCATTATCTTTCATGACATGGCTGATATCGTGCTTGCATCAAATTATCATTTTAAAGGAGTATAAACATCTCCCTAGTTATTTACGAAAATGTGCATGCTATGTTTATTTTTGTTTTATCATTTGGAGTCAATATTATGAATGTAACATAATAGAAGTGGGTAATTTATACATTACTAGACGAATACCCGCGCAAAACGACGGTATATAGCGATAAATAATTATTCTTGCGAAATTTTGTTTTGATGTGACCCATGATGCAACCCTTACAAGTTTAATTTATAGTTATTACGAGAAAAAAAAAGTATATAGGTTATAAATGAAAAATGTTAAAATTCTAGGATTAAACAATATTTGATTTATTAATTTAGTGTGGTGGATGTTGTTATCATTTTTAATCAAAGATATCTAAGCTTGCCATTTGAACTTGTTGTGTGAAGGGTATCATAGGCAACTAACATTACTCAAATTTTAAGCATTTTAAGTTTAAATAATACATACGCATGTATTATAAGTATTAGATATAATGAATGCATCATGCGCGAAGCTATTTTAGAAATATAAAGAGGGTCTTTAGAGTGTAAGATCTAATCAACAAAATGTCATCGGTACTCGGGCGTTGTAGCTAGGCGCGCCATCCGGCCTATGATACTATCACAAGGTATCGGTCCACGCGTATAGTTGCGCCGAAGGCTAGGCGGCATGGCCTTAATGAGGCACCATTTGTTTTCTTTTCTTTCATTTTATACTTGTGTTTTGTATGTGTGAAAATATTGCAGGTTACCAAGTGGATAAGATATATTAAAAAAAAAAGAAAAAAAAAAGTGGATTACAAGATTTTTTGTTATTTAATTTTCTTTTTCACTTTAAACTATGTTGATATTCTTATGTTATACTTGTGTTTTGTTTGTTTTTTTCTATCTTATTAGTCTCCGGTTCCTTACATTATTTTCTTTTTTACTATATTAGTCCCTAAGGTGTATAAGTTTTAAGTAAATTGTTTTAAAATGTGAAAAGTTAAATAAAACATGTGGATCTCTTATAACTTAAAACATGTTATACGGAGGGAAGACATTTTTTCTGTTTTGTGTTATATACATGTTATAACATAAAAGTTGGCGTAGTGGTGCTATAACACGCATATAACGTGTTCTCATACACAGCGCTCTGAGTGTACTAGATTATGAGTTAAAGGAAAACAATTGGATTAAACAAAAACGATTTCTCGAACTTGTATAGATATATAAATATTGATAGATTGTAATGAATATAGTGTTATATGAAACATTTTTTTTAGAGATATGAGAAGACTCGTTAAGTGCATATCTTAGTTAGCATAATTATGTTTAATTAAAAAGGAAAAAAGATAGTTTAGTGTGAAAACGAAGATATACTCGATTACCTAATAACAAGTGAATACAAAAGGAAAATAGATGTTTATTTTTGGATAATCAACCAATCGTTTGTTAGTGGTATTCAACTATTTATAGCATAGACAATGAAATGGATTAAAAGGGACTTCAAAAATACAATAAATGTTTTGATATCCATGTTTGGTTCAACAAGGATTATAAAAAAATTAAAAATTAAATAGGACAATCTTAGTTATTCATTTTTTAATCAAAAAAAAAAAAGGAAAAACTCATTTATATCTTATTTTTTAAACATTAAACATCTCATAAACCACTGATCATTAAGTAAAACTAATAATACCATTATAACGAGCTTAAAATTATATTTTATTAGAAAAGCAATTCTATATATTTTCGAAGATTTATTATTTTTTTTTTATTATTATTTTTTTTTTTTATTATTATTATTATTATTTTTTTTTTTGAGAGTTGAAATTTACATTATAAAGAATCACATGTTTGACGAAAGTGAAATGACAAAACTACTATTTTTGTAATTCCTTGTTCATGATCAATCAAAGAGTATTCATGCATTAAACACATATACTTCATGCAAATAGAAATTGTACAATAAGTGACTCTAGTTACTTGAGGTATGCAAAAAGTACATTAGACATGACTTAACCCTACATATATGTTCTCGAGGCAAACCAGCATGTAGTCCTCTGTAGCACTCTCCAAATCTCTCTTTATCTTTGGTCCAGACGATGCTATGCATGGCGCGCAAATACAGCGAGCAAAATACATTTGCTCGTCAGGTTTAGTTTTGTATAAGAATGTAGCAAGCAAATGATAGGGCGAGCAAACCAATTTGCTCGCTCTAGCCACGTGTAATCATCTAGACGGCTTACAATGTCCACATGTCATCATATGGGGATAGGTGACCAGGCGAGCAAGAAAAGTGACGAGCAAAATTTGGTAACACACTTTTCGAAGGTTCATTTTGATGACTTATGGTGTAATGTGTTCATTTAAAAATTTGTCTCTTTTCTTTGTATGTTGTGTACACTAAATCATGTCGAAATTTGCAAATGGTTGTTATTCATAAAATTTAATAACCAAAAAAACAAACATTTTTAGTTGTGATCATATCACTCGAAACCTAACCGTGAACATTCTAATGCAACCATATATATTAATTATTTGTAGGTGCACTGTAACAAAGCACCTCATTTTACACGATTATATTGTTATATGTTCACCTTTAAAAGTGTGTAAAAAATTAAAGTACACGCTAAGTGTTGCGTGTAGTATATGTGCGTCACAAATTAGTTCACATGATTTAGTGTCAACAATCATATAAAAGTGAACACTAGTAAGCGTGTAGAAATTGTTATAAAAGTACACGCTTCTATTTGTGAACAACATACCATCACTCTACACACTAAAAAGCGTGTAGAAATGATAAAATACACACTAAAAAGCGTGTAGAAATGCTAAAAGTACATGAAAATAGACCACACATGCCAGGCACAAATACAATCTGCAAATACAAATCTGCAATTGAATCTGCAAATACAAATCTGCAATTGAATCTGCAAATTACAAATGTGATTACACAATTTTTTTGCAATTGAATACAAATTTGCAAATACATTCTGATTACACAGTTTATGATGAGAATGATGTAATCCAACTCTTGTCTTCAACAAGCTCCTAAGCAACAAGCTCCAATCTTTTGTCTCTAATCTGCAGATAGCAAAAAATGACAAGGCAACTCAGAAAAATCACAAGTCACGTTTATTTTGAACAATTAGAGTTACAATTTTAAGGTCACTTTCTAAATTTCCTAGGGAAGGACATGTAAGTCGTAGATATCATCCACATTTTAGCACAATTACAATACAAATAAAGTGGCAAATAATATGACGAAACAGTTTCCATAGCCTTATATAAAAGGTACAAAGTAAATTAATCCTTGTGATTATGATCTTTCAAGCTTATATAAAAGGTACAAGGTAACACTGTCAAGGGTCAGTCTGTCTATTAATCCTTGTGATTATGATTTTTCAAGCTTATATCATAAAACCTTTTGAATCATCTTAATTCTTCTCATACCTTACATTGAAGCAAGCCTAATCAGAAACACACTAATCGCGCTCTGTAGCACCTTAATCCAAATTTCGTTCTATGTACGCACTTTATACTAATTAACAGTCACAACGCGCGAAAATCCATATATCAAAAATAAAAAAAGCAGACACAAGTTTTCTCTACTTAATAATTAACATCAAACAAACTTCAACAATATAATAATTTCTCTACTTAAAGTTTATAAAATTTATATAAAAAGTTATATACCACAAAAATCAATAGCAATCTTCAATACATTATTACATACCCGGGTAGTGATCCATGGCGGGTGTGTAATGGTCCATTACGGGTGAATAGTGATCCAAGACGGGCGATACGCTAGAAGAGGGCTGAAAAACATATCATCTTTTAAACAAGGGACTGAATTTTTTTTAACAGCAATAAACAACAAACTACGCACTCACCTGTTTGTCACATGTACGAGTATCAGCAGCAGTAGAAGCAACAGTATAGAGATCCGGAAACGCAGTTTGAAAAACCTTGAGCATTCCATAAACGTTATTCAAACTTTCCTCCATATTCTTCAATTGCAAACCTTGAGTTTCTACTTGCTTAACGTACGACTCAACTTTTTTATTTTGAATATCTAATTGCTTTTTATGAGTCTCGATTTCCTTATTTTGAGTCTCTAATTGCTTTTTTTGAGTCTCTACTTTCTCCAACAAAAAGCGGTTTTCGTTTGTTAGAACCTCGCCCCTCATCTTTCTTAGATCGCAACTAAATTTAGATACTTGAGATTTTGTTACACCGGCTCCAAAACAGTGAGGTTCTTCATCCCCAATAAGTTTGTTAAGAACCTCCCTAGCAATTTCTGCCACTACAGCATGTTCAACATCACCTTCAGGACCTCCTATCTCTTTTTTCTTTCTTAATATTTCTTCATTTGCTTTAACCTGAAACAATCATACGCTTTTAAGTTCATAAATCAAAACATGCCATATAAAACTTAAAAAAACAGAATAATTGATGAAAGAATAAATGTTTGTCGTTTCATGCATATCCAAGGAGGTAAATTGTAAGGAATCAATAACACTGGCCATGTGCTATGTGATGTACTCATTGTACGAAAAGGATTAAAGCCATCACTAGCCAGGCCAAGCCTCACACTCCGAGGATCTGAGGCAAACTGTGAATATCGATCATTAAACGCGCTCCAAGCAAGACCATCTGCGGGGTGCCTCAATTTTCCATCTTTTGTTCTACCAGTATCATGCCACCTCATGTCCTTTGCTGTTTTCTCGGACATGTACAACCTTTTAAGTCTCGGAATTAAGGGAAAATAACGTAAAACTTTTGCCGGCTTATTTGTTTTGCGGGATTTTGAACTTCCACCCGCTTCATCGCTTTTATATCGCGAAGCTTTGCAAATATGACATGATTGTTGACCCACCTTGTCACCCCAATAAAGCATACAATCATTAGGGCACGCATGGAGTTTTTCGTAACCTAGACCTAAATCTTTCGTAAACTTTTTGGCTTCATCGGCGGATGATGGTAACGCTGTAAGATGTGGAAATGCATCCCTCAAGAGTTCTAGTATCATGCTAAAAGTCTTGTTGGATATTCCACCAATACATTTAATGTGATATAAATGTAAAGTGAAGGACAAATTTGAGTACTTGCAACCAGAATACAATTCTTTGTCACATTCTTCCAACAACTTCTTATATGAAGCACCCTCATCACCATGACTACCACTTTCCTGGGTGTAAAAAGGACAAATTTGAGTACACGCTTCTAAGGGTGTACTAATGTTTTATATTTTATACACGCTTTTCTGGGTGTAAAAAGGACAACTAAAACTACACCATTTCTCAGGCGTAAAGAAATAAACGTGAAAAATCAACTCGTTTTTTGTAGTGGTGTATTATGTATGTTCGAAACAAGTCATGAGACTCATGATCATATCATTCCAAAAGAAATCAGATCCATCCTGTCAACTCGAAAATGACAAGCCTCCCCTTCCCATTCTAGCTCATCACTTACATGAACAACAAGAACACGAACATGAACATGAACATGTACAAGGACACGAAGAATCTACTACGGTCCAACACTATGAAGTCAGACCACCAGCTAATGTTTATCAATACGTGTACGAATACCACTAGAACATATTTCATTACAATGTGAATTTCAAGTCAAAGACATGGCTTATATATAAATTTTCTCACATCGATTGTCCCTTTTAGCTTCATCATGTAAGTACAATTCTTCATTATTTAAGATTTAACTCTCTTCAACAGCATAGTAAAGTTTTACATGAAACAAATGCAACATTTTATTTATCGATGTTGCAACTATTAAATTGTTCTTTGAAGTATACTACATAACATTTGTCAACAAAACATGTTAGTATTTGATGCAACACTGATACAGCTACAAGTTACTCATTTGAGAAAATTGAATATGTGGTTTTAGGTATAGAACCATTACAAAACTACATTTTATTGTTGGGTTCTACTATAGAAGCCCCCCTACCACTGCAACCTACTAACCCCTCCTATATATCTCGTACACAACCCGACCAAAGTGCCACGTGGCGGATTCGGACTGGCTGAATCAAGAAGATAGTGGAGGTGCGATTGGTGTAGTCTGGTGCCTCACGCGCCAATTGGAATTAATTAAGGGAAGTGTAGTACACTTGAAGGCATTTCTTCATTTTCTTGTTTTTGACTTCAATTAGAGTGCCTACAATTTAATGGAAAAAATATATATATTAGAGTTAACTATATTAGAGTGCCTACAATTTAATGGAAAAAAAAATTTTAATTTTGAAATAAAAAAAAATTTCTAAAAATTTTTCTAAAAATTTTTTTTTTCTGGAAAAAAGTTTCTAAAAAAATTATTTCAGAAAAAATAAATGGAAAAAAAAATCGATTTATGTAATTTTCAAATAATCTAGGGTATAAAAATATGTGTATAAAAATGTGCATAAAACTTATATAAAAATGTAGATAAAAGTGTAGATAAAAACGTGTAGTTGTTTAATATGTTAACGTTAACGTTTGTTTTTAAATAATCTTCACATGTAGTAGGTTTTATTGTTTTTAAATAATGTGTTAATGTTCTTGTATAATTGAATAATAACATTTGTTTTTGTAGTTGTTTAATGTGTTAGTACTGCCATTTGCGCATATTGTGTTCAGTTTTATTATGGTTAATATATGAGTCACTGGACTTTAGAAAAACATACATTCAGGTCACTCACTAAAATAACATATTAACATGTGACTAATTATTTGTATTGTATTTTAGACGGGTTTTTTTTGTCCTAATCATAAGCTGGTAACATCTGGTGAAAATGATGAGTACTTTTGACATGTCCCACTCATTAAACAAAAGCAAGTGATGTGTTTCATGCTACGTAAACATATCATGTTATTTTAGATGCTTGGTCCCAATCACTTTTTTTTCCATGTTTCATATGCTACCTGAATTATCTATTTCATGTCACAATGACGTATCGTACATACATATTATCGGCATGCCACTTGCATAGTATTACCTTTTATGAGCGTTTTGACGTCTTTCTTCAATGGTTCAAGAATATAATGTAAAAAAAAATACCGATTACAGTCAAGCAAATAGGTTCTAAAAAACGTATTCCATAAAATAATGGCAAGTCTGGTGGTTAAACTTGTTTTCACAATTTGATATATAAAGCCAAAATGATAATCATGCCACCCTCTTTTGCTATCAGTTTCATGGTTAGGTGAAGCGCACTAAAACAACGGACCAAATAATCTTTGATTTGATAAAATGATTTTGGCATTTTAGTTAATTAAGGAATATTAACCTATCAATACGTAATAAACTGTTTGTAAGAAAAATAAGCAAACACTTGCATAGAATCATCCATTGTCTCATCATGTGCACAATCATTTTTATCACTTAACAAATAAAACCCAACCCAACACCAACTTTACCAAAACCCAAACCTAATTACACTAACCCTAATTTACCTCAAACAAACGCAGTCAACATCCTAAACGAAATCACACAAACCTTATCACTCCATAAACGCCTCTATTTCCATTTCAATTCACACAAAAACGCATCAACTTTCTTTCGCAATAACACCCATACTGTATCATCGTGTCCATTGGCATGTTTTTGCTTATTATGGTTTGTTTTGATCGAATAAGAGTTTTGCTCTTCAAATGGTGTTATTTATAGTATCCAATTATGGTAGTTGAAGGGTTTGTGTATTTATTTGGAGGCAAATGAAAGGAGCAAAAGATTAAATGAAGGAGTCTTGAAAAGAATTTGATAACTTATTAGTGCAATTAATATTTGGCTCATTAAATTTGACATAATATGAAAGGCACAATACATACGGTTGCAATTCTTGTAAAAGCTCTTTGATATGAATGAGTATAGCTTATGACATAAATGCTCTCATTAAAGCATGAAACTCTTAAAAACTCTTAGAAGCTTACTTGGTTAGCTTAATCTCATTATAATAGAGTTGCCAAGCTTAAATTATGAATGCTCATGTTCAATTAATGCTCAACTTGCAATAAATATTTTCAATTTCAGTCTAAATACATATACGACATACCTTCTGACTTTAATATTACTTAGACCTCCAAAATAACAATAGTGCCCACAACCTACGACATGTATAAAATTGAGTCATAAAATACATTAAATTGGTGCAAGAACAGATCATTTATCTTTATTACAAAAGAAACATGTAAACAAAATATTAATTTACGTCCATGAGAAATATTAACATTATAACTAATTTATCCAGTACACAATATATTAAATGAAGATGGTGTACACAATAAGAGAAATACTAAACGTGACATTTATGTAAACACATGTCAATATTCAAATTTGCAGAGCATACATTGTTGTTTTTCAGCAAGCAGGAGTGCATGACTTCATTATGGCAGTTTGTACTGCTAGTTGATACTTTGTACTGCTACCTATGAACTTAGTACTGCTATTTGTGTCTCCAATTATGAAATGGGATGCCAAAAGCAAGGGTTGGTCGACTACTCGAACACGGAGCCATTTGAGCAACCACATGGACTGTCCAAACGTTGATCTACCAAGCATCTCTTGTGATAATACCTGCAACTAAAAAGTTGATCAGCCAAACTTATTGGTAATTACTTCCACAATCAAAAAGGTTATCAAAGTCAATTGAAATAAGCATGCAATCAAAGCAAAACTGAACGTATAGTTAGGTTCTTCAAATAGAGAATCAAAAATTTGCTGGCCTGATGTTGTTGGATGGACACTTATTTATACTTGAATGTGCTTATGTAACTTATGAATATGAAAAGACTAACTAAAGTCACTCATT
The DNA here is from genome assembly GCA_021014915.2 of Artemisia tridentata subsp. tridentata. Classification (NCBI taxonomy): domain Eukaryota; kingdom Viridiplantae; phylum Streptophyta; class Magnoliopsida; order Asterales; family Asteraceae; genus Artemisia; species Artemisia tridentata. The sequence goes on along the minus strand of CP139505.1, from coordinate 62,290,612 downwards.
TTAATTACATGACCTTTCATTTGTAAAAGCTATTAAAAGCTGGGTTTAATGCGTAGAAGCTTCAAAATAAGTTCGACCAGCACGAAATTTATGAGCTTATACTTCATATTTGACATTCAATATGGGAGCAACTTGCAACTCATTCTTTAAGTATAGTTAAATTACTTACGGCCCCTCTTAACACGAATTCCTGGCTCCGCCCCTGCCACCCGCATCACATAATACACGTTAATATTAAATGTAATCATTATGGATGGTTCGTAGGTATAGCTAAAACCAATTACTTCTTGACTCTTGTGTTTCAGTAATTGGTTCACATCCTACCTACTAACCCACCTGAGATTAATACCCATTAATATTTGATGTAAACTTATTTCTAAAATCCTATCATTAATATTTGATGTAAACTTATATGTAAAAGGAATTGATATGTACACGGGAAGTTTCAGGTTGCGTTTATTAAGGAAAATTTTCCTTAGTTTTCATTTTTCAGTTTTCTTGAGAATGGGAGAGCTATTCTTTCTCTAGAGAACACTTGAAAACGTGTTTAGATGGGGGAGCTATTCTTGAAGAAGTTATGAAGAACTCTGTTGAGTAACTTGGTTTTATTATGACATCTCATGGTTTATAAGTACAGGGACTATTCTTGTACTTATTTCTTATAGTTTGGTAGTTTGAGCTGTGTTTAGCAGGTTTTATATCTTGAAGGGCTGAAGTGGAACTTGGGTCTATATAAGCTGAGCCCCAGCCTTCTCTCTCTTAGTTGGACAGATTCACAAGTTGCAATTAGGGTTTTCTCTCATTCCACTCAAGTTTTATAGTCTGGTTATTGTTGTGATCGTCTTGATCATCTGGTATTGTTTTTTAGTAGTCTGGTATACTCTTGAGAGTTGTAGTGAGGTTCTTTGTATTCTAAATCTTGTAGTGTGATAAGTTGGATCCTTCTGAAGGGGAAAACTTCTTTTCTTTTGTATTCGTTTGGTGAGCACACAGTTGTGGACTCATCTTCTTGTTCTTGTTAAAGTAATAAAAGATTTCACCAAGGGGTGGTTGGCTGGGTGATATTGTTGTGTTGTGGGTGTTTTACTGAGTTGATCTATAGTTTTAACATGGTATCAGAGCCAGGTTCCGATCCTGGGACCTGTGGGTTATGGGCCCACCACGCACTCAGTATCAGTTCCACCAGACTCAATTTTACCAAGACCATTTTCATTAGAAGACTGCATTTTAAATGGAAAGATAGTTTCATAAAACCTAACATCTCTAGAAAGCAAGATGGTTTTCTTCTCAAGACTGTACAATTTATAAGCCTTTTTATTATTACAAAAACCAATTAAGACACATTTTTCAGACCTGGAACTGAACTTATCAGAATTGTTTAAAATAGTTACATAACATAGACATCCAAAGGCCCTCAAAGTCCTAATGATGAAGAGGGGGATCCTCCTAGTGTGGATGGCAATTGGATGCCTGCTTCTGATGACTGTGTTAACACAGTTGAGGATGAAGCAGTTACCATTGCAACCCAAATGGGAGACAACATGGTCACCTCTGAGGGCACAGTATTTCAAAATCAAAATGGTGAGGGTCCTAGCAACACTGTGGAAGAACCACAGACTGAGGTTAGGAGGTCTAGTAGACTAAGAAGTCAACCTGTTAAGTTTAATGACTATATAGTTTCTAGTTGTTGCAGGTATGGTCTTGAAAAATATGTCTGTTATTCTAAGTTGTCTTCTGTGAATATGTGTTTTTCTACCACTCTAAATAAGTCTGTTGAACCTAAGTCTTTTCAAGAAGCTAGTCTTGATCCTAATTGGACTGAGGCTATGGATGCAGAAATGGAAGCATTACATAGGAATAATACTTATGTGCTTACAGATTTGCCTCCTGGTAGAAAGGCTATAGGGTCTAAGTGGATATGGAAAATTAAGTATAAATCCTTTGGTGAGGTTGATAGGTATAAGGCCAGGCTTGTTGCTCAAGGTTTTGGGCAAAAAGAGGGTGTAGATTTTGAAGAAACTTTTAGCCCTGTTGTCAAAATGGTTACTGTTAGGTGTTTAGTTAATCTAGCTGTGACTAATGGTTGGCCTTTGTTTCAACTGGATGTTAATAATGCATTTCTATATGGTGATCTTCATGAAGAAGTTTATATGAAGTTGCCACCTGGGTATTATGATAAAGATGAAACTAAAGTTTGTAGGCTTGTTAAGTCTTTATATGGACTTAAACAGGCTCCTAGGCAATGGAATGAGAAATTGACTTCTGTCTTAGTTGATCATGGGTTTGTTCAAAGTAAAAATGAGTACTCTTTATATGTTAAACATGATAAGGGTGTGTTTTTGGCATTATTGGTTTATGTTGATGACATTGTTGTTACTGGTAATAATAAACTTGAACTTGATAAGTTTAAACAGTTTTTGAATTCTAAGTTCATGATTAAAGATCTTGGTATACTAAAGTATTTCTTGGGTATTGAAGTTCTTGAAAATGAAAATGGTTTGTGTTTAACTCAAAGGAAGTATTGTCTTGAGCTTCTTAGTGAGTATGGTTTATTGGCTTGTAAGCCTGCTGCTACTCCTTTGCAGCAGAATGTTGTGTTAAGAAATGAGGAGTCTGAGAATGATAAGTTCATTACTAATTTGACTGAGTACCAAAAGTTGGTTGGAAAGCTTATTTACTTATCTGTTACTAGACCTGATATTGCTTATGCTGTGCATTGTTTAAGTCAACATATGCATGCTCCTTTGCAGTCTCATTTTAGTGCAGGTTTAAGAGTTTTGAGGTATCTCAAAAATGGTGCTGGTATTGGTATTCAGTTTGATAAAGGGAAGAAGTTTAGTCTGCATGCTTTCTCAGATGCAGACTGGGCTAAGTGTCTTAAAACTAGAAAGTCTGTTTCTGGTTATTGTGTCTATTTTTGTAACAGTCTTGTGTCTTGGAAGAGTAAGAAGCAAGCAACGATATCTAGGTCTTCTGCTGAGTCTGAGTATAGATGCCTTGCATCTGTTACTTGTGAGATTATTTGGATTAACAAAATTTTGAGGGATCTAGATATTGAGGGTTTGCTTCCTGTAAATCTGTTTTGTGATAGTAGTTCTGCTATTCAGATTGCTTCTAATCCAGTGTTTCATGAGAAGACCAAGCATTTTGAAATTGATCTGCATTTGGTAAGAGAGAAAGTTGCTTCAGGTGTGGTTAAAATTGTTAAAGTTGGTTCTGCTTGTAATATTGCAGATGGCTTTACAAAAGGGTTGAGTATATCTCAACATAAGTGGTTTTGTGAGAAGCTTGGACTTGTGGACATGTTTAAACCATGAGTCTGAGAGGGGGTGTTGAGTAACTTGGTTTTATTATGACATCTCATGGTTTATAAGTACAGGGACTATTCTTGTACTTATTTCTTATAGTTTGGTATTTTGAGCTGTGTTTAGCAGGTTTTATATCTTGAAGGGCTGAAGTGGAACTTGGGTCTATATAATCTCTCTCTCAGTTGGACAGATTCACAAGTTGCAATTAGGGTTTTCTCTCATTCCACTCAAGTTTTATAGTCTGGTTATTGTTGTGATCGTCTTGATCATCTGGTATTGTTTTTTAGTTGTCTGGTATACTCTTGAGAGTTGTAGTGAGGTTCTTTGTATTCTAAATCTTGTAGTGTGATAAGTTGGATCCTTCTGAAGGGGACAACTTCCTTTCTTTTGTATTCGTTTGGTGAGCAAACAGTTGTGGACTCATCTTCTTGTTCTTGTTAAAGTAATAAAAGATTTCACCAAGGGGTGGTTAGCTGGGTGATATTGTTGTGTTGTGGGTGTTTTACTGAGTTGATCTATAGTTTTAACAAACTCATAAAATGAGTTTTCTAAATCTTAGTTATAAACTTAGAAAACAGGTTTTCTATCTTTTTAAGAAGACTTTTGTAAAAAAAAACCCACTTTGAACGTTTTTTCTATTTTTTTAGGTATTTCCGAAAAATCTTTCTAAAAAACAACACATTTTTTCATTACTAAACAGCCTCTTACTTTGCACACTGAGAATTATTGTGATTTTACCTTTATACCCTCTTAGTTGTTTTTGGGTTTTCACCATTTTTCCTATTTTCCTTCAAATGGTTAGATTAACAACTTTTGTGCGTACATTGCTCCATACATGCATCTATGCATAATATATATCATCACCGTCTCTTGCGTCCAAAGTCTTGTTGATGCCTAATTTATGATGGACTCCCACTCTGTGACATAATCGTGATCAACGACACACCACCGGATAACACCGGCCAGTTTCAAGTTTCTAATTAATCATATCCATTACTTATAAGATTTATGCAGTTAACTAAGCCACAATATCGATAACATACAATCTAATCAGTTATCACTGATTGGTTTATTTGATTTCGCCATTTTTGTGGGATGTGACCTTAGAAGCAATGCATTGAAACATTTATCGATTTTCTACTCATTTAATCGTTCAAGAACTGTTTAAACCATGACGAATAGATTCCGGGGAGACGACTCACGCGTCTGCTCGTTCTGGTGATGGCGGACTGATGGGTACTACAAAACTATTGTTTTATCATCATTGCTACTCGGTCCTTAACTTTGTTCCATTAGTCTGGCTTACTCTTCATCATTTTTTCTAAGGTGTTCACAGATGTTTTGCTACTCGGTGCATGACTTAGTTCCAATTTGACATGGACGTTGGGGAGTTTTGTTTAAGAAAATGGAGATCGTTAATACAAGCACTTTGTATCCGGGTCCATATTTTATTCGTTAGTTTCAATAGGTGTGGCAAGGATCTGATAATCAACCCAAGGGACAAAGATGAAATGGAACGTTAATACGCTAACTCAAATAATGATAGAGAAAATTGTAATGATAAAGATGAGGGTATAATAGTAAAAAGTAAAAACTATAAGCTGCCGTGTGCAAAGTAAAAACACCCGTGTGTACATATCACTACCCATTTGTAAAATCTTGTCGGTGATATAAAAATCAAACTCACATTGTATGCTTACCATGAGAAATTGTGAATAAGATATTCATTATCTTTCATGACATGGCTGATATCGTGCTTGCATCAAATTATCATTTTAAAGGAGTATAAACATCTCCCTAGTTATTTACGAAAATGTGCATGCTATGTTTATTTTTGTTTTATCATTTGGAGTCAATATTATGAATGTAACATAATAGAAGTGGGTAATTTATACATTACTAGACGAATACCCGCGCAAAGCGACGGTATATAGCGATAAATAATTATTCTTGCGAAATTTTGTTTTGATGTGACCCATGATGCAACCCTTACAAGTTTAATTTATAGTTATTACGAGAAAAAAAAAAGTATATAGGTTATAAATGAAAAACGTTAAAAGTCTAGGATTAAACAATATTTTATTTATTAATTTAGTGTGGTGGATGTTGTTATCATTTTTAATCAAAGATATTTAAGCTTGCCATTTGAACTTGTTGTGTGAAGGGTATTATAAGCAACTAACATTACTCAAATTTTAAACATTTTAAGTTTAAATAATACATACGCATGTATTGTAAGTATTAGATATAATGAATGCATCATGCGCAAAGCTATTTTAGAAATATAAAGAGGGTCTTTTGAGTGTAAGATCTAATCAACAAAATGTCATCGGTACTCGGGCGCTGTAGCTAGGGCGCCATCCGGCCTATGATACCATCACAAGATATCGGTGCACGCGTATAGTTGTGCCAAAGGCTAGGGGGCATGGCCTTAATGAGGCACCATTTGTTTTCTTTTCTTTCATTTTATACTTGTTTTTTGTATGTTTGAAAATATTGCAGGTTAGCCATTGGATAAGTTATATTTCAAAAAATAATAATAATAATAATAAATAAATAAATAAATAAATAAATAAATGGATAAGAAGATTTTTTGTTATTTAATTTTCTTTTTCACTTTAACCTATGTTGATATTCTTATTTTATACTTGTGTTTTGTTTGTTTTTTTCTATCTTATTAGTCTCCGGTTCCTTACATTATTTTCTTTTTTACTATATTAGTCCCTAAGGTGTATAAGTTTTAAGTAAATTGTTTTAAAATGTGAAAAGTTAAATAAAACATGTGGATCTCTTATAACTTAAAACATGTTATACGGAGGGAAGACATTTTTTCTGTTTTGTGTTATGTACGAGTACTTGTTATAACATAAAAGTTGGCGTAGTACGTGGTGCTATAACATGCATATAACGTGTTCTCATACACAACGCTCTACGTGTACTAGATTATGAGTTAAAGGAAAACAATTGGATTAAACAAAAACGATTTCTTGAACTTGTATAGATATAAATATTGATAGATTGTAATGAATATAGTGTTATATATATGAAACATTTTTTTTAGAGATATGAGAAGACTCGTTAAGTGCATATCTTAGTTAGCATAATTATGTTTAATTAAAAAGGAAAAAAGATAGTTTAGTGTGAAAACGAAGATATACTGGATAGTGGATTACCTAATAACAAGTGAACCTTCAAAAAAAAAACCTAATAACAAGTGAATACAAAAGGAAAATACTCGTTTGTTAGTGGTATTTAACTATTTATAGCATAGACAATGAAATGGATTAAAAGGGACTTCAAAAATACAATAAGTGTTTTGATATCTATGTTTGGTTCAATAAGGATTATAAAAAAATTAAAAGTTAAATAAGACAATCATAGTTATTCATTTTTTAATAAAAATGAAAAAAAAAAAAAAAAAAAAAACTCATTTGTATCTTTTTTTTTTAAACATGAAACACCTCATAAACCACTGATCATTAAGTAAAACTAATAACACAATCATGACAAGCTTACAATTATATTTCATTAGAGAAGCGATTCTATATATATATATATATATATATATATATATATATATATATATATATATATATATATATATAGGGGGACTTTCTTACGAGAACCATTTTATCTGCGAGAACTGAGAGAACCACAAAAAACATACATGCACGCCTTTTAAAATAAAATAAAAATACATGCAAATCATCAATAATCGTAAGTATCCACCTATGTTCTTCAATATCATCATGAACTCATCCTCTTTTTTCACAAAAACCTTACACAAGGCCGCAATATTGTCGTTGCACGCCTTATAAGAACATACATGCACACCTTCAAAGAAAAATGTTGTATTTCCAATTTCTTATCAAATTTTTTAGAACAACTATGTTTTTTTTAAAAACATATATGTTGTTTTTAGAACATATGTGCAAAAATACAATTATTGAAGGCGTGCATGTATGTTTTTGGTGGTTCTCTCAGTTCTCGCAGATAAAATGATTCTCGCAAAAAAGTCTCACTATATATATATATATATATATATATATATATATATATATATATATATATATATTTTTTTTTTTTTTTTTTTTTTTTTTTGTGAGAGTTGAAATTTACATCCTAAAGAATCACATGTTTGACCAAAGTGAAAACTACTATTTTTGTAATTCCTTGTTCAATCAAAGAGTATTCATGCATTAAACACATATACTTCATGCAAATAGAAATTGTACAATAAGTGACTAGTTACTTGAGGTATGGAAAAAGTAGTTTATTAGACATGACTTAACCCTACATATATGTTCTCGAGGCAAACCAGCATGTAGTCCTCTGTAGCACTCTCCAAATCTTTCTTTATCTTTGGTCCACACGATGCTATGCATGGCGAGCAAATACAGCGAGCAAATAGGGCGAGCAAAATACATTTGCTCGTTAGGTTCAGTTTTGTATAAGAATGTAGCGAGCAAATGATAGGGCGAGCCAACCAATTTGCTCGCAATAGCCATATGTAATCATCTAGACGGCTTACAATGTCCACATGTCATCATATGGGGATAGGCGACTAGACGAGCAAGAAAAGTGACGAGCAAAACTCATTTGCTCGCAATTTGGTAACACACTTTTCGAGGGTTCATTTTGGTGACACATAGTGTAATGTGTTCATTTAAAAATTTGCCCCCTTTCTTTGTATGCTGTGTACACTAAATCATGTCGAAATTTGCAAATGGTTGTTATTCATAAAATTTAATAACAAAAAAAAAACAAACATTTTTAGTTGTGATCATATCACTCGAAACCTAACCGTGAACATTCTAATGCAACCATATATATTAATTATTTGTAGGTGTACTATGTATGTTCGAAACAAGTCATGAGACTCATGATCATATCATTCCAAAAGAAATCAGATCCATCCTGTCAACTCGAAAATGACAACACGAACGTGAACATGTACAAGGACACGAAGAATCTACTACGGTCCAACACTATGAAGTGAGACCACCAGCTAATGTTTATCAATACGTGTACGAATACCACTAGAACATATTTCATTACAATGTGAATTTCAAGTCAAAGACATGGCTTATATATAAATTTTCTCACATCGATTGTCCCTTTTAGCTTGATCATGTAAGTACAATTCTTCATTATTTAAGATTTAACTCTCTTCTACAGCATAGTAAAGTTTTACATGAAACAAATGCATCATTCTAATTATCGATGACGCAACTATTATATTGTTTTTTGAAGTATACTACATATATGACATTTGTCAACAAAACATGTTAGTATTTGATGCAACACTGATACAGCTATCTACAAGTTACTTATTTGATAAAATTGAATATGTGGTTATCATGTACCTAAACTTAGGTATAGAACCATTACAAAACTACATTTTATTGTTTCAAATGTATTAAACTACATTATAATTGATTAAAGAATGTCAAAATGAGCTTGTATGGCTTTGGTTTAGTGAATAAAACTACTTTTTTTTTTTTTTTTTTTTTTTTTTTTTTTTTTTTTTTTTTTGGTTATGTAAAATTACTAATGTTGATAGAAAATGACGAAAATAAGGACATAGGATCTTTTTCATGATTTCCATTATGAAAAAAAACGTGTTTTTGACGAGGTTACTAATGTTGATAGAAAATGACGAAAATAAGGACATAGAATCTTTTTCATGATTCCCATTAGGGGGTTGGCAATGGTGCGGTATGAAGCATGGTATCACCCCATACCACACTTGAACACCACCGCCAAGGTAGTGGTATGGGCGTGGTATGATATTGCATGGTATCGTTTGCAGCGTGTGGTATGGAAAGAAATAGAGCCCACTCCAACCAATCAACCAATCATTTGTTATATGTGGGGTATCTTTAAGGGTATATTTATTTTTTATTTTAGTGTGGTATGAATTATAGTGTGGTATCCTATTGCCAATGAAATAAGAGAGTGTGGTATGAAAAAGTAAGAAAATGATGTGTCATAAGGAGATTGGTTGAAGAGTGTGGTATGGATTGCGGCATGGTATCCCATTGCCAACCCCCTTATGAAAAAAACGTGTTTTTTGACGAGGTTCTATCACGGACCCACGATTATTAAGATTATTAAGATGGTGTTGCACAAAAGAAATGTTGGACTAATTAAAGTTACACCGTAAGAAATGAAGTATCATAAAAAATTTGAATTTGGGAATTGCCCATACCACAAAAACGACAATTTTGAAATCTTTTTGCACTTCGTAACCTGAAATCAGATGTAGCTTGTGCCACATCCGGCATACATTTGTGTCCGTCCATCCATGGTTCTGTACCTAAACTTGTGTACATGACGGCCACATATTCTCTATCTATTTATTTACCCTCTAATAAGTTTTACCGGATCTATCTTCATTTATCTTGACGATTATTGTTGTGATCCCACCCGGCACCGGCCCGCATCACATAATACACGTGAATATAGCAAAAACCAATTACTTCTTGACTCTTGTGTTTCAGTAATTGGTTTATATCCTACCTACTAAGTAACATGAGATTAATACCCATTAATATTTGATGTAAACTTATTTCTAAAATCTTATCATTAATATTTGATGTAAACTTATTTGTAAAATCTTGTCGGTGATATAAATCAAACTCACGTTGTATGCTTACCATGAGAAATTGTGAATATGATATTCATCATTATTTTTCATGACATAGTTGACATCGTGCTTGCATCAAATTATCACTCTAAAGGAGTATAAAGTATAAACATCTCCCTAGTTATTTACGAAAATGTGCATTATGCTATGTTTAATTTTCTTTTATTATTTAAGTCAATATTATGAATGTAACATAATAGAAGTGGGTAATGTTGCGATCCTTTAAAAAATATTAAAAAAATAAAAAGTTTAAAACGTAATATCGATTGTCCGATCTAACTAACTTTCATCTAACGGTCAGGAAAGATAACAACAAATTTTTTGAAATAACAGTTTGGTCATTTGACCCGGTTTTTAATTTCCCCATCAAATTTCAAATTGTCATAACTTTTAAACGACAAACTTTTAGGAAAAATCAATTTACCAAAATTTTCAGAATTTAATTCTCTTTAATTTGGTATAAATTTTGATATATAAATCGAAATTTCTTTTTTTAGATTTTAAGTGGCTATTGATTTTCTTGAAATTTTCGGCATCTTCGGCCCTATTTTTGTCTAACTTAAAAGTTGAATCACGTAAAATTTAAAGCACGACAGTTGTAGATTTTTTGGCCGTTATTTACCTAGAAATTTGAATAAATCAATTTTGATATGATATGATTGAGATAGCGCATTTTGAAAATTAAGTTTTAAACATATTTAATGCACACAATGTGTTTGATAAAATGCTTAAGAGATAATTTTTTTATAAAAATACATTTAAATACACTAATTGGTGTACCACAATACATTTTTAGTTATTTGTCATGGTGTATATGCAAGTTGATGATGAAAAAAGATTGATTGACTGATGAACAATGTGATCTAACTGATGAACTGATGAACAAGATTAACTGATTAACTGATGAACATTATGATTTTCATAGATGAACAACTTATTTAATTGATGAATAACACTTTTTACTGATGAACAACATTTTATTTAATGAACAACTTTTTTTATTGATTAACAACGTTTTTATATTTAAGAATAACTCATTTCACTAATAAACAACATATTCTATTAATGAACAATGTTTTTTATTGATGGGCAACTATTTTCATTAATGAACAACGTTTTTTTAATTGATGAACAACGTTTTTTATTGATGAATAACTCTTTTCACTGATGAACAACGTTTTTTATGGACAAATAACTCTTTTCACAGATGAACAACGTTTTTTTATTGACGAACAACGTTTTTTATTGATGAACAATGATTTTTATTGATGGACAACTATTTTTATCGATGAATAACTCTTTTCACTGATGAACAACATTTTCTATTGATGAACAATATTTTTTATTGATGGACAACTTTTTTTATTGATGAACGATTTTTTTATTTTTTATTTTTTATTTTTTTTATGAACAACGTTTTTTTATTGATGAATAACTCTTTTATATGATGAACAACGTTAACCAACTGACTTAGCTCAGTTGACCACCTGAGTTTCTTGTGAAGCTTGGGAGGGATTTTACCTAGGTTCGAGTCTCGTAAGTGACAAAGAAAATCCGGATTTTTCTCTTAGTGCGAAGCCGTGAGTTCTAGGATTTCCCTTCGCGGGTATCTCCTAGTGGTTCGGGTCTCGGGGCCTGCCCGTTGGGATGGTTTAACTCGAGGGTCGAATTTCAAGTGTGGTGCCATTCTAAAAAAGTTGATGGACAACTATTTTTATTGATAAACGACGTTTTTTATTGATGAACATTGTTTTTTCATTGATCAACAACTCTTTTTATTGATTAACAAGCCTCTTTGTTGATAAATAACACGTATAATAAACAAAATTTTTATTGATTAACAACGTTTTTTTATTGGTAAATAACTCTTTTCCCTGATGAACAACGTTTTTTATTAATGAAAAACTATTTTTATTGATGAACGACGTTTATTGATAAACAAATATTTTTATTAATGAACGACATTTTTTATTGATGCACAACTATTTTTTATCGATGAAAAAATATTTTTTATTGATGAATAACGTTTTTTTTCGATAAATAACACCTATAATATATTAATCAACATAATCACACTAAAACCAACTTGTACCATATGCAAACAAACTTGTAAATTCACCATCAGTAAATCTAAATCTAACTAATTTCAAATACAAGCAGCTTTATCTTTGTTAATACAAATATCGTCTCAAAAACGTTATTTATATTCTTTGATCTTTTCTTAGTTTTGTTAATGACAAATAAAAGAAATATCTTTTAGCAAATAATAAATACTAGCTTAAGTCTATTTAGTACACATTTTACACTTCACATAATAACCAAGAATTACAAGTTTGCTTATTTAGTAACTTGTTTCCTTAAAAGGAAACTTTAATTCTAAAATCATTCCATGACATCATTACATACATCACATATGATATCTTTGTTAGATCTTGATATATCTTGTTTAGATTTACAAGTTACATAGTTGACATTTGATGATTTGGTAAGATATGGAAGATTTGGAAAGATACACCAAATCCCTTAGCTGTCATATCCCACGGATCCAAGTCCAATGAAGGACGGATCCCTATTGTGGGATCCGTGAGCTGGATATCAGCTTGCCTATAAATAGCAAGCTGATCATTTGGCTTTCTCATCACTCATATAGCTTAAACACATATATTCATTCAGTACATATCTTACTAACATCATTCATAGTTGCATTTCACTTTGATCTTTCATTTTGTAGAAGAGAGATCAAGCTTTCAAGGATCTACAGAACCGTAATCCTTTAGTTGCATTACTGTGTGATATTGTAGTTTGTTTCACACATCATATCTATCATTTGTAATCAGTAAGTGTGGTTAGTGCTTTAGTCCTCAAAGCACAAAGAGTGTAGGGAGTGGTTGTACCTTTGTAAAGAACTCGACATCTAGCTTAGTGTCGGTAAAGTAAATAGGCGACGTCAGGTTGGTTCTACCTTGTGAAAGAAACCGGTGTTTAGCTTAGTACCGGAAAAGGAAGTAAACGACGTGTAAAGGTTTTCTCCGCCTAGTAAAGGAGTTTGTTTCTTAGTGAAAGATAAACTCTCGAGTTGGAAGCTCGGGGAGTGGAGTAGGGCAAGGAAGAGAGTCCTTGTAGCCGAACCACTATAAACAACTGTGTTGTGTGGTTTGATCTTTCCTCTCTTTATCTTTTGTTTACATTGTGTGATTATTTATTTGTGATTGTTTCCTTTGAATTAACATATAGTAACAAAGCAAATAAAACTTGAAAAACGGTAAAAACTATTCAACCCCCCTTCTAGTTTTCCACAATTGGCATCAGGAGCTACGTTACTTAAGATTTTTAAAATATATTGTATTTTAAAACTTAAAACGATCCATGGATTTTGAAAACTTTAAAGAAGGGCAATCTATGCAGAGACCACCTCTATTTGAAACAAATTGTTTTATTTATTGGAAAAATCGCTTTGAGACTTATGTAAAGTCAAAGGATATAGATCTATGGTATATAATAGTTGATGGTGATTACGAACCTATTAGTAATAATATTTCGGGTGGTCGGGATGAAGGAGCTTCTCTTACTCGTCACAGTGATGAGCAAAAGAAACTAATTACCAAAAATAATGAAGCCAAAATGATGCTTTATAATGCCTTGCCTAAGAAAGAATATGAAAGAGTTTTTATGTGTAAAACGGCTAAGGATATTTGGCAATCTCTTATTATCACACATCAAGGGAACTCACAAGTAAAAGATAACAAAATTGATCTTCTTGTCCAACAATACGAACAATTTGTTATCTCTGAAGATGAGACCATTGATTGTGCGTTTGCTAAGTTCAATACTATTATTACATCACTTAAAGCACTTGACGAATCTTTTTCTAGTAAGAATTTTGTCAGGAAATTTCTAAGAGCACTCCATCCGAAATGGAGAGCAAAGGTGACAGCCATTGAAGAATCTAAGGATCTCTCAAGCATGACACTGGATGAGCTCATAGGAAACCTAAAAGTTCATGAAATGATTATGGAAAAAGACTCGGAAATTGTCAAAGGCAAAAAGGAGAAGATTAAGTCTATTGCCTTGAAAGCCAAAGCCGAGTCAAGTGACGATGATGAATCTTGTTCTAACAGTGATGATGAAGAGTATGCAATGGCCGTGAGGGATTTCAAGAAATTCTTCAGGAGACGAGGAAAGTTTGTAAGACCACCTCGTGATGAAAAGAAATCCTCTCGAAAAGATCGTGACGATAAGAAAGGTAAGGTTGATAGGAAATGCTATAGGTGTGATGACTCCAGTCACTTAATAGGAGAATGTCCAAAGCCTCCAAAGACCAAGTCTCAAAGAGCCTTCGTTAGTGGAGCTTGAAGCGATAGTGAAGGAGATGATGATGATGAGCCTAAGAACAACGAAATTGCCCTTATGGCTAATGACACAGAAGAGGTACATTCTGATTCATACTCCTCTATAGATGATGAAACTCTAGAAGTAGAATATAACAAACTGTGTGACGTCACTTTAAAAATCATAAACAAAAACAAATTTTTGAAAACAAAGACAACACTTTTAGAAAATGAAGTATTTTGGCTTAAAGAAAAAGCAATACGAATTGAAAAAGGTAAAGATAACAAAGAAACGTGTGTGTCTTGTCAAGAACTAAAACTTGAACTAGAAACCTTAAAAAACACACAGGAAGAATTAATCAAACAAAATTCAAAGTTCAAAAAGTTTGATAAAAACATAAGTTGTGAAGATGAAATAATGAAAATGCAAAAACTACCTCATGATAAAACAGGACTAGGCTTTATGAAACTAGGAACCTTAAGTGACCATAAGGAACAGACTGTGAATAAAACTGTTTCAACCAAGTTAGACAGTCACGGATCCGACGGATGCAATAATTTGGATCCGCCAGTTGTACCCAAGGGATCCGCGGGTACTGAGGCTGAACAGAAGGTTCACAAAGTCGAACGTTCCGAGTTTGTTAAAGTTACTAAGAAACCTAACAGTAATATAACCAATAATAAACACAAACCAGCAGTATCTTTAGGAAGAGGTCAAGCTAGAAATGAATATAGAGTTAAAACGGAACAACAGAGACCTCAAATGAGTTTTCCCAAACACCCCTTTCCAAAGAGTATAGTTAATCCACAACACACTTATCAAAATAATTGGAACCAAAACATGCCTAGAAACTTTCATGGTCCTAATTATATGCCGTGGAACAATTGTCCACCATTTCAGTACATAAACCATGATAATGTAATGTTTAACCCAAACGGACCAATGAGATATTGGGGACCAAATGCTTGAGTTTTTTATGAACTTAGGTATGCTTGAAAGTTGATCTTGAACCTGATGAGTGGATCAAAGATAGTGGGTGCTCAAGACACATGATGGGAAACAAAAATCTTTTCTCAACCTACCAAGTGTATGACGGAGGTAATGTCACATTCGGTAGCAAGCTTAAAAGTAAAATCATCGAAAAAGGTACAATCTCTCATGACTCTCTATCTATTGATGATGTTGCTCATGTAGATAATTTAGGATTTAATTTACTTAGTATAAGTCAATTATGCCGCAAAAAGTATAACGTCCTTTTCAGTGAAAATGGAAGTAAAATATTTAAAGATGGCATAACCGTAGGAAAAGGTTTTTTAAAGAATAATGTCTATGTTATGAAATTAGATAAAACACCTAAAGATAAGTTATGTCTTACCTCCTTGGACGAAAACTCAACTCTATGGCATCGACGCTTAGGTCATGCTAATATGAGGCTTATTCAATCTTTGTCATCCAAAGAACTCGTTAGGAACCTACCCAAGTTGAAATATGACCAACACTTTTGTGATGCTTGCAAAATTGGGAAACAAGTACATAATAGCCATAAGGCTAAAAACATGGTATCTACATCTAGATGCCTAGAATTATTACATATGGATTTGTTTGGCCCGTCGGCTATACAAAGTTATGGAGGAAATTTTTACACTTTAGTCATAGTAGATGATTACTCTAGATATACATGGACAAAATTTTTGAAAACTAAAAATGAGGCATTCGATAAATTTGAAATTCTAAGCAAGAAAATTCAAAATCAAATAGGAAGTAACATAGTATCTATTAGAACTGACCATGGTCGAGAATTTGATAATGAAATCCAATTTGGAAATTTTTGTGATAATAATGGAATTACTCATAATTTCTCGGCTCCTCGTACACCTCAATCTAATGGTGTAGTAGAACGTAAAAATAGAACAATTCAAGAAATGAGTAGAAACTATGTTAAATGAACAAAACATACCTCAAAAGTTTTGGTGTCACGCTGTAGATACTTCCACATATATCCTAAATAGAGTTTTAATTAGACAATTTTTAAATAAAACTCCCTATGAAATCTATCGAGGCAAAAAGCCTACATTAGGATATTTTAGAGTTTTTGGAAGCATGTGCTTCATTTTGAACACAAAGGATTATCTTACCAAGTTCGACCCAAAGTCGTATGAAGGTGTATTTCTTGGGTACTCACAAAACAGTAAAGCATACATAGTATTAAACAAGGAAACATCAAGAGTCGAGGAATCGTTGAACGTAACATTCAATGAAAGTCCACCTCCCTCTAAGACATCACCTTTGGTAGATGATGACTTAGTTGAAAATCAAATGGCTAATGATATAGAAAACATTGAAAATGACAATGAACCCGTAAAAGGAGAAATAGTCAATATTAAAGAAACTAAAAGTCATCCATTAGAAAACGTCATAGGAAAACTTAATGAAAGAACATTAAGATCCAAAGCTCAAAATGAAAGCAATTATTTTTGTTTTATTTCAACGGTTGAGCCTAAAAATATAAACGAGGCAATAAAAGATGAATCTTGGGTAATTGCTATGCAAGAAGAACTAAATCAATTTATTAGAAATGATGTTTGGACATTAGTTCCTCCACCTAAAAACCAAACTATAATCGGCACCAAATGGGTCTTTAGAAATAAAATGGATGAAAATGGTATTGTATCTAGAAATAAAGCTAGGCTAGTAGCTCAAGGCTACAATCAGCAAGAAGGTATAGATTACGATGAAACCTTTGCACCCGTAGCTAGACTTGAGTCTATTAGGATATTACTTGCATATGCATGTGCACATGATTTTAAGTTATTTCAAATGGATGTCAAAAGTGCTTTCTTAAACGGTTTTATAAATGAAGAAGTATATGTTGCACAACCTCCCGGCTTTGCCGACTTCGAAAAACCAAATTATGTTTTCAAACTTAAGAAAGCTTTATACGGACTTAAGCAAGCACCAAAGGCTTGGTATGATCGACTTAAGACCTTCCTAGTTGACCATAAGTATACCATGGGCCTAGTAGACAATACTCTCTTCACCAAGAAAAAGGGATCACATATTATCATAGTCCAGATATATGTGGATGACATTATATTCGGTTCAACTTGTCAAGAGTTATGCAACGATTTCTCAAAAATCATGCATGACGAGTTTGAAATGAGTATGATGGGGGAACTAAACTTTTTCTTAGGTCTCCAAATAAAACAATTAGAAGATGGGATATTCTTCAACCAATCAAAGTATATCAAAGATATGCTTAAGAAGTTTGGTCTTGAAGACTCAAAACCCATGAGAACACCCATGTCCTCCGAAACCAAACTCACAAAGGATGAAGAAAATGAATCCGTAGATTGCACTAAATATAGAGGAATGATTGGTAGTTTACTCTATCTTACGGCTAGTAGGCCTGACATTATGTTTAGTGTTTGTCTATGTGCACGTTTTCAAGAAGATCCAAAAATGTCCCATCTTGAAGCCGTTAAACGGATATTTAGGTACATCAAAGGTACTACACACTTAGGATTATGGTATCCCAAAGGAACGGGTGTAGAAACCATAGTGTATACCGACTCAGATCATGCCGGTGACTATGTTGATAGGAAAAGTACTAGCGGTATTTGTACTTTTGTAGGATATTGTCTCACATCATGGTTCGCTAAGAAACAAATTGCCCTCGCAATCTCAACAACAGAGGCAGAGTATGTGTCTGCAGGAAAGGCGTGTCAACAAGCACTATGGATGAAACAAGCTCTCGTCGACTATGGAATTGAACTCAACAACATTCCCATTCTTTGCGATAACAAAGGTGCTATCGATCTAAGCAAAAATCCAGTCCAACACGCTAGAACCAAACATATTGAAATACGCCATCACTTCCTTCGCGACAATGTACAGAAGGGAATCATCTCAATTGAGAAAGTTTCCTCAGAGGACAACATTGCCGATATTCTCACAAAACCACTTAAACGAGAACCTTTCAACTATCTTAGACTTGGATTAGGATTAATGGAACCTAGTGATTAGGTAAAACATTAGTGTAAATATTAGTTTAATCACACTCGACACTAAACCAAAAATTGTGTTCTGTTCCGCGGATCCAATCGATAACAAGGACGGATCCTTTGTTTTGGATCCGCCGGATCCGTCGCATGCACAGTCAAGTTTATTATTAAATAAACAAGAACAAGTACTATTCATTCCTCACTCCAAAACATATCACCCTACTGTATTCGACACACACTCAATCTCCATTACAATTTAGACCATTTTCTTCCACAAATTTGTGCTTCTAACACCACTGTAAGTATTCTTATCATATTTATACTCCTGATCTGCGTCTAGGATTTCTATTTCATGCACAAAACCAAAACTTGGGGTATATGCATAATGTTTTGATAAATCATGAAGCATGTTTACTGCATTACACTTAAAAACATGTTTTTCTTAGTTAGGAATTACATCTCATAGCACATTGTCTTAATTTAACAAAAACCCCTTGAAAATTTTCTTACTAAAACCTTCTAACGACTAGGTAAAATGATCTTTTTGAACATTGTTCATACAAATGCAAAAAAGTCATCTTTTAGAAATCACTTGCATAATGTCTCTTGAATGCTAAAGGGAATACATAATTAATATGTATTTTCGGGTACATTCAACCGTAGCTACATTGAAATAGGAGCGTTTGGGTTATCTCTTGTTTTTTACACTAAACTTGCATAAACTAAATTTTCATGCATCAAAAAGGGTCGAGATAACCACACCTCCACATTGTCCCCATGTAGGCACACACTAGGAATTTTACACTTAATTTGATCATTTCAACTAAAACTATGTAACTTTTGTATTTAGGAAAATCATGCCTCCCGCAACCAACTACGATCACAAAAGAACCGTTAACTACTTACCCGAAGTCCACAAAACCAAAGGTCTAACCAATGCCCAAATCGAAATTTTCAAAGCTTTAGAGAAAAAGTATGTCCATGAGGGTAGAGTCGTAGATTCCTCGTTCTATGAAGGAACACAACTTAGGGAACAATTAGCCGCAATACGATTTGATACTCTTTTGGATATAGATGAACCAATCGTCCCTAGGTTCATTCTTGAGTTCTATGCTAGTATAGGTCTTAGTTCATGTGACCAAGGTTTCTTAAGTCTTCAGTTTACTTTAAATGGAAATTTTGTCAACATCCCTCTTGATCAATTTGGTGAGGTCTTGGGCATTCCAAGTCAAGGGACATTTATTTACTCAGACAAATGGTCCTTAACAATCTTAGAATCCAATCTCGATAGGACGGCACCATATGTCACTCCTCTCGCATCAAAAGAAGTGATTAGGGAACATCTCTTCATTCCTAAGAACAATCCCACAAGGATGTATCGTGGTCGCGAAGTTGCTAGAGATCCATTTGCAATGGAGCTAAATGAACTCAAACCCGAATTCAAGAAAATAGAAGAGGTCTTAAGGGCTAATGTGATGTGCACCATAGGAAACCGTGATCACATAAATGCTTGTTTGTGTCATATGATGTACAACATCTCTACTCGTCAACCCTTCAATCTTGCTTATTATATTGCCAAAAGAATGTCTGACATTCCGGTTCAAAGCAAGATTGCAATGCCCTATGGAATGCTCTTAACCCGCCTCTATAGAGCCTTTGCACCCGCCCGTCCAAACCCGTTAGGTTTTGTTCCGGAATACAATGAAATTGAACATACCTTCGTTCCTTTGAGTGACTTTAGGGTTAGTGTTGATAAAGGTAAACGTCCTCGTGTACCAACTTCATCCTCATCATCTTCAATGAGTGAAGATGATGGTTTGCCAAATTCTAGAATTCCTCCACCCGAATACTTGAGCCATCTTCCTCCAATTCCAAATGAATCCGCTGAGTATCGAAACATTAAAGGAATGGTAAAGAATCTTGGTCGTTGGATGATGAAATTGCACAAAGGAATGAAGAAGTTGAAGAAGAAGCTTAGTTGAAGGAGTGTTTGGATTTGAACAATGTTCGACTATGTGATGTTAAACTTCTATGTGTCTCGACTTTATCTGATAATACTTGTTATGTATGTGTAATAACTAATATTTGCAGGTAGATAACCCTCATGGTTATCAATTTTCCGGGTTATAGCCTATGTTTGGCATAACACCTAAAAAGGTAAGTTTCTAAGAACGGATTAAACTATGTTCAATCGTGTGTTAATGTTATCATATTTAGTTGTTTTGCTATACATATTAGATGTTAAGTAAGGTCTAGGTGAATTTTCGGGTTTTCGTCGAAAAACGCAAAATATGACAAGTCTTCTGTTTAGTTTTAGCAATTAGGACACGGATCCGGCGGATCCCAAACTTTGGCTCCGCCAAGGCTTATCGTTGGTTCCGCCATCCGCCTACCTGCGGATTCGGCGGATCCTGAACTTTGGATCCGCATGTGATACAACTTGGATCCACAGGTTCCCTAGCAAAATTCTTAAACTTTTTCGACTAATCACGATTCTTAAATCTTAGTGTTTAGTATCATTTAGGATTCATTCACTTATAATAATTCATCTTAGAATCATTTAGGAATTCTTAGAAACTTAGGAACAAAATTTCCCACCAAAATTTAAATTTTTGAATTTTAGGTGTGAGTTACCAAACTAATACACAGAAGGAACCCTTTTTAGGGATCCGTCAAATCTGTGGAAATATCAAATCATAAGATTTTCCACTATCCCCTTGTATTTACTGCAAATCCACAACACATTACTCAACCTAAGCTCAATGGATTGACTTCCTTGATATGACCTGCACAAATTTTTGTTCCAAATCATTAGAAACCAACATTCTCTATTGGATTCACATCAAATCCAAACACACAGACTCACAAACCTTCTGTCTATAAATTAGCACTTTAGGATCTTCAATTCACATCACAACCATTTCTTCTCCTGTACATTTTAGCTATCATACTTCACCAAAAAGTCTCAATGACAAAATCAAACAACTCCTCCACATCCAAGCCACTAAAAAGAACAGCCCGTATTAGTGTGAAACCTTGTTGTTTCATCAACATCCACAATTCCTCCTCTGAAGAATCATCACCACTAAACATATCCTCACCCATTGCTAGTGAAAACTTCCTTACTTTAACTACTCCAACTCCCTCACATGTAGTCATAAAAACACCACCTCCTACCATTACTCCTGTAGCAACCACACCACCACCCGCTCCCGCTCCATCACAGTCTGAGAAGTCTGCCTCATCACCATCCTCACCAAAACTCCAACCCATGGAACTATTTAGGACACCACCAACATCTCCACAACCATATCTTGAAGAGTTAGAAGATCTTCCACCTACATCAACCAATCCTCCACCAATAAGTCTTGAAAACTTAGAACCGATGCTATTTCATCCTCTCCATCCGGAGATTCATGGTCCTCTATACCGTGAAGCACCACAACCTCATCCCCAAATACCACCACTATCACCAACTTCAACACTCATCGCCATAGATGAGGCGATGTGGAGCAACATTCCTCAAACACAAGAGGAGATAAGTGCGGAGTTAACACAACTCTATACTCTCTCGGGTATGGTTGACCATCGCCTTCATGAAACCATAGACATTCAAAACATTCTTATGAACTCTCTCCAAACACCACAACAACCATCAAACAACAACAACCAACCAACCACCATCACCACCACCACCACAAAACTTGGAGCCTAGTCTTCCTCTCGGATTTTCAAGTCATGATTGCGCACATTGTGAGAGAACGGCTCACTTGGCCCAAAGGACCAACATCTTGGTCCATGAGCTTCAAAATGAGATGAGGTTCATCTTGAACCATGTTCTTGAACGTTTAAACGCCATCTCTCATCCTCCTCAATAGGAGCTTTCTAGACTAGTTGTTAGGACCTTTTGGATTGTTGCTTTAGGACCTTTTATTTCTTTCTAGGATGTCTTTCTATTGTACTTGTAACATCATTTCATCATTGTGACTTTTGTCACAAAATTTTCAATATCTATGAATGTGATGTTTTATGCTTATGAGTGATCAACATATTGCATATTATCATTATCATTGTGAACTAACATCCTTATATAGCCTATATTATACCTTGATTATGATTGCTTTAGGTACAAATAATGATCAGACACTTACTTTGACTTTTAAAAGTCAAAGCATATTGAAAGGCTTGTTTGGAAGAATACTTCACAAGCATTCTACTTCTTCATTGAAGTCATTCATTACTAACACTTCATTTGCAGCATATCATACCCTTCAAAGTATACGTTGGTACTCGAGAAGTGAGGAGTATACATCGAGGGGGAGCATTTCATATACTAACCGTTTGTTTTGTAGATTCATGCATCATTTCCTTGATTACTCCATCTAGGGGGAGTATAAAACAAGGGGGAGCTTTAAAGTTCTCAAAATCGCATTCCGCTGAGCTACTCTTTTTGTTTCGACAAAAAGGGGGAGAAAGGACTAAGTTTGCATTAACTGTGATTCATCACAGTACATACATTTTTACAAAACTTTTCTTTAATAAACAAACTTAATATATATTTTTAAGAACTTATACTATATTTATTTTCTTGCTCAAAAATATACCTTATGTTTTGTCATCAACAAAAAGGGGGAGATTGTTAATACAAATAGCGTCTCAAAAACGTTATTTATATTCTTTGATCTTTTCTTAGTTTTGTTAATGAAAAATAAAAGGAATATCTTTTAGCAAATAATAAATACTAGCTTAAGTCTCTTTAGTACACATTTTACACTTCACATAATAACCAAGAATTACAAGTTTGCTTATTTA
Source organism: Artemisia tridentata subsp. tridentata (assembly GCA_021014915.2). Lineage (NCBI taxonomy): Eukaryota > Viridiplantae > Streptophyta > Magnoliopsida > Asterales > Asteraceae > Artemisia > Artemisia tridentata. The sequence continues at coordinate 62,267,513 of CP139505.1, read as the reverse complement.
GTAACTTGTTTCCTTAAAAGGAAACTTTAATTCTAAAATCATTCCATGACTTCATTACATACATCACATATGATATCTTTGTTAGATCTTGATATATCTTGTTTAGATTTACAAGTTACATAGTTGACATTTGATGATTTGGTAAGATATGGAAGATTTGGAAAGATACACCAAATCCCTTAGCTGTCATATCCCACGGATCCAAGTCCAATGAAGGACGGATCCCTATTGTGGGATCCGTGGGATCCGTGAGCTGGATATCAGCTTGCCTATAAATAGCAAGCTGATCATTTGGCTTTCTCATCACTCATATAGCTTAAACACATATATTCATTCAGTACATATCTTACTAACATCATTCATAGTTGCATTTCACTTTGATCTTTCATTTTGTAGAAGAGAGATCAAGCTTTCAAGGATCTACAGAACCGTAATCCTTTAGTTGCATTACTGTGTGATATTGTAGTTTGTTTCACACATCATATCTTTCATTTGTAATCAGTAAGTGTGGTTAGTGCTTTAGTCCTCAAAGCACAAAGAGTGTAGGGAGTGGTTGTACCTTTGTAAAGAACTCGACATCTAGCTTAGTGTCGGTAAAGTAAATAGGCGACGTCAGGTTGGTTCTACCTTGTGAAAGAACCCGGTGTTTAGCTTAGTACCGGAAAAGGAAGTAAGCGACGTGTAAAGGTTTTCTACGCCTAGTAAAGGAGTTTGTTTCTTAGTGAAAGATAAACTCTCGAGTTGGAAGCTCGGGGAGTGGAGTAGGGCAAGGAAGAGAGTCCTTGTAGCCGAACCACTATAGACAACTGTGTTGTGTGGTTTGATCTTTCCTCTCTTTATCTTTTGTTTACATTGTGTGATTATTTATTTGTGATTGTTTCCTTTGAATTAACATATAGTAACAAAGCAAATAAAACTTGAATAATGGTAAAAACTATTCAACCCCTTCTAGTTTTCCACAATCTTTAAATTTTTAAAAAATACCAATTCACATAACAAACTTGTACCCTATGCAGAAACACTTGTACACCAACAGAAAAGAATGTCAAGACCAAATATGAACAATCACTATCATCAAATTTACCAACACTTTAATTTACAACCAATCAATCTCCATCACCATCATCAACATCAACAACAACAGCAAAATTGTTAGTACAAATAATGTCAAAAACGTTATTTGCATTATTCGGTCTCTATACATTTTGATAATCACAAAATATAAAAACACGATACCTAAAACTACATTTGATAAGTTTTTAACCGAGTAAAATCGTTTCGACAACGTATCGACTACGACATCACTTCAGGTATGAACAAATACAATACCGACATTAGTAAAGTGATCAAAGATTTTATTTCCCACTACTTCACATTTTTATGTGACAAACATTTTTACAAAAGTATTTTTGTAATTAAAAAGAAATGTTTTATTAAAGAAAATAAATTTGAATTTCAAATCTCCCAACAGCTAGTTTTTCCGCTCAAATCAGATAAGTTTTTCACCAGATAAACTTTTACTACATCAGGAAAAAAATAGGAGCGTATGTCGGGACGGTCCCGTAAACATGGCGACGGTCCCTTATATATACGGGACCGTCCAACTTTAAGGGACCATCCCCGCTCCTCCTGGTGCCTATAATTACTGCACTGTTTTCTTAGAAAAAATGAACCCTCTTTGCACAAAAACATTCTGTTCTTTCTTCCTCCTTTCTTTGATCACTATAACATGTCGGTATGTGTTTATAAGTGATCCCGTTACCCTCTATATCAAAGTGCAAGAGAAGAACCCTCGTATTCGTCAAGAAACGAAGTGTTAGAGTCATCACACACAAACGTAACTTGTGTTACGATTCTCTTCTTTCCCCCAAACTCTCTAAGTTGTATGTATTGTGAATTTGTGTATCTGACTTGTGTATGAGTCGTGATTAGGTGTGTTAGGATAAATACGGAGAAAGTGTAAATCCGTGAAGTGTTGTATCTAGATTAGGACTTTGTGTAAGTCGGTGTGTCGGTGTGTATGAAGACTTGGACTTGGTGTGAGTCGGTGAAGTGAAGACTAGGACCTAGTGAAGGTTAGTGAAGACTTGGATCAGGCGAAGATTCAAGTGGACGGGGTGATCGTCCGTGCGAAGATTTGGACGGGGTGATCATCCGTGTGAAGGCTTGGATTGTGTGTAAATCCAAGTGGACAAGAGTGCTTGTTCGTGTAGCCACGTGGGCTTTGTGTAGATCGGTTCTAGCTAGGATTAGGACCCGACATTCCGCTTAGTGTCGTTAAACTTGGTGCACGCTTTGTGTATGTGGTAACGCTCATTTTGTACATGTTTTGTGTGCGTTATTTGCATGTTTTTATATATTATTTAGTTATGTTTATGATCATTTTACACTTAAAAGTTGTTAAGATGTGTTCAGGACTAGGTACAAAGAAATATCAAAGAAAAACGAAGAAAAGCTATGAAATCAAGTGAATATTCAAGAAAAGATCGTCATCAAAGATATTGATTCAAGCTATGATTATTTCCATTGTACAAGAGAAGGATGTGAAGATTTTTAATGAAAGATGGAGTCAAGATTAAGTGCCAAAAAGTGTGTTAAAAGATGAAGTTATATGCTAACTTAAGAGTGAAATTCGTGTGCAAAACAAATCTCAACCCAAGGTTGAAGCTGAGATTCAAACCCAAGGTTCAAAAACTCAACCTGAGGTTCAAGTCTGGCATCCCAGCCGCAGGTTCAAGTCTGAACCGCAGGTTCAGAATTTTCTGAGTTAAAGAGTTGCATTAACTCTTGGTTTTAACTACCATTATGACTTGAGTCCGATCATCTCCTTTCTTTTATGACTAATGAAGGCTTGAGGCAGTTTTTGGGGATGATTTCAAGCATAAATAAGGCCCTAATCTTCCCATTAGAGATATACTTGAGACACAACTCAATTCAAGACACAATTAACAAATCCCAATCAAGCCTTACATCATAAGGTCTTGATAAAATCTTATACAACCCGAAAGAGCTTAATAATTCCTGTCATTCTACCAAGAAGAGTTGGAGATACTCGTGAGAAGAGGCGGAGAATTCCCTTGTTCAATTGGAGGCCCTAAGGAGTGCTATAACTCTTTATTTACTCATTGTAGTCTTGCTTTTGGGTAACTTTCTTTTACTTAATTATCATGTTGAACGATTTGATGTTGAATGAAATGTTATGTTTGTTGATGACACTTATTATGGAATAATTTGTGATACTTGTTTGGGAATTATGTAGACTTTCGTATGAATGTTGAATGGTTAGTTGGTTAGAAAAAGTGATTGTTCTCATAAGTTTGTTTAAATATAATTCGTGTTCTAAAACTTGTTGATTAAACATTATTGGATTTAAAGGTTGAATGATTTCTAATATTGTTTGATTCCAAGAAGTTGGTGCACAAATGGATTGGTACTTGATAATTGACAACTATTAAGTAGTCAAGTTTTTAAATGAATTCGGGAATATTTAATCACGAGATTGGGTTGAAAGGACTCGTAAGAACTAATGTAACTAATCATCTTTTTCATACATTTGTCACACAAAGAGCTAGTGTAATGGGATGAGATATTGGCCGAAAGGACTCACCCGTGAAACTAGTAGAAACATGGATTTTCTTGATATTACCCATTGACTAGAAAACCATGTGAAAATTGATATGTGCCTTCTATGTTTCACCCAAACATGATTCAACATTCTATCACAATTAGTCATTATTCCTAAACAAGTATTTGTTCGTTTGATTGATTTAATTTGGGACCATTGTTTGTTTGTTTATTTATGGTGCATAAGAGTGTGACAATCTTGAAGTACTATTTCTTTTGCTACTATCTACATTGCTAAGTCTTAAACGCGTAGTCTCTTGGGACGATCCCTATTTACCACAAACCATACTACAAACGAACGAGTATACTTGCTCGTATGTGTTTTCTTAACAATCGGTAAAAAGGTGTTTTATAAATTTAAAATTTGAGTGAAACTTAGGATATAATATACATTAGGTTAACAAGCACATCAAGTTTTTGGCGCCGCTGTCGGGGACTAATTAGTTTAGGTTAGTTTAGTTGTAAATAGTAGCATAGAATTTGCTCTTGTTCTTGCATGATTTTAGAGTTTATTTTATTTTTTTTTCTTGTGATTGTTTAGTTTATTTGATTAATAATTTGTTAAGTGTTTTTGATTGATAAGTTCTAGTTCCATTTGTTAATCTCATCTCTATTTTATGTTATGTTGATTGTTTTTCGTATTAATTCTATCAAAAAATAAAAAAAAAATAATAATAATAAAAAAAAAAATTGAATTTTTTTTGCTGTTAACCGCGGCGGCTCACTCCTTTTTGTGAACACTAAAAATCTGAACCGACTGGCTCATATTTGAATCGGGCCAGTTGAACTCTCGGTAAAACATTTAAAAACATAAACCGGCCGGCTCAGAACTGAACCGGACCGGCTCAACTCTCGGTAAATTTTTTTGAAAGTCCAAACCGCCGGTTCAAACATGAACCGCGGCGGTTGAACTCTCGGTAAAACTTTTATCACCCAAACCGCCGGTTTGGGTGGTGAACCGCCAATCGTTGTTCGAAAAAAAAATTATTTTCTTTTCTTTTCTTTAATTTGTTTAAAATTGTTTAAGTAATTATTTATTTGAATAGTTTTAAATGTCTATTTATGTTTTCTTATTTAAATAACTTATTTTAGTTTTTTTTATACTAACCCCTAACGTTTGTTTTGATTTCGTTGTCTATGAATGTTTTAGTTTATTTTTAGTTATGGATTCGCCTAGTGAGGTTTCGGCTTATTTGGATAATTTGGAAATGGAATTGATGGATGTTGGAGATGTTATGGCAAGGTTGGAAAAAATGGTTGATACTGAGAAAATGGAATTGTAAGCGAAAGGAAAGTATGTTGAACTTAGGGAATGTGAACCGGAAAAGCCAAGGGTGATCACTTTCACTCGAGCCAAGTTAAGGGAATATGATGAGCCAAGTATGAGGTATTCTACGCCTTGTGGAATTGAAGGAATTGGAGCTTGGGATGCGGAATGTAACATTGGACAAAGTGATAGCTATGTGACGTATGCATTTTATGAAAAGTTTGGAGATGGAAAGCATGAAGTGGACAAATACAATAGAAGGATAGCTAGGGATGTTAAAATTGACATTCATGGTTACACCTTTACTATGGATTTGATTGTGGATGAGTATGAAGACACTACGGACCCTTCCGTTGTGTTTGGGAGGAATTTCTTGGTAGCAACCAAGTGTGTTCTTGATTTTGGGTTAGGAGAGATGCGACTCAATATTGGGGAATTGCAAGATGATAAGGATGTTAATTGGTTAATTGAGCAAATGGAGGAGGCTTGTGAAAATGAAGATGGTACTCTAGGGAGCACGGAAATGGTCAAGATGGGAAAAGCTTCTCGTCTAAAACAAAAATACCCACCATTCAAAGGACTTATACCTTCACTGTAACGCCCCAAAAACGACTTTTTTTTTTTTTTTTTTTTTTTTTTAACCCAACACTATTCCCCAATTTTAGTCTAAAATATCCTTTTTCCTCTTTTACCTCGTTTTAGTCTAAAATATCCTTTTCCTCTTTTAACCCGTTTTAGTCTAAAATATCCCTTTTTCCTCTTTTACTCTCTTACCGGTTTTAGTCTAAAATATCCCTTTTTCCTCTTTTACCCCGGTTTTAGTCTAAAATATCCCTTTTTCCTCTTTTACTCTCTTTTACCCCGGTTTTAGTCTAAAATATCCCTTTTTTTTCCTCTTTTACCCTCGGTTTTAAGTCTAAAATATCCCTTTTTCCTCCTTTACTCTCTTTTACCCTGGTTTTAGTCTAAAATATCCCTTTTTCCTCTTTTACCCCGGTTTTAGTCTAAAATATCCCTTTTTTCGGAAAGACCACTTCTATGACCCGACAATTAACGAAACTTCTCAGATTTACTTCTTATATCATTGGGCTCATTTCCATGTAAAAACATTTACCGTTTGACCACCCGGAATAGTACTTTAAAATTTGACGGATTATGCAATAAACCCATTTTAACCCATTTTCACCATAAACCACTTATACTCCTTTCTTTTCCCACCAAACTCAACCAACATCATTTCATAAACATACTAAATATGTTTCATGTACACTTGACCCGTTTACAACACAAAATGGGTAAAAATGCACCAAATCCAAACGCCCCTTTAACTTTTACTAAAAACACCTAAAACACACTTGACACCTCGTTAGACCACCAAACCATTACACGATTTTGACACACATTATACAACTCATAAAAAGACTCTCGGGGGTACAAACTTGACTCGAGCTCGGTATTCTACCTAGCTCCTAACGTATATTATCTTCCAAACCGCTTATCAAGTCCTTAAACTATGACTCATGAATCTTCCTTCCGTCGCACATGAACCTACAAAACATTATCAACTAAAAGGGTAAGCTTACGCTTAGTAAGTAACTAGATTAGTACATGATCAATACTTCCATTCACATTATATGCATCAAGAACATACTTAGTCATGGACTCATAGCCAAACCAATCTCATTATCATTTACATAACAACATCATAACTATATCACATTTACATCATAACATTGAACACAACAAACATAAACTTACCTTAGACCTTTCAACCTCATGCCCTATCTCTTGATCCTCACTTACTAACACACTTCCTATTATCCCAACTTACTAATCCAAGGCTTAATCCTAACAACTCATTCATCAACACATAACATGAGAATATTCATATTAAACACATAGAAATCTAAGTTACTTACCTTAGCTTCCAAAGCTAAGCTACAAGTCATGATTCCACCATTATCATCACCATCATCACATCCTCACCTTCAACATATCATCACCATCATCTTCCTAATTCACAACCATCATTCATAAACACTTAATAACTCAAAACCAATAACTATAACAATTAACACACCCTTTAACATATTTGTTCATCATATGATCATACTTGATCATATGATGGACACCCTTTACATACTCACTAAACCCAACACATAAACACCATTTCCTTTTAATTGTACTAAAAATACCATTTACCCAATTTCCCCAAATTGGGTACATGAACCCTAACTCTTGAAATAACCAATTAAACACTAATTAGAGGTTACTTACTTGCAAGGATTATTGATAGGCTTAAACTCTTGATCTTGGACTTACTCTCTACACTTGATCATCAAGACTTTCATTTTTCCCTCTTCTTTTTCTCCTCCAAGAACCGGACTTCATACTCTTGAATAAAATGGAGATTACTAGAATCTCCTGGATATATATTTAGATAAGATTCAAGTTTGCCTAATTGGCAAGATTGGTACCTCTAGTCCTATTTCTCTTATTTTGGCCACAACTAACTTATAACACTTTTAACACTTGACAACCTAGGTTCCTTTAGTTATGCAACACATTTTATATAACTACATTAGTCATACCTTAAATATTAAATTTGACTACAATGCAACATTCGTTGACTGGCCAATCACGAAAGGCCTTAATCTATTTTCATCCAGGGTGGGGTCCAAGCACCCGGGAAATGGGTCTAACAATTCTACCCCCTTATTTAGATTTCGTCCCCGAAATCTCTCGTCTAATGCTATCCAAAACTGTATCACAACGTATACTTGCCCTTATTCTCATGCTCTCTAGGCCATTTCTTTGAAACGATCTAAATGATATTGCAAATTCTAAACTTATTATACATAATCATAACTCATAATCCAACTTAAAACACACTTCTCATCGCAAACTTGTTTAAGATTTCCAACAATGACTACTTGTCATCTTGAAACATCTACTACTTTGACTCTGCATAAGTCAAACTTCATCACTATTCTCACATTATACGCCCATGCACTAACATGACCTTAAGTCATAAATCCGGTCAATCTCGCATTTTCATAATACCAAATACGTATCTACATAAAAAACCGGCAACTTAATTCAATTTTACAACGTACCGTACAAACGGCACCTTAAAAAATCTATCACACACACCACTTAGGCAATCTTTCTTATTAAATTATGGGAATACTCACAAGTTAACTTATCAACTTAATGCACAATTCATTTTAGACGTCTATCTTAAGGTTTCACACATGACCTTAATGCCGCTATAAATTTTATTCATATCTATCTTTTCTTATGACGTCTAACTTGTTTTAGTTTTCACTACCTCATATCACTATCCGTACTCATGTCATATCGGCTACACATAAGTCCACTCATTTATAACTCTTTATTTACATAAAAAGGCGTCCCAATCTATGTAAATAAGGAATTATAAACTCATGGTTCGGCGATTTACAATTCTTCATTTAAATGAAAGGCGTCCCAATCCATTTAAATCAAGGAACCATAAACCATCCTACTTATATGCTTCCAACATAACATTCGTACTTGTTTTACTTTCCATCTTTACTAGCCTTGGATCCAATCTCACTAACTTTCATCCATGCCATAAAGGCAAGCTATCACCATGCCATAAAGGCAAGCTATCATCCATGCCATAAAGGCAAGCTAGGCCATCTCAAAGGATGCCAAACACATGCCATGAAGGCAAGCTAACAACCATGCCCTGAAGGCAAGCTATCAATCCATGCCATGAAGGCAAGCTATCAACCATGCCATAAAGGCAAGCTAACAATCCATGCCATGAAGGCAAGCTGAGCTATCCCGTAGGATACCATAACATACATGCCATAAAGGCAAGCTGGGCTATCCCGAAGGATACCATAACTAGAGCATTGGATCCAAGCTATATCTATCTTATCATCTTTACTCATTTCATCTTTCTTATACTTTTATGATTAGGCACACACTATCATTTATTCAATTTTCATTGCCTTACGCAATCTCAACATTCACTATCATGCTTACTATCATCTAGACTAGTTTCTTTATAACACTTGTCGATTTATTATCTTTACATTTCCACAATGCAATCTATCATTCATCCGTCAACCCCAAGTTGACTCATACACTAACTATGCGCCATCTTTATTTAGACAATTTATATGTAATGCTTATTCATTACAACTTACACATCTCTACGTGCTCTTACAACACACTTTTACTATTACCCGTCAACCCTTGTTGACCATATTCTCAACTCATACTATCACTTCATTTAGTTTATTCAACTTGTACGCATATAAACTTTACATAGGTTTATTCTGTCACACTCACATAAATCTCATCATACACATTTCAATATATATATATAGTGTAACTTTATTTTCAGAACCCATTTAAGTGCGAGAACTGCGAGAACCCATCTATGACCGTTAGATCATCTAATCAATGGATGAAATGACTTGTGCCATTAATGTAATTAGTTAAAAGATTTGGTTATTATTTGTAAAACACAAAGGGTATTTTAGGAATTACAAAAATAATTTTAAAAGAGGCTTTCAAAGCAAATATTAAACCGTAATTTTAGATACAGCAGTTTCATTTTTTTTTATCTCTCTCTCCCATAACCCTAGCCGCCCCTTTCAATTACAGTTTCAGTTTTTATCTCTTTGGCTCTCTCTCCCATAATCCTAACCGTAATTGACGACAAGAAAGAGGAAGGAAAAGGCTGCTGCCACCGCTTGTGTTGCCGGAAAAGTTGTTGCCGTCGCTGGTTTTGCCGGAAAAGGTGCTGTACCGGTAACTTCTCCACATCCTTGAATGTTTCATGTGGATCAACGATGTGATGTTTCTTATTCGTTGTTGGTTAATTTTGTTTTCGTGGCTTTTTTTGCCGTGGACCATTTTTAATATTTAGTCCATAATTAATTTGTGTTGGTTACACATCGATTCATTCACAACACGATGACCCCTCTTTTTGTTTCTTGCTATTGCAGATCCTTGATATTAGGGATTTTAAATTTGATTTTCAAAAGCTAAAACTCCATTAAGTAGTTTCTAATGACTGGTTATTCAATGATGCATATAATGGGTTTTCTATCCATGAGAATATTAGATATAATTCATATTTGTAGTATTTAACATAGTGGGTTCTTGGTTTTATGGTTCATCATTCGAGGAATTTGCATCGCTGACTCATGTTTTTTGCTAGTAATTTTCTGTGGGAAAGTTATTAATAATTTTATAAATTGATAAGTTATCTATGGTAAGAAATGTGTCTGTAAACATTCTTGAGCATCCATTTTTTCAGCCGACACGAAATCCAAAAGAAAAGCGCGAAACCAACATTTACTTTTAAGAAGCCCAAACAGAAACAACATTTTATCATAGATTACGTGGTCTACACAGATATCTCTATATGACTAGGCATGTTATCGGCACAACACTTAATGTCTATTATTTTCAACTTACTGTAAAATGTGGCTTTGTTACAGATTGCACCTGATTGGAGGCAGGCGATTACTCTCAAGAAATCAATTGAATATCGTATCAAGAAAGGTAAGTCGAAACATCTCCCAACTTAGCTTTTGTTTGGTACTGCTTGTTACATTTTAGGTTTGTTTACTGTATTTTATAGTTGATGGTTTGTTACTGTTCTGTTATATGATATGCAGATGGAATGATTGGCATAGGTATCGCTGCCACGGCTCTAGGGGCTGTCGGTCTAGTTGCTGGTGGTATTTGTCCAAGCTCAACAACAACCATGAAGATGGGGATTGAAAGAGTACTCAGAAAAATTTGGAGACGCTGTTAAAGATATTGTTCAAGTTTACGATGAACAACCTGCTGAAACAACTGTTGAGGCAAGCTCTTTACTTGAATCGTTATGTTAAAAGACTTGAGACTAAGAACATATTATAGTAGGCGTGGCAGTTTTGACCCATACTTATGAATGGGTCGATTTGTTTGTGTTATTTCTAATCATGTCAAATGAGTTTTTAGTTCAAAAGAGAAATGGGCCTCATAATAAAATTAGCCAGAAGTCAAAGGGGTCAAATGGGTTAATTTAAAATCATTGGAATGGTGCATATGTGTTTTTGGCTCGTACAAAATCAATAAAGTGGTGTGCATATGTGTTTTAAACTGTGCAAAACATGTATGTTTTGGATTATAAAACATATATGTTTTCTGTTTTGGATTATAAAACATATATGTTTTATTATTAAAACACATGTTTACATCATTAGTTAAATATACACAAGATTGTGCATATGTGTTTTATTATTAAAACACATCTAATTAATGAAAACGATATATGTTTGAGAACATGATGTTTTTAAACATGTATGTTCTTTTCAAAACATGTATGTTCTTTTCAAAACATGTATATATGTATTCAAAACAAGATTGTGCATATGTGTTATGCTAGTTGTTGTGATTAATTTTCGTTTCTTATTTGTTTGTGGTTTAATTGTTTTCGTGCATGTTTGTTTCAGATTGATTGATGAAGATGATGATATCATTTAAGACCGGGAAGTGGATGAACACGAATATACATGAAGATAATTTGCGACTTTTGAAGATATATGATTATTGCATGTGTTTTTGTACTTGTAATCAAGTGAAATGTAAAATTTAAGTCAATCAATCTTGTTTTTCTTTTTATAATGATTTAAGTTCTTTAATTTGTGTATCAAACTTTCAAACAAAATAATAATCATAAAAAAAGTGTTAGCTAAAAAAAACATGTATGCACCTTGACTATTTGGAGAAAAAACATGTATGCACTTTAACTAATTGAAAACATGTATGCACTTTAACTAATTGAAAACGTGTATGTACTTTGGCTATTTGGAGAAAAAAAAAACATGTATGCACCTTTGCCAATTTGAAAAAAAAAAAAAAAAAAATCCGAATTTCAAAAATTATAAAAAAAAAACAAAAATAATATAAAAATATTTTTTACAATTATACCCTTTTGAATTAAATAAAAATAACAAAATGCTATGGAGCATTAAATGATGTACATTGTGTATTATTAGTTGTAAAAATGTGGTTCTCGCAGTTCCCGCACTTAAGAGGGTTCTGAAAATAAAGCCCCCCCCCTATATATATATATATATATATATATATATATATATATATATATATATATATATATATGTATATATATTATATATATATATATATATATATATTAATCTGATTATATTCATGTTTTACAATTCTTTCTAGCGCACTTCATATCACTTATGACTTCTAGCTCAATCTATATCTCATGCATCACTTCTACTCATCACGCTTAATCATATATTACTAACACGTTTTACTTTTCATGTTTTATATGCAACATGATCTCATCACGTCTAAACTATACTCTTTAACTTTCTCATTTTAGTTTCTCATATAAGAAATTCGTGCCTTCAAGCATCTAATCGTTATTATATCAATCATGACTTCTCAAAACATCAAACTATAAACATACTTCGCTATTCACTTCTTACTTTATATTACGCTTCCAAAGCATCTATGTTTTTCAAACAATTAACACGCTTCTTAACTCTTTTCACATATCAATGTGTTCTTTTTAGCTTTACCGACCACAACTAGGTCAACACATAACATGCATTTCAATGCATCTATCTTAACTTATACACTTCTACGCAATTGTGCTCTCAAGCACACCACATAAAACTTAGACATATAAATAAACTACCGTAGACTTAACATCACATAAGCAATCATATAATAACACTTAACACTTATCTGACAAGTGTTAAAACATTCAAATCAAAAATCAACTCACATAGTCTATGGTTCATACATCGCATTGCGCAAGCAATTTATGTCTAAGCATCAACATCTAATCAACCGCAAGCACTAGTCTACCTTATAACTAGGGCATCATAACACTTTAATTTACTTACTAGCCCGTCTCTAATACCACTTAGCATTCCTACTCATATTCCATTACCGTTACTTTAACATTCATTCATATAATTACAATATATTTACCGGCACTAACCAAAGTGCACGGTAAACAATTTGCTACGTGTCATCACCAATCAATCGCTTCTAATTTACTAGTTCTATGTGCACTCATTATTCATTATTCAAGCATTTCTTAGACTAATACTTTTCCGTTTTCTTTTCTCCTTGCTTTGCACATTTTAATTACTCCCTTATCGCCTTTTGTTACTTTGACACCATCTTAGTAATGCTCATCTTTTTCATACTCTCGAACAATGAATATACACATTATATTTCATCCGGGTTGTCACATTTCACTTGTCATTTTCTTGTCAACTTCACGTTATTCTCTTACTCCATTTTACACATGTTCATTCTTTTAATGTTATCTATTTCAATCCCGATTGAATCACCTCTATCTTGACATGGCTTAAACCAACATTAAACGTAAATTACTTTCTAGGTCATACATTGGTCTTACGTTGTAATCTAAACTCGTTCATCTACCCGACTTCTTTCACCTCATGTCACGACAAGAATTCTAGTCGTGACTTATCTAATTTAAGTTCCCTTGTAGTTTACCTTTTTCAACTTAATCCATACCTCCCATTATAACACGCATTCATAATCACCTTTCACATAAACGACGAACACATTAGCACACACTTAATCTCCTTCATACTTAAGGGTAAACATCACTAAACACTTGTACTTCATTAATCTATTATCAATTACGATTTAAAACATTGAACATGTCTATATCATACCATTTGTCTATTATCATAGAGATAACTACTACTTTACTGTATCAATTTATACACGGGCTACTTCATTTATCATTCATTACTCATACATCTCTTTAGTATCTTGCAATTACACATTTTAACAATTCGCCTTACCTAAATATCTAAATCCTTGTCATGTACACATCCTCTTATATCATTTCATGTCCATCTACAACTCCTCACTATTACGACATTCTATTTTCATCATTCTATAACAAGCATACCACTTTTCATTTTGATATACATTCTATAACAAGCATACACATTCACATAACCACATAATAATTACCGACACAACCCGAGGTGCACGGCCAACTAATCACTTAAACATCTCAAGTCCCCATGGACTTGTATCTCATACACAACAACACTATTATAAACATACATCACCTATCATCAACAAGCTCAACTAGCATAAAACGTAATCCGTCTAACACTTAACAATTACTTTTCGCGCAACTAACACTTACGTCTAACGCTTCTACGAGTGGTTTAAGTCTAGGCAATCCTAAAGAAAACCTAATTCACTTAAACCGAGGCTCTGATACCAAGTTGTTAAGCCCCAAAAACGATTTTTTTTTTTAAACTGTAACACCCCCAAATTCTCACTTTTGCGGAAGCATACATGTCATTGGGAGTGCTACGGAAAATAGGAATCATAACACAAGGTAACGAAGAACCAATTACATGTTCTAGAAAAATGGATTCATTTATTTATTTCAAAGTATAAAATCTTTAGTTTGCAAAGACTATTTACAAGTTACTGGTCCCTCAAAAACAAGTCTTATTTCAATAATCAATTTTCATTAGTTCAAGTCTAAGTCTGCCGCCTTGCCAATCCTTGCCATACTTGCATATCCTGATTACCTGAGAAAAACATGCTTAAAAAGTCAGCAAAAAGCTGGAGAGATTCATAGGTTTAATTTAAATTCATCAAATAATTAATTTGGACCAGTATGATCATTACAACACATATAATGTCATACAAAAATCATCTATCGCGCTAGCACTAAGTTCATGCAACCGAAGCTCGACAGTCCAGTGTGCTAATCTCTAGCACATAAATAATATTCCAGGGGCCCTTAGCGAGTGTTTTAACCCAATACACTCGAAATCCGACTTGCTATACGTTCGTTTGCCTATCCGGTCAACCCGAACGGGGGAGTCACCCCAATAGATCTATCTAGAGCAATCGCGCTTTCCAACGGAAATTAACGGCTCATGAAAATGGGCATAACAGTGGGTTCTGGGACTTAGGCTAAACTGCGCTATAGGTTTGAGTAAAAACATTAATATTATGGTCCATAAAAAGTTTTGCATGTTTCTCACCCCATATTTATAAAAACAAGTAAAAGTAAGACTGGGGCTATAAACTCACCTTTACTGGTCTGAACAGTGAATGCTGTGAAATCTGGGAATGCACGGTACCAACACGCAACCTATATTAAATAATCATGTCTTTGTTCCAAGTATTAAATTCAGTTCTTCTCGAATATTAGTTTTTAAATGTTTTAAGTCGTTGTCACTTAAGTGCGGTCACTTAGGTCTCTCCTAAGGAAATGGTGAGATGTAACTCCACAATTAACCTAATGGTACAGTAATGAGGGGTTGGGATCACTAATAGTCTAGGTACGAATTTATCTTAAGCCTAGTTGTGATATGTACCTTCCTATATCGTAACGGTGTATCCTATCTCCTATGTCTGTAACTATTGATCTTTGGACTATGACTTAATATTTGTGAAGTTCATTACCTAATGGTTTCTACCCGCTAACCTGAGTGATTTAACTAGTTTCCTTATTATGATCCATTTACACAACATTAGTTTAAAGTTTTATGTTCGACTAATCTATTCAAGTTACATATATTTTAGTGACGTATAATCTTACAATTGTCCTAAGGTCAAGGTAACTAATGGTCGGGGTCCTTCTACGGCCTAAGGTATATTTCAAACTTGGTCTAGGTAAGTATATCGTATGTTAAATTTGCCTATGTTGGTTTTAAATATATAACTTAATATTCGAGAAATTTATCACTTAAGGATTTCCAATCGTTAACTTGAGTATTTTAATTTGTCTCTCTATTCATTCATACAACCTTAGCCTAAGTTTTATGTCTCGTTTAATATATCCTAGTTAAACATATATGTTGACGACGTTCACTTTTAATTTATTCGTTATAAGTGTTTACATATTTTAGATACTGTTAGCAATATAAATATTCAGTTGAAGACTCGGTCACCCCGAGTACTTAGTAGCACATCATAGCTCGTAGGATCATTAGTAATATTATTAGTAGTTTAGTTATTATTAATATTGTGGAGTGGGTCGGGTCTTTACCCACTGTCAGCTTGCTCCACAGCCCACTAGGGGCATATTATTTAGTCAAGTCGTGTACTATATAAACCCCTCTCCTCACATGGAGAGGGTTGGACCTCATTCTCATATTAATCTAATACACATAACTTTCTCTCTCTAAGGTTCCAACTCTCCTACCTCTCTCTAGAATCCTTCTATTCGATCCATATTATACGCCCAAATCGTGTGTTCTTTGATTGTGAATATCCTACAATTGGTATCAAGAGCCATGGTTAGGTCCATGTGTGTTAGGATTCACAGATTTGTTTAGTTTTGGGGTGTTTTTGGTTCGATTAGATTAGGTACGAAAATCCCATTTTGTGCTTTGTTTAGTGATTAAAAGTTGTTAAACTTTGTACTTTCTAGCTTAGGGATAGTATAAGAGTAGTATTTGGTGCTTGGAATCACAGATTTAGGCCTTGTGTGGTGATTTTGGGTGATTCGTGGGTTTTTGTTAAAGTGTTCTTCGCTGCTGTTTGTCCCTCGTACACAGATTCATCGGTGCGGTTTGTGTATTCTTGGATAAGTAATTGGTGCGGTTTGTGTTACATCGGGGAAGCGGTTTGTCTTATTACCAAATTTGGCAAAAACGACAAACCGCAAGAAAGCGACGTGTTTGTCTTTTTGTGCTTATGCGGTTTGTGTATGCGGTTTGTCTAAGACAGTGACAGCTTTGTCTTCTTGTGTCTATGCGGTTTGTGTATGCGGTTTGTCTAAGACAGTGACAGCTTTGTCTTCTTGTGTCTACGCGGTTTGTCTCTGCGGTGTGTATGCGGTTTGTCTAGACTGTTTGTCTGTGCTGTTTGTCCACGCGGTTTGTCTCTGCGGCGTGTATGCGGTTTGTCTAGGCGGTTTGTATCCACAGAGGTGCTATTTGTCCGTGGCGGTTTGACCAAAGTTGACTTTTTACGTCAAAACTTCAAACGGCCATAACTTTTGAACCGTAACTCCGTTTTCAGCGAAACACCTGTCAAAACGACCGTGAGACCGAGGAGAAGGACACGTTGAATAATTTATTCATTCAACCCAACTTTCGAAGCCTGAAATCGCTCCAGAATGAAGTTATTGAGGTTCTAAGTTTTCAGACCAAAATTTCGCCATAATAACTTGCAACAACCATACCAATCAGATCAACAAGTCTACCAGACCTTCATCATAACACATATCAAGCATCATTCCACGGTTTATTCTTGATTTTGTAAAACCCCGCGAAAGAATCTATTTCTCGGTTTAAATCATAGAATTGTAAAATCCCGTGCACGTTAATATCATGTCAAATACTTCAGATTCTGCTATATCAGAGATACTCAGATTGTACAACATGATTGACAAACAAAAGATTCCCAAATATGTTCGACAGATAAACGTGTTTGACTATGTTGGTGCCAATAGAGACTTTGTGTGCCTGAATTCTCAAGAGAAAGAGCTTCATCAGCAACAGACAAACGTTGTTGAGTCAGATACTGCTAGGTACAACGTGCAACATGAGAAACACAACGAAGCGTCGGCTGAACCTAATGGGGTATCTTCTATCATTAATAATGATAATGTGTTGCATGAACAAAAGATTCCCGATAAAGTACAACAGACAAACGTTGTTGAGTCAGATATTGCTAATATGGGAAATAGCGATGTTTTCCCATATGAACAATATGTGAATCACAACGAAGCGTCTGTTGTACCTAGTTGTGCATCTTCTGTTCTAAATGATGATTATGTGCTGCATGAGAACACTGTATTTGTCCCTGATGATAACTTGATCACTAACCTAAACATTTATAAAGAACAAGTAGCTATGTATGAACAGCGTGCTAAGTTTGAGCTTAATGAACGTGAGCAGAAATTAGAAGGTCGAATGAGTACACTTATTAAAGAGTCTAGAGTAAGAGAAGAAACATTAAAACAAGAATTGAATTCTGTGAAAAATCAGCTGGAACAGTCTGTCAAACAGAAACAGGAAGTACAAAAGTGTATATCTACACTTAAGCTAGAATTCAAAGAAAAAGAAAAGGAACTCTTAAATGATTTTTCTAGACTCAAAACCTTAAAGAATAAGCTTGAGGATAAGTTGTACACACAAGACCAAACCAGACAGACTGCCCAAATGATGTATAAGCGCAGAAAGTTAAGTGACAAGCATAGTGAAAGCAATGTAGGTACATCTAAATTAGCTATTCATGAGATTGCTAAGATAGCCCAACCTACATTAAATGATTCTAATGTGATGTTTATGCCTAATCATGACCCGCCTGAGCATATCTACACTAAAGAGGAGGATGAGATAAGTGAGAGAACAAGGGAAAGAATGAATGAGAAAATGAGGGATCCCGAGTGCATAGCCAGACGAATAATAATCAAGCCCCATGACTATAGTGAGGAAAATTGTTTGACTGTGTTTGCTCCTCAAAAGAAGTTAACACCTGAACAGATATTCTGGAAACAAGATAATGAAAGACTTAAGGAAGAAAAACTTAAGGCCAACACCCCTCTCATTAGAAAAGTTGCGTCCATAACGGTGTATCCTCCCAATACACCTAGGAATTTGGTGCCTTTGTCTCTTCCCACTGAAAGCAAAACCTTTATTAGCTTATATGTGCTTTGGCAACTGTTTGCTGATTTCGATAAAACATGTAAGAAGAGAATCACACCAACCGGCATTACTGAGGGGGAAAGGTGTTTTGAACATGCAAAAAGGTGTTACTTAACTGAGGTCATGCCATTCTTTAAACTACTCAAATAACATTTTGAAGGGATACAAACTGCCCTTAAAACCGAAATAAATGAAATGAAAGTAGTGTTTAAAGATATGGAAAATGAGGTAACTCAAAATGTGATAGAACTTAAGACTCGTGAGATTGAAAGAAAGAACATTCTCATCACAAATGAGAATTTGATTGCTAGATGTATTGCACAAGATGTATTTTATACTGCTACCGATTCTGCATTATCTGCTTGTCAATTTCATGAGTATTCTATTGCTTTGAATGTTACCCAGAATCGTGTTGTTGAGCTTGAGGGGGAGAATTTGAAATTGCTTGAAAAAATTCAAAATGATGACCATGATAACATGGTTAAACGTTTTTCAAAACTAGAGGTTGATTATCAGAAGTTGCAACTCAAACATCAACACTTAGAAGAAAAATGCAAAATATCAAATGTCAAGACATCCTTGGATGCTCCTGAGTTTGATACATATTTTGAATTAAGCAAACGTGATGAAAAAAATCAAGCTCACACGAACACGATTCGACTGTTAAGGGCTCAAATTGCCCAATTGAAGTCCAACAAGTGTGATGTGTATGGCACCAATAAACCTTCGTCTTCAGATTCTCAGAATTTTCAGTATCAAGACACCATCAACAAGTTACATTATGAAAATGAGTGTTTTCGAGAAGAAAATTCTAAGATTAAACAGCATTACAAAGAGTTATATGACTCAATTAAAGTTTCACGAAATAGTCATAATGAAAAGATAACTTCTTTGTTAAATGAAATTGAGAATCTTAAGACTCAGGTGAAAGGAAAAATGCCAAGTACCACTTGTAATTGTGTTGCATCAAAGGTCTCTGCTTGTAAAATGTATGATGTTGATGTGGGGCCTATTCCATTTCCCATGAGAAACAACAGTCCTGTCCATCAAATGTATCTCTGTCACCTTAGGGATGGACTTGACACTCTTCGTGAGGTTGTGGAAGAGGACAGAATAGGAAAACCACTCGATAAGGCAGTTGGTTATGCCTGCGTCCTCACAAAAAGGATCCAGGAACAGTTAGAATATGCCATTGGCACGGGCCCTAAGTCTCACAACCAAAGAGATAGAATAGTTGCATCATCATCCACAATTAAGAACAAGCATGTAACCTTTGAGGTATTCTTAGAAACTTCAGATCCCAACACATCAAAACATGTTCAGCAACTAGAAGTGAAAAAGACTAAGATTCCCATCAGTCCTTCTACAGGAGTTAATAGTGACACTAAAGCTAGAGAGTCAAAACCTAGGAGAAACATAAAGAATTCTAGGATTTCACCAGCTAAAAGTGTTCCTAAAAGGAAAATAGAAGACCACATGAGAAACAACAAGTCAGATTTGAACAAAAAGGAATCATAATTCGAATCCAAATTCACTTTGAAAAACATGTAATGAATGCATAATTTCGTGTAATCATGATAAATGTGTTAAGAAATTTCTGAAGTCGTCCAACAAACCCCCAGTTAGGAAAGTTTGGAGAGCTAGACAAATTAAGCAATCTTGGTAACCTACAGGGAAAATGTTTACCAATGTGGGCTTTCAGTGGAAGCCCACGGGCCGAACATTCACACTAGGGGAACATTGCCCTTTAACAAGGATTACAATTCCTAGAGTAGTGCCTGTTAAGGAATGGAAGCCTACTGGTAGAGTTGTCCCTTTAGATACACAATGTCCCTTAACTAGGTCCATTGCATCTACTAGTGTTGCCCCTATTGTTAAAATCAAGGCACCTATGGTTTCAGCAGCCCCAAAGATTGTTTGCACTAACCAACTGGAACCCAACCTAAATTGGGGATCCGGCTCTCCAAATTCTCTTGTTTCGTCTGTTTTCAAATGCAGGTCGTACAGATTGTCCTTTGACATTTGGACACAGGCTGCTCACAACATATGAGGGGAATCATAATGACGTCTGTACACATCAGTGCAGGCCTCGCTCTTCATCATAAGGACGTCTGTATACCTCAGTGCAGGCCTCGCTCTTCATCAGTATGACGTCTGTACACATCAGTGCAGGCCTCGCTCTTCATCATTAAGACGTCTGTTCAAATCAGTTCAGGCCTCGTTCTTCAACGACATTGATGTTTGAATCTCTTCAGTTCAAGCCTCGGGCCTCAATGTCAACATTATGGCATCTGCTGACATCTCTTCAGGCCCCGTTCATCAAGAAAAGAAAGGCGTACGCTTGAGTGCGCTTTATCTTCGGAAGAAGAGGAATCTTCTCATTTATGACCATTCTCATCAAGCTTCATGTTCTTCAAATGCTCATTCAGTCACCAAAGGGGATAAACGTACATTGGAGTATATTCTTATTCATCTGCTCTATCAAAAATGGCAGCTGGTCATCATATGCAATTTTTGAGGGGGAGAAGGGTGAATAAACTACATGGTGATTGAGATTTGCGAAATGGTCATACGACTCTTCTTGTTTCTGACTATTCTCATTAAAAGGCTTCATACTTGCTCCATGCTCGTTCAGACATCCAGTGGATCTACTTCCATCACAGATTGGACGTTTATTCATTCGATCAAAAATGGCAACTTCGAATGCAATTTTTGAGGGGGAGAAGTGTGAACAGTGGATCAACCTCATATGCACTTGTTCAATCAAAAATGGCATCCTCATATGCAATTTTTGAGGGGGAGAAGTGTGAACAAGTGAGCGAACAAACAATCACTTGTTGGTCATCTAATTGTGACTACGGAATGGATCAGGTTTCACTTATTTGGGGTTGAAGTTGACTTTCTCAAAGGCGTGGTCTTACTCTATCTTGAAGTCGGGGTTGGTTGGATGCATGACCTTCAATGATAACTTGCTCGTGCTTAAGATTTAAGTTGAAGTCTTAGATTATCTAGTTGACTTTGGTGTAACAATTCTCATCTGCAATTTCCTGAAGGGAGAAAAGGGGATTTCTAGGTCTTAATTGATCTTGATGTTACGTTTTCGACTTCATTAATGGGATTGAGTGTGTACTTCGGGTTTTCGGGCTTCATACAATGAGACTGTTTGAATCTCTTCAACTACTTGGGGGGAAGTGGTCTCTGGATACTTTTGGTAGGCATTTCTTCAGTCTTCAGCGGGAAGAAATGTGAGAAGAATTATTCAAATGTGAGATGATTCGTTGCTGATCTATTTGAGGATCCCCGAACGGAGAATCACGATGATTATTCTTAAAAAGGAGCAGCAATACTTGATGTGGTTTGCTACGGTTTCCGCTGTACTCTTACCTTATGTAAGCTTGAAAGAGAGCTTAGAATCTGCCCAGTAAGAAGATTTTCGGTTTGGGGGGAAGCTATCAAAGCTGTACATTGGGAAGGCTCAAGTTCCGTCGATTTTTCAGAAGCCTCGAAAGCTTTGGTGGTGAAAGTTTAAGAGATGATTGACCACAGATTTCTACAACATACTGAACGTATCCTCATTTCGGTATTCATTTCATCATCGTCTTAAACTGAATAATATAGTTTGTACATATCTTAAAACATACTGTAAATAGAAAATTATAGAACCAGAAAATTGTATATAGAAAAATATTAAAACCAAAAAAAACCATAAAAATTAAAAAAAAAATAGAAAATACCAAAAATAGTTTCACCTAGGCATGTCTTCTGTTTATCGATAACATTTACGGACTTAGAAATGTCATTCAATAATGGCACGGGTCTTTAAATGAAGCTCGAGCAGAAGTTAAAATGGATTGTTAAAACATGTCTAAATGGCTTGCAGTTACTTCATACTGCAACCCGCGCTGTACAATGGGGAAAGCATGTCGCCAAAAAGACAGCTGTTCCTCCAACCGGGTGATGTTCACCTGGGCATGGATTACTTTATATCCATGTTTCCCCGATTTGATGTACGGTTCAGTGCATCATTTCGCGTATAAGAAGAGAAGTCTTCTTTGCACCATGAACTCTTTCAGTTCTATGATTCTTCAAGAGAGTTTTGGTGTTTCACAAGGTGGTAACTGGACTTAAATTTCACAAATACTTATCACTCAATTGAATGACTACAGCTCTTTAAATAGAAAACGGGTCATTAATTGAGGGGGAGTTTATTTGTTCAAAATTTGACACCTTTTTAAACATTGTGCAACATCAGCAGTGACACTCTCTCTTGGTTTGAGGGGGAGCATTGTATGCTTCGTAATCAGAATATATTAAACCTGACCACATTTTCTCCCAAATTTTCTAAACATATTTAAATCAATTGGGATCACAAATCTCAAATGGTTTGAAATTTTTGATCGGGGGAGAGAATGTGATTTAAATATGAAATTCTGATAAAAATGTGATCTTTTGGAACTCAAGTGTAGGCTCTCCCATATGTGCTAAACCTTTTCGTATATCGATGCACATATTAAGGGGGAGCGAATGATTTATGATGGCAACTGTGGAAGAATACCAAAGACCGACCAATCTTATTTTAATGCATTGGAGTTATAAGGATGGTGAGGTTAGGTATTTGTTCCCATGATCCAGCCAGAACCGGAGGGATCTTCCCAGGGACAATCCTCTAGTTAGAATAGAAGTCCTTAGGAATGATTAAAAAGGAGAAAAGTGAATAAGGGAAGAGTGCTGACTGAGATGGAGCTAGCACTGGAACAAACCCAACAAGGTGCTAGTTATGAAGTCTCGGTAAGCACTGAAGGGGTTGAAGAATGAAAAAGAAATGTAAAGATAAAGGGTGAAAAGAAAGAAGCCCTCCTTACATCTTAGGCAGAAACCGGGTCAATACATATGCTGTCAGAATCACTTAGTTGATTGCTGACATTGAAGACAAAGTATCATGGACCCAGTGATACGCTGCACAACCCTCCCTAGCCACTCAAGGTCCCTCAAAGGACTCTTGTTTCACTTGTCACGGAGATCAATACATTGCTATCGTCTCTCTCACTCCGAGTTAGATGATATTGAAAAGGTGGCAGTCCTCTCCAGCCTCCGATCACTAAATCAAAATGCACTATTGAGTCTAGAGCCAAGAGATCATCAATTAATCTCATTAGGACACATTTCCAATATGCTTGCTGTTTCATACACCGTGAAAAGCAAGAAAATATATATGAAGAGTCCTACGCATTATCCTTGTGGTATTGCCAGAACATCCGAGTGATACTTAAAGTAATCACAATGAAGATGGAAATCCTTCTAGAGCCAACATCAAACGAGCTCTTGGTGGGTGACATGTGAGATCCTTCATGGATCAAACCTGTGACAACTGGAATGAAACAATGGGGCGATTCACATTTGAATCAAACCTTTTCCAGGAAATGGATTGACGTATGCTTTTGGAAAACCCTTCAATGTGCTCATCAAATGAATTTCGAGCGCATTGATTGTGAAAATTTTCAAACAAAAGTATTTATGACAGAAATGTGATTTAATGTGTAAAAACCCTCGTCGTGTTACATAAAAATTGTTTATCTAGTAACACGCGAGTGATTTTTCTAATCAATTTCTCATCAATCAGTGGGTATTCAATTCACTGATTCACTCAACCATGTTGTCTGCTTTGAGACGTTCCGGTATGAGAACATGCTTGTAAGACGAGTCCAATGTTAGTTCATTGAATGAGTCTTTATAACAAGCTGGAAATTCCTTTCAAGGAGAATTCTCTTTAAAGGGAATTCTACCTGATCACAGGTCGGTCCTCACGGATCCGAAGGTTAATCCAACCACACCGAACGAATGACAAAGCCATATTCGTTCTCCAACTTTATTGCTAACTGTTTTATTTCAGGTACATATAAAGATGGTGATGGTGGTTCCTGATTCCAGTATGAGACATGTCAATCCACACTCCATGCTCACACTTCCAACTCATTATTAAAGACATCATGATAGCTAAAAGACCTTCAACACAGCTTCCGCAACTATGATGATAGCTATCATGATCCAGAAAAGTGTGAGCATGCGGGCCCAACGGTCACAACAAATCACATGGAGGCATTACTACAATGGATGAGCTCAGAGATTTTCGGTAGCTGATGATCTCAAAGAAGGCTCCAAGATCACAACTTCTCATGATGACGAAGCCACAAGATGACTTGAAGACGCATGTTGGATGATAACTTCAAAGAATACTCAAAGATCATCCAAAACAAAGAACAGTCATCGCAAGTTCACTGCTAAAGGCACAAAGATTCTAGACGTTGAAGAATCAAGGTCTACGAGCTATGAAGTCAAGATTCACGGATGAAGTGCTAGAATTCAGAACATTACTTCCGGGGTGACCTCCCTTAGGGGGAGATTGTTAGGAATATAAATATTCAGTTGAAGACTCGGTCACCCCGAGTACTTAGTAGCACATCATAGCTCGTAGGATCATTAGTAATATTATTAGTAGTTTAGTTATTATTAATATTGTGGAGTGGGTCGGGTCTTTACCCACTGTCAGCTTGCTCCACAGCCCACTAGGGGCATATTATTTAGTCAAGTCATGTACTATATTAACCCCTCTCCTCACATGGAGAGGGTTGGACCTCATTTTCATATTAATCTGTTGGGAATTAAATATTCTGAAGTTAGAGTATTAGAATTTACTCTAAGTCGAAGGTACTGCTAGTTCATGATCAAGGTACTGCTAGTACATCAAGGTACTGCTAGAACAAGAAGGTACTGCTAGTTCAAGTAGAAGGTACTGCTAGTAGAGAATGGTACTGCTGATCAGTGAGTCATAAAGCTACTACAAGGATAAGATCAAAAAGATATTTATTGTATTTTGGTCAAACATATACGGTAGATAATATCTTACTCCATGTGCTTAGTTAACAAGTTGTATACATAGATACATGTTGTATCTAATGTACTGACACTCTATAAGCATACGTTAACCAAGTAAGTCGGCCAAGACTTTAAGCAATTTGTAAAGATCTCTTGCAACTATAAAAGAGATCTTAGACTTGGATATTGTGTACAACACACACATGCATAATTATAAACTCATAACTGTTAAGACATAGAACAAACACAAATCACAAGTTGTAACATAAGATTCAAGGTTTTGTAACCCTAGTGATAAACACAAGATCACTCGTATTATTTTGAATAATATTGAATCGTTTAGTGATAAACTTTCTTTGTTCATTGTTAAGTAACAAACATAATTTTTCCATTTCCATAACATACATAACCTTCTAAGTGTGGTTAAGTAAATTCCGCGTGCTTAATCATATAAACTCAATATATCTTACACACAAAGTATACAAGGTTTAACCACCTTAACCGTGTGTCACAGGTCCTCTCAGTTGGTATCAGAGCTCAGGCTGATATAATTGAATTAGAAGAAACAGAAATGGATGCACATGATGCTCAAACAAATGTTGCTGCAAAGTTGTCCATGATCAAACCTAATGAGTTTGAGTTATGGAGGATGAGAATTGAGCAATATTTCATGGTCCAAGATTATACTCTTTGGGATATCATTATATATGGTGATTCTTTTTCACCAAGCTATTCAGAGGTTGTCCTAGAAGGTAAATCAATTAGGAAAAGAAATACTGGACCAGTGTCAAATAAAGAGAAGATACTGAAGAGAAATGATCAGAAAGCAAGAAATTTGCTGCTTATGACCATTCCTGGTGAGCAGATGCTATCATTTAACAAGTATCTTGATGCAAAAACTCTTTTTGAAGAGATTTGTGCATATTTTGGTGGTAATGAAACTACCAAAAAGACACAGAATACATTACTAAAGCAACAATTTGAAAACTTTACTGCTTTTGGTAATGAGTCTCTTGATAAGCTATTCTCAAGATTACATAAGCTTGTCAGTCAGTTAGCTGTGTTGGGTGTTGAGACAGAGAAGGAAGATCTCAACATGAAGTTTTTGAGAAGTCTACCTGATGAGTTCCATACTCATGTTATTGTCTAGATGAACAAACCAGACATTGAAACAATGAAGCTCAATGATTTGTACAACAACTTAAAAATTGTTGAACAAAGTCTTAGAAAGTCTGGAATTTATGGTACTAGTTCTGGGAATGTGGCACTTTTGTCATCTCCTAGTATTGGTAAGTCTGAAGAGGTAGAAGAAGTTGAAGGTGTTTCTAATGCTACACATGGTGGTCCTTCTACTAGTTCACAAAAGACTGTTGCAGGACTTGGTGATCCAGCATTCTATGTATTCATATCTAGTCAGTCTAGTGGTTCTCCTCTAAATCATGAAGACCTTGAGCAGGTTGATGGTGATGATTTAGAAGAGATGGACATCAAATGGCAGGTTGCTTTGCTCAGCATGAGGGCCAAGAAGCATTGGCAGAGAACTGGGAAGCAAATTACCATAAATGGTAATGATACTGCTGGGTTTGATAAAAAGAAAGTGGAGTGTTTCAACTGTCACAGGTTAGGACACTTTGCTAAGGAGTGTAGAAGCCCAAGAAAGCAGGAGAATAGAAACACATGGTATAAGCAAGATAGGAGAAAGGAAGTTACTGTTGAAGAGCCAAAGGCTATGTTGGCTATTGATGGTATTGGTTATGATTGGAGCGCTATGGCTATTGAAGAGGAAGCACCACCAAATGCTGCTCTTGTGACCAATGAATTTGCTCTAATGGCCCATTCTGATTCAGAGGTAAATTCTATTCAAATTTGTACTAAATCATGTCCTAATCTTAAAGCTTATGAAGACCTTAATAAGAGATTTGAAGCTCATAAACAAGAGCTAATTGATTCTCTTTTTAATTTGGCTAATCACAAAAGAGGTCTAGGTGTTTTAGAAAAACAAGTCTTACATTTTAAAAGTAATGAATCTCATTTTACTAATGACATCAATATACTAAAAAATGACATTAAGATCAGAGATGAGTGTATTGTTGAGTTGAATGATTCATTAGCTAAACACAAAAATGAAAGAGAAAATGTAAAGGTATATGTGGATGTTTTAGCTCATTCCTCAGAAGGATTCAATAAGCTTTGGGAAGCCCAAGTTATTGATAAGGTTAATTCTGGTGTTGGATTTAAGTCTGTACCTCCACCATACAGAGGTGTTCATTCACCTCCAGGTATTGATTTAGCACACACAGGGTTAGCTGAGTTTCAAGAACCAATCATGGAATATGGTTCTAAGGTCACTAAGAGTCCAAAGATAGAAAAGGTAAGTAAAAGTTTAGATAAAACTTTATCTTATCAGGACAAGGTGTCCTTTGTTAAGAAAGGAGATGCTATAGTTGTTGAAGATTGTACAACTGATAGTGATGATGAAGAAGAACAGGTTATGTCTAAACCTGTATTGGTTAAGAAAGTAGGAACAAGTGTTCCTAAGATAGTCAATCACAACACTAACAGGCCTAAGTCAAATGTTAAGACTGTTAGGAAACCAGTTAGATATTGTGAACAATATAGAACTACAAACAAGCCCAGAGGTAACCAAAGGAATTGGAACAACCTCAAGTCTAACCAATTAGGTGATGACTTTGCATTTTACAATAAAGCTTGTTATACATGTGGTAGTTTTGACCATCTTGCAGCTTTCTGCAACCAAAGGGTAACTGGGTATGAAAACAATAGGGTGAACTACAAAAGGCAAACTCCTCAAACTCATTTTCACTCTAACACTCATAGAACAAAACCCAGAACAGTCTCAAACAAGTCTGGACCAAAAGGTCCTGATAGACAAAAAGGTCCTGCTAATACATACAAAAAGGTACTGCCAGTACAAATTAAAGGTACGGGTAGAACAAATGGTACTGTTAGACCTATGATGACTGTTAACCCAAAATCAACAGCTAAGGATGCAAAAACAACTTTCATACATGCATCTAAAACTGTTCTAAGGCCCATTCAAACAAAAGCAGTGGTCCACAAACAAATTTGGAGACCAAAGGGTGTGACTTCAAAACTAGCAGACTCTGTTGCTAAGCATGTTATTCACTCTGATGCTAAGGGTAATAGGGCAAATGCTGTTAAGGCCTCAGCATGTTGGATTCAAAAATCCAATGTTGCATCAACAGTCCTTAAAAGATTAAATTATATTGATGCAAGAGGCAGATCCAAGTCAGTAATGGCTTGGATCCCCAAAGAAAACTAACACTCTTATTTGTGTGCATGAACATTCTATTGATCATCAAGATCAAGGATACTCAGATAGTGGATGTTCCAATCACATGACAGGCAACATGTCTTATCTTTCAGATTTTCAAGAATTCAATGGAGGATATGTTACCTTTGGAGGTGGTTTTCGTGGCAAAATTTCTGGTAAAGGTACTATTAAAACCGGAAATTTAGATTTTGAAAATGTGTACTATGTACAAGAGCTAAAGTATAATCTTTTTAGTGTTTCACAAATGTGTGACAAAAAGAAAAATGTCCTTTTTACTGACACTGAATGTCTTGTTCTATCTAAGGATTTTAAGATGCCTGATGAAAATCAAGTGCTTCTTAGAATTCCTAGAAAGGCCAATATGTATAGTGTTGATATGAAGAACATTATTCCTAAAAAGGATTTAACTTGTCTTGTATCAAAGGCCACATTGGATGAATCAATGTTATGGCATAGAAGGCTTGGTCATATTAACTTCAAAACAATAAATAAAATTGTTAAGAATGGTTTGGTAAGAGGTTTACCTCACAAAAGATTTGAAAATGATCAAACATGCATTGCTTGTCTAAAAGGCAAACAACACAAAGTCACTTGTAAGCCAAAATTTTTTAACTCTATCAATCAGTCATTGTTTATGCTTCATATGGACTTATTTGGACCTGTTTTAGTAAGGAGTATGCAACATAAAAAATATTGTCTTGTTATAACTGATGACTATAGCAGATTTACATGGGTTTTCTTTTTAGCCCCTAAGGATGAGACATCAAGCATCCTTAAGGACTTCATTACACTGATAGAAAACCAAGTAAACAAGAAAGTAAAAGTCATTAGGTGTGATAATGAGACAGAATTTAAAAATAGAGTTATGGATGATTTCTGCAAAGAAAAAGGTATTAGGAGGGAATATAGTGTTGCTAGAACACCACAACAAAATGGTGTGGTTGAAAGAAAGAATAGAACACTAATTGAAGCTGCTAGAACAATGTTAGCTGATTCTAAGCTACCTATAATCTTTTGGGCAGAGGCAATCAACACTGCTTGCTATGTTCAAAATAGAGTTTTAGTTGTGCAGCCTCACAATAAGACATCATATGAACTTTTTAATGGTAGAACTCCTGCAATAGGATTTCTTAGACCTTTTAGATGTCATGTGACTATTCTCAATACCTTAGACCATTTAGGAAAATTTGATGGTAAAGCAGATGAAGGTTTCTTAGTTGGATATTCTCATGTTAGCAAAGCTTTTAGAGTTTACAACTTAAGAACTGAGAAAGTACAAGAAGAACTACATGTGGAGTTTCTGGAAAACAAATCCAATGTAGTAGCTCAAGGACCAAAATGGATATTTGATCTTGATTATCTAACAAATTCTATGAATTATATACCTGTTGTTGCAGAAACTAATAACTTTTCAGGTTCACAAGCAACAAATGAGGTGGAGTTAGATAAAGATCAATCTGATGTAATTATGCCATTGTGGTCAAGTACAAGTGTGGATTTAGCTTCAAACAATGATGAATCTTCTTCTGGTAAAAGAACTGAGAAAGTACAAGAAGAACTACATGTGGAGTTTCTGGAAAACAAATCCAATGTAGTAGGTCAAGGACCAAAATGGATATTTGATCTTGATTATCTAACAAATTCTATGAATTATATACCTGTTGTTGCAGAAACTAATAACTTTTCAGGTTCACAAGCAACAAATGAGGTGGAGTTAGATAAAGATCAATCTGATGTAATTATGCCATTGTGGTCAAGTACAAGTGTAGATTTAGCTTCAAACAATGATGAATCTTCTTCTGGTAAAGCAAAAGAAGATGTTGAGGCTCAAAGAAGAGATGTTGGAACAGAGGAACAACACAATATGTTAAATATTGATGGTACTGCCGAGACAGAGCAAGGTACTGCTAGTACTTCTAAAGGTACTGGTAATTCATTTGAAGGAACTGTTAGTTCAGTTGAAGGTACTGCTGGTTCTTCACACTCAAAAGATGCAGAGTTCCAAGAAGATGAAGTGGATTTGAGTAATCTTCCACCATCTTATCATGTTCCTACTACCCCACACACAAGGATTCACAAAGTTCACTCCCTGGATAATGTGATTGGAGATATACAATCTGGTGTGAAGACAAGAAGACAACTGGTCTCTTCAGACCAAAAAGGGATTCTTGATGCCCTTTATGCTTCAAAACAACATGAGCTTTCAAACTCTTGTTTATTTGTATGTTTTCTCTCTCAAAAGGAACCAAAGAATATTCTTACAGCCCTAGATGATTCAAGCTGGTTAGAGGCTATGCAAGAAGAGCTTCTTCAGTTCAAGATTCAAAAGGTTTGGGTGCTAGTTGATTTACCTAGGAATGAAAAGGTAATTGGCACTAGATGGGTTTTTAAGAACAAAAGGGATGAAAGAGGAATTGTGATCAAGAATAAGGCTAGACTAGTAGCACAAGGGTACACACAAGAAGAAGGGATAGATTATGATGAAGTTTATGCTCCAGTAGCAAGGATTGAGGCAATTAGGCTTTTTCTAGCTTATGCTTCATTTTTAGGCTTCACAGTCTACCAAATGGATGTCAAAAGTGCATTTTTATATGGTGAAATTGGACGAGAGGTGTATGTTTCACAACCTCCTGGTTTCATTGATCCATTACATCCAAACAAAGTGTACAGAGTAGTGAAAGCTCTCTATGGCCTTCATCAGGCACCAAGAGCTTGGTATGCAACACTAGCTTCCAACTTATTATAAAATGGATTTCAAAGAGGAAAGATTGATCATACACTTTTCATCAAACAGCACAAGAAGGATCTTCTGTTAGTGCAGGTGTATGTGGATGACATTATCTTTGGATCTACAAGGAAGGAAATGTGTTTAGAATTTGAGAAGCTTATGAAAGATAAGTTTCAGATGAGTTCTATGGGAGAACTTACATTCTTTTTGGGTTTGCAAGTTAAGCAATCATCTGAAGGCATATTTATTAGTCAAGACAAATATGTTGCAGAGATACTTAGAAAATTTCAATTTGCTGATTCAAAAATAGCAAGAACACCAATGGACTCTGAGAAGCACCTTCTGAAAGATGAAGATGGAGAAAATGTAGATGTACACAGTTATAGATCTATGATAGGCTCTTTGATGTACCTTACATCATCTAGACCTGATATCATGTTTCCTGTTTGTGTTTGTGCAAGATTTCAAGTTACTCCAAAGGTTTCTCATTTAACTGCAGTCAAGAGAATTTTTAGATATCTAAAAGGTCAACCAAGGTTGGGTATATGGTATTCTAGAGAATCTCCTTTTGACTTGGTAGCATATTCGGATAGTGATTATGCTGGTGCTAGCTTGGACAGAAAGTCAACAACTGGAGGATGTCAATTCCTTGGGTGTAGACTTGTCTCATGGCAGTGTAAGAAGCAAACAAGTGTGGCAAATTCAACAACTGAAGCTGAATATATAGCTGCTGCAAGTTGCTCTAGTCAAGTTCTATGGCTTCAAAACCAACTCCTTAATTATGGGTACAATTT
Organism: Artemisia tridentata subsp. tridentata; assembly: GCA_021014915.2. Lineage (NCBI taxonomy): Eukaryota > Viridiplantae > Streptophyta > Magnoliopsida > Asterales > Asteraceae > Artemisia > Artemisia tridentata. The sequence goes on along the minus strand of CP139505.1, from coordinate 62,235,199 downwards.
CTTAAACACTGTTATTTATATTGATAATAGTAGTACAATTTGTATTATTAAAAATCCAGTACAACACTCTAAAACAAAACACATTGAAATTAGACATCACTTTATAAGAGACTGCAATGAGAAAAGATTAATTCAAGTTCTTAAAATTGCTTCAGAGCATAATTTTGCAGATCTGCTAACAAAAGCTTTTGATGTTTCAAGGTTTCAGTACTTGGTAGCAAGTATTGGAATGCTTAATCTTTAAAATTTTCAAATGATGTGTTATGTACATAAATTTTTGTTGGTACTGCTGGATTTATAAGGTACTGCTAATATATTATAATTTAAATTGTGTTATTCATATAGTTGGTTCTATGATTATTCTAATGCAAGACAAGTACTTTGTACATTCTTCTTTTGGTTTTAGACCAACTATTTCAGGTATGAATATGTGAACACAAAGGATATTTCAAGTGAAATGGGAACAGCAGAATGCTTATCAAATTGCTGACCATAATAGGTTTATGATGGACTGAGTTTAGGAATTTAACCTCCTTAAAACTTCTTTCTTGAAATCTAGTTATGATATTTCACATTGAATTGATGACTTAGTTGATCAGATAGTAACTGATACAACTCACTTTCTATCATTTTATACTTTTAAGTATAATGTGCAAGTCTGAGGACATCTGATAGAAAGAACAGCTAGTAAAAGTGAATCTAACACTTGTGTTGGAGGCAACAATTGCTATGAGCTGGAAACCCTGTCAAGAAAATCTTTTGAATAGATTTATCTTTACACAGGCAGTTATTTATAACTGAAAAACATTGGTTCTCACACAACCAGAGGTTGCTTTAAACCGAAATTTTGATTAAGTGTCTGTTACACACTTATTCCTTTCAAAATGGTTGGAAGCAGTATGATTTTTCAATTCTAAAATCATGAACATACTGCTAAGTCAAATAATTTCTTAAAAGGATTTTCAAGAGATTCACAAAAACCATCCATTGATGGATTATGAATTAAAATGTCCACTGATTCACCTCTCATAGGAGTTAACACACCTAGAAGTGATGAGGACAGCAACTTAAACTTTTAAAGAATTGATGGCTTCATGTACAATATTGTCTGACAACAAAAGTTACACATTGATAGATCAGTCAAAGGTACATAGTGAGATCTTCCAAACAAGGGGAGGAAACAAAAGTTATTTGCTTCAGGGGAGGTAACAATCTCAGGGAAGGAAATAATTGCCCAGAAAAGGAAGAATAAACCAATATATGGAAGGAGAAGATAAGAGCATACAAGATGATGTAGAGGTTGAAAATGACAAGAATAGATCAAATATCTAGAAGGGATGAAGCATTCCTAAAGGAGAAATTTCTATCTAGATCAAACGAAGAAAAGTTTCAATTTCACTTCAAAGACATGCTGGTTAGATGATTTCACTTGTTGAAACAAGCATCCAAGATACACAGCATCATTGCCTCTTACAATTCCTCCATCCAAGGAAATTGCACCATCTTTTGGTACAATGTTTTGATATTGCTGAAGTCAAAGAAGAACAAAGCAGAACAGTTCAGAATAAGAAGAATAGTTCAGATTCATGAAGTGTTTGAAAGATCTTATCAAGTCCTCATTTAATTTAGAAAACATGTTTGAAATGATTCACATGTTTAGGGGAGGATTGTTGGGAATTAAATATTCTGAAGTTAGAGTATTAGAATTTACTCTAAGTCAAAGGTACTGCTAGTTCATGATCAAGGTACTGCTAGTACATCAAGGTACTGCTAGAACAAGAAGGTACTGCTAGTTCAAGTAGAAGTTACTGCTAGTAGAGAATGGTACTGCTGATCAGTGAGTCATAAAGCTACTACAAGGATAAGATCGAAAAGATATTTATTGTATTTTGGTCAAACATATACGGTAGATAATATCTTACTCCATGTGCTTAATTAACAAGTTGTATACATAGATACATGTTGTATCTAATGTACTGACACTCTATAAGCATAAGTTAACCAAGTAAGTCGGCCAAGACTTTAAGCAATTTGTAAAGATCTCTTGCAACTATAAAAGAGATCTTAGACTTGGATATTGTGTACAACACACACATGCACAATTATAAACTCATAACTGTTAAGACATAGAACAAACATAAATCACAAGTTGTAACATAAGATTCAAGGTTTTGTAACCCTAGTGATAAACACAAGATCACTCGTATTATTTTGAATAATATTGAATCGTTTAGTGATAAACTTTCTTTGTTCATTGTTAAGTAACAAACATAATTTTTCCATTTCCATAACATACATAACCTTCTAAGTGTGGTTAAGTAAATTCCGCGTGCTTAATCATATTAACTCAATATATCTTACACACAAAGTATACAAGGTTTAACCACCTTAACCGTGTGTCACAGGTCCTCTCATAATCTAATACACATAACTTTCTCTCTCTAAGGTTCCAACTCTCCTACCTCTCTCTAGAATCCTTCTATTCGATCCATATTATACGCCCAAATCGTGTGTTCTTTGATTGTGAATATCCTACAGATACTTTTCGTCACGTGTCATGGGTTACAACTATCGTGAACTTATTCTTAACATATTCACTTTACTACACTTTTTAATCTAGTGTAACTATATTTCTATAAATTTTCCTAAGCGTTCGTGAAATAATTCGTTTGATACGGTGTACGTATATTTGTTCATTAGTCTATTCGTGAATCCACATATATATTTATTCCCAAATCCAACTATAAATGCAATCATTTATTTGTAATGTGTATGACTATTTATACCTATTAGTTTTACATTGGTATATCATTTTAAGTTATCTAATATCTACTCATTTGTTAACAACAAATCATTAGTCGAGTTCCTTTTTATATATACGTGTTTATATATAAGTTTTAAGTGGTATTTCTTTTGACTCATTTTGGGTGTCTTCGGCTATAATAAATTGTCGACATGTGTTATTTAACTTTCGACGGCGTATATATTGTTGACGTTTATTGTGTAACGGCTTTTGTTATTTCGTCTAGTCGTTTTCGTCATAATTTCAATAACTATTATACGATATATAAAGTTGCGTCGTTAATTTATTTGGAGTGGTTTTTATGGTTTCATTTAATGTTTTTTGTCACATTTTCAATATCCTAGCATTTGAGTGTTCTAAGTATTTAATTGGGCTGATGGGCTCACGTATGGGCTTATGGTTGGCCTCTGGTGTCGCCTGGTATTTCATTTAGGTAGTAGGATTTTCAGCGCCAAGGTATTTCCTTTGGCAGTCTCCACTTAGGGGTTTTAGGGTGTTATCAATTTGTGATTAGGGTCTCATTAGGTGATCAATGTTCTAGCTCAAGCTCTTGGGTGTCTAAGGGACGGTTGGTACTAAGTTTTTGACCCATTTTGGGGTTGTCAATGGTACACTAGTGACCTCAAAGAAAAGACTTTAGTTTTCTAAGTTTCTACTTTCACTCTATGGCTATACGAGTGATCATGTAATAACATTCTCACAAGGCTCGTTGAGGGCTGTTTTGGTGTTAGTCATGTGTCATGGTCTCGCTTTTCTCATGGTCCTATGGTAGGCTAGGTTTCGTTAATCATTTACCCTAATATCACAACTCTAACCGAAACATGGCCACATGATAGGCTTAATGGTTGTTAACTGATTCGAACTAACTTAGAAATCCTCAATATCTACTTAGCCACACTATTTCTACCACAAATCTTCCACAGATTCGATCTCTGAACCTGTTCATCATATTGCTACACAACCATTAACCATTCTAGTCCTACCAATAGAGTTCCTTTGTCATCCTAACAACAACCACTAATTTCATCCTCAATCTTATTCGACCTAATCCTTATTCCTATCAAGCTTCCCTTAAATCCATAAGTGTTTCTGTGTTTCCTTTCGACAAGAACAAAACTCAATACACAACTTGGAGCTAATCAACCTAATTCAACCCGTCTAACTACAATAACGACAACAACAATAATCAACACTAACTAAATCAAAGTTTCTTTATTCCTGGACTTCCTTTTTGACATATTCTTCAATTCAAAACTTAGTTTTCCCATCGTAACCATTATGTTCCTAAGTGTCCATTCGACAATATTAACAATTGTTGATATAAATAATGCCTAAACATGTTATTAATATTTTTCGATATCTCTACGTTTTGATAATCACAAAATGTAAAATCATTAATCGGAAAATTATGACGTAAACAAGTATTTAGTTGTAAATATCTATTTCTAGAACTCAAATCACTTAAGGTATGAATGAACTAATGCTTAATGCATTGTATGATCAAAGGAACATTTTCTTAAACACTAGATTTTTTATAAAATGTCAAAAACATTTTATATCTTTTAGAAAAATATTTTTGGTAATAAATAAAAAGGTTTAATTCATTATAAATTTATGAATTCAAATTTTCAACCAAAATCAGTAAAAATGTTCCAGAAAAACCTTCCCCACAAAAAGACAAAACTGGGCAACGGCTAGGGAGGGGCGGCCCCCTTAATTATACTAGGCGGCCCCCTTAAAATTAAGGGGACCGCCCCCCTATTTAAGGGGGCCGGCCACGCTCCAGTAGGTTCCAGCTGTCCAATTTTTCTGCCTATAAATACCAGCCTTCCCCTGGATTTTTACTCACCTTTTGCACCCCAAACCTTCTCTTTTAAATCTTGTAAATCCTTTCCAAAAACCCTTTAATCATATTCTCTTAAGCATTGGTTTCTAAGTGATCCAAGTTTCCACCATCAAAGTGCAAAAGAAGAATACTCCTTCAACTAGAGAAGAAGTATTATAGCTTAACTCATATCATCATTGTAGTTGTGTAAAGTGTTGTATAGTTGTGATAAGTTGATCTAAGTGTAAGTAACTAGTTGTGTTGTAAAGAAGTAGTGTAGAAGTAGTTGTGAAGTAGTCGTGGAGAAGAAGTCGTGAAGAAGTTGTGAAGAAGTCGTGAAGCCGTCGTGAAGAAGTCGTGATTAAGTTGTGTAGAAGTTGTGTACAAGTCGTGAGATTGGTTCTAGCTACGATTAGAACTCGACATCTAGCTTTGTGTCGTTTAAACCGGTGCAAGCTAAAGTTGTGTAAGGTTTCTCCGCCATAAGGGAGTTTGTTGACATAGTGAAGAAAACTCTCGAGTATGTGACTCGAGGAGTGGAGTAGGGCAAGGAAGGTGTCCTTGTAGCTGAACCACTATAAATCTCCTTGTTGTGGTTTGATCTTTCCATCTCTATCTTTCATTTCATTATATTTACTTTACTTGCATTTCTTATCTATACTTGTTTACATTTGTTCATATTGATCAAGAGTTAAATTCACATAAGATAGAATCGAAGTTTTAAAAAAGTAAACAAAAGTTTTCATAAATTAAAAAGACGTAAAACTATTCAACCCCCTGATCCGTGGTGAAGTATATATATAAATATTATGCAACGACGGATATGAATACTCGTGTGTAAATACAAATCACCCTTTTGTGAAAAAGGATACTTGTACAAACTCACGTTTGTGTGTAGTGTGAAACCAGGTAAGTGATTACCCGGATCCTTTCCCAACGAGATGTGAATGGGCTATTGTGGGAAGCTTTGGATTAGAGTGATTGATGATTTAGATTGCTTTGGATTTTGCTTTTTGATATTTAATTAACAAATGATAAACAATTATGCACAAGAAATCTAAACGCGATTAAAATAAATTACAAACGCGCAACAGGAAATCTAAAATGGGACAAAAACTGAAATTTTAGAAAATTAAAACCTAAAAATGTAAAATTACTTAAAACTTATTTTAAAACTAAAATTATATTTTTTTACACTTTTTATTTAATTATTACTAATTATTTATTATTTAATAACTAATTAAACTAATTTAAATTATAAAAAATACTAAATGAGCAAAGAAAAATCTAAAACTTTTTCTAAAAATATTATTAAGTAAAAAGAAGCTAAGAAAATTATAAAATTGAAAAATGATTAATTAAAATTTAAAAAGATAAATTCTATTAAATAGAAGCTATCACTATATTTCTATTTTTGATTTTTTTAAGGTTTAAAAATAAGATTATATTTTTCCTAGATTAAAAATGACAAAATAAAATTATGAAAATTGGATTTATAATTTTCTGATTATTATTCTATTTATTATGATTTAAATACTATTTTAAACTAATTAAAAAGATTAAAAATATCAAAACTATTCAGAAAATTATGAAAATTTACAGATAAATCTAAAATATTATTAAAAAGCTAGGAAAATTAAAATCAAATGTTGACTAAGCCAAATAAGCAGATTTGGGCAGATAAGCAGTTAGCAAATAAGCCCAAAATAAGCTAAAAAGCTAGAAAATTCACCAAATGCTCAGAATAAGCTAAAACAACTTAATAAAGCATGAAACAACTAAAAAAAACAAAATAAGCACTCTGGAAAAGCACTTTAAGCACAAGGGCAGCAGCAAGATCAATGCAGAAAACTCAAAAAAGGCCCCAACTTGAAGGGCAATTTAAGCAGACAAATAAGCAGTAAATTCTGAGTATTATGGGGGCAAAAGTTAGCTTATACTATGAGCTACCTAAAAATACTAAAAGCCCCATCACAAAAACATCAATTGAATCCCAATTAGGCCCTAGATCAGCAACTCAGAACTGGGTTTGAACCTGGATTTTGACTTTTGCAGTAAAACACACAAATTGACTTTGGTGAGTTTTGATTGATCTCAGATTAAAACTTGATACTTGTAAACCCTATTTGAAACTAAATTAAGCTAGCTACACTAGATTGGAAGTAGTTTGAAGAAATTGACAAGCCAAATCACAACAGTTAAGCTGTTGTGATTTAATCTTAGCAAATTTGACTTTTTCTTGAAAATGAGCAAGGATTAAGGTTCAACTGAGCTAAAAAGATCCTAGGTGGTATGTCTATGTAGTGTTTAGCCACAAACAATCATCAAAGCACAGTTAACTAGCCTAATCCAAACATCCCTTTAAAAACTGTTTTATGTGATTTTCAGAGAGAGTGAGTGATTTAGACCAGGATTCCATTTCACAATGTCATATTATGATTAAGTGAACTTATTTAAATACAAAGATCCAAATATTAACAACATTTATCCACATATTATCAACATGCCATTTTAGGCAGTTGAAATGAAGATGTGGTGAAATGTTATCATAACCATGAAACATGAACTAAATCCTATCTAATAAGCAATAATAAGTCAGATTGAGCAACAACAAACAACAATTAAGCACAATAACTAAGTAAGGCAGAGTATGCAAAAATCTAGGAAATTACTCACAAAGTGCATCCAAGCTAAGAAACAAGAACCAAGGACCACTGAACTATTCCTAACACTCCCCATGGAGTACTAAACCAAGGCCATCCATAATACACCCTGCTCCAGCCATGAACACCATGAAACCTAAACTTTGACTTTTGTTGACCAATTTGAATAACTGAACTTATGACTGAATTTGAAGCAAGTGAACTTTTCTAAAACTCATATAAGCTCATACAAGCTTATTTGAACAGGAATGGAAGCTTAAAAGGTTGCACTAACAATAGCTTAAACACACTGATCTTTGAATTAACATTCAAACTGAAATTACAATGTAAATAGAACACACTTCTTGAAATTGAACTTGAAACTGAAATTAAGATTACATGATTCTTGAAATTAACTAACAATAAACTTAACTGAAATTACATTCTTACACTACGAATTTTGGTCTAATACATTGACACCTATTTCTTCTGTCTTCTTTCTCTTTTATAGCATTCCACAAGCTTCATCTCTCTCTTCTGCACAATTCCCATCGTTGGATTGCTCAGAATCAATCTCAATCGCTTATCTCAAAATTGGCGGGAAAACTAGCATGGGTGGATTTTTGGTGTTATCTGAGCATGTGGGAAAGTTGGTGGGAGTAGCTAAGGAGGGGGGGGGTGGAGAAGGCGTGTATCAGAGAAAGGTGTGGGAGAAGTGGGTGGTTTGGTCAGAGGAGAGGACATGGTGTCCTGGTTTTGTTTGGCGGTATTAGGGAAAGGAAGGGATAAGGTTTGACTTGGTTTGACCGAGTGTTTAGCTAAAGGTGGGTCGGGTTGCTCATTGGGCTTGGGTTGTGTGGGGTGATGGGCTGGGGTTTTTAAGATTGGGTTTAAGGGTTGGGTTGGATATTATTTTGGGTCCGGATTGGTTTAAATAAGCACAAGGACCATTTGTGCAATTTTGGATTTTTAGGGACTGAAAATGACAACTTTCCAAAGTTTGTTATAAGGACCAATTTTGACAATTTTAATTTTCCAAAGGACCAAAAATGTTAATTTTCCAATTTAAAATGTCCAGGGATAAATTCTGTCAATCATTGAAATTTCAGGGACTAAAGTTGCCATTTTGCAAAATTGAACTTTATAAGGCTAATTTTGACAACTTGAAAATCCCTGAGGGCCTTTTATGAAAAATTTCCATGTTTTGAATAACTAGGGACTAGATTTGATAATTTATGAATAAAACACAGTCTAAATATTTTTTCTGTCTTTTTGAGACTTTTCAAAGTGTTTTTGACTGTTTATGTGGGTTTAAACAAGGTAAATATATGTGTATTTAGACACATATCAAATCCCCCACACTAAACTATTGCTAGTCCCTAGCAATATTTTTGAAAATTTAATGGATTTTATCTCTTTACCCAAAGCCATTACTTCTGGAGTAGCCAATTGTTTCAGTTCAAGTAAGAACTTTGGTACAATGATAACCAAATGTTTTTGAGCAAATCATCAGCTGTCAACGGTTTTGATTTGTCTTTACCAAAAGCCGTTTGCTTCTGGACTAGCCAACTCTTAGATAAATTATCAATATTATCTTTGGTGAGCTGATTACCAATTATGGTTTTTCCACTGCCTTTACCACAAGCCATAACCTTGCGGGCTAGCCAACTCTTTACTTTTAAGGATATGGTGAGTCGAATACCATACAATTTTCGGCAAATTGTAAGCCATAAACGGATTTGAGACATCTTTACCAAGAGCCGTTTGCTCCTGGATTAGCCAATCCTTTTGTGGGTTAGACATGGCGGACTGATAACCATTTTATTGCGTTCTAAGTGAGATTTTTTTTTTTTTTTTTTTTTTTTTTTTTTAATTTTGGCTAAAATGGGGGTACTAGATGGTACATTTGATTAAATTCGCTAGAATTCCCCCCCACACTTAGAACTGAATATTGCCCTCAATATTCAAAGTACCGGTTGTTAAACCAACACTTAGAACGTAAAAAGGAAATATTAATAGCCATTTATTTTATATACACACACTTTTTTTTTTTTTTTTTTTTTTTTTTTTTTTTTTTTTTTTTTTTACATATATACAACATGTGGGGCATCTCCCCCACACTAGGTGGTAGAACAGAGAAAGAAAACAGAGACACGGGTGAAAACCCATGTTATGCTAATGTTTTTGTTCACCGAGTCACTAGCTTGACTCGACCCCGCATTCATTGGTTCTTGGGGAAGCACGTGGAACAAAAAATCTCCATCGGACTTTCGTTCAAGATGTTTGGATAAACACTGAAGTACTTGAAAGTTCCACTCCGATGAGATATACAGAGATCCGGCTCACAAATGATAAATGAAAATGCCGGGATCAAAAACTTTGTCCTCATTCCCAAATGAGTGAGGGAAAGGACAAGCTACCTTATAAGGACAGAAAGGTAGAAAAATTCGAACGACATATATGAAGTCAATATAATGGCGATCCTCAAAGGGCAACGTCACATATGTCGGAGAAGGAAGAATATCGGGATTAAGAACCGAGGTCATTTCATCAAGTTTATGAATAATAGAATCCCTGACCTTATCGTTCTCTAACTCTTCATCAAAGATAGGATTTTTTATAGAACAGTACTCGTCATCAAATTCAAAAAGAGAATTTGAATAGACTTCGAGACTTTCATTTTGCATTTCCTCATCAGAAAGTGATTCGTCATCACTGGAGGAGAAATCATCATTGAAAAGAGGGTTAGAAAACGTCCCGGAAAAATCGTCAGTAGTATCAAAAGGATGATCACTACAAAACGAAACATCACTTTCACTATCGGACATATCCTCAGACTCACTTGGGATTAGGATAAGGTTCTCAGCACTAGACTTTATGAATTCGTCCGATTCCTTTTCAGGAACAGTGCTAATAGGCTCATCCTCCATAATAAGAGAGTCCTCGGAGTCCAAAGTTGGAAAGAATGATGTGTTTGAAATAGACTGAGGGAGTTGAAAAATGGATTTATTCAAAGGAATAGCACTCTCCTCTTCGTCTTCTTCATCCTCATCATCATCATCATCGAGCATGCACGTCTGTTTAAATAATAATTGATTGTGTGCAGCTCGTTCTATGGCAAGTATCTCTTCCCTAGATTCACCATGACGATCATTTTGAGTATGCCTAACAGCCGAATCATTAAGTGTATCCACCAAACTTTTAAGTTTTTGTAATACATCTTTGAAAGATTCTTTAAGAGGTGGCTGAGGCTGAGTTTGAATCGTTTGATACTGTGGAGGCGGGTCATGATAAGAATAATCGTAATTGTCACAAGGGTCATGCTCATAGACAAGCGGGGTCCTCGTTTGACAATCGGATTCATAATGCGGACCTCCACAGTATTCACAACAGTAAAACTGTTGTGGTGGTGGTGGATCATATGGAAATGTGTCAAATCCGGATGATGTCTGATTGTTATAAGGGTTCTGCTCATAGACAAGCATATCTCCCGTTCGACAATCATATTCCGGATGAGGACAACCTCCACAAAATTCACAAGAAAAGTTTGGTGTATTTTGATACGATGCATAATATGATTCTTGCTCGTATGAATGTGATGGGTAGTTGGAAAAATTCGAAAAGTCGTTAAATGAGTTCGGATTAGGATCATAAGCAAATGAATTCCTCGAACCACAAAACAAACAACTTCCGTTTCGAATATCATTACCACATTGTTCACATGTACACCAACGACATGGTAAACCGAAAAGCGGCTCACCACAACCAACACAAGGAATAAAATCCAGAGGTGGGACAAGTGGTGTGCTCTGAGAGCTAGGAATTTCCACCACTTCCGTTATGGTCTCTGGTTTTTGTTTTTGAATAACGTGAAGATTGGGCAAGTCGTTCTTTTTAGTCACTGTTCTAAGTTCTGTACGTTTGCTTGACAATCTTTTAACCGTAAATCCTGAAAGGTCAGGATCGATTCTTGATGGTTTGTCATTAATAGCACGTATCTCGGGCTGTGGAGGGTAGTGGGAAGGACTTTGAGAATCATTGGTGGAATTAAGCTCTTTGAGGGCTACTTCACACCAATAACAAGATCCTTTTGGTGCATCATTTCCACACTTCTCACACGAACACTCGGAACAACGAAGATTATCACCCACTGGACCTCTACAACGAAAGCAGCGATAGCCCAGTGATGACATAGAAGAAAGGTATAAGAAGTTTAGAATCAAATGGATAGAGGGTAAAGGGATAAAGAATCAAAAAGGGTAAGAGGGAAAAGATGAATATTTTTGGGTTTTTGGTTTTTCAATTACAACAAGATCAAAGCACAACACAAGGAACTTAAACCTTAAATCAACAAGCGTACGGTAGCTCTCTGACTGAAAAACGCACAGAGTGGCGGAGAAGCAAAGGTGGGCAATTAATGCTCCTTAAAAACCCGCTTCTTTCAATCCGACAATTTAATGTCAGACTATCCTTAAACCTCCGTTATAGTTTGTTTATCAATCAAAGGTGAGCCGAATTCGCAAGCGACACAAAAGCAAGTTTTTATCTTTGGTTTGGGAACTTATTATGGCCGTACCCCCAGTTAGGTAGTTCTCTGTCTTGGTTCTCGATGGTAATTTTTTATTGTCATTTATTATTAACAAAGAAAACAGAAAATGTTTTTGGGTTTTTATTTTTTTATTATTATTTTTTTTATATGATAATATATATATAAAAGAAAAGAAAAATATTTTTGTTTTTTTTATATTGTTTTTGGAAAATAGGAACTTCTTGAAAGAAGGATCTCGAATCACTAATCGCTTGAACTTAACACAATAGTCGCAGCACACCTCCCCGGCAGCGGCGCCAAAATTTGATCCGTGGTGTAGTATATATATAAATATTATGCAACGACGGAAACGAATACTCGTGTGTAAATACAAATCACCCTTTTGTGAAAAAGGATACTTGTACAAACTCACGTTTGTGTGTAGTGTGAAACCAGGTAAGTGATTACCCGGATCGTTTCCCAACGAGATGTGAATGGGCTATTGTGGGAAGCTTTGGATTAGAGTGATTGATGATTTAGATTGCTTTGGATTTTGCTTTTTGATATTTAATTAACAAATGATAAACAATTATGCACAAGAAATCTAAACGCGATTAAAATAAATTACAAACGCGCAACAGGAAATCTAAAATGGGACAAAAACTAAAATTTTAGAAAATTAAAACCTAAAAATGTAAAATTACTTAAAACTTATTTTAAAACTAAAATTATATTTTTTTACACTTTTTATTTAATTATTACTAATTATTTATTATTTAATAACTAATTAAACTAATTTAAATTATAAAAAATACTAAATGAGCAAAGAAAAATCTAAAACTTTTTCTAAAAATATTATTAAGTAAAAAGAAGCTAAGAAAATTATAAAATTGAAAAAATGATTAATTAAAATTTAAAAAGATAAATTCTATTAAATAGAAGCTATCACTATATTTCTATTTTTGGTTTTTCTTAAGGTTTAAAAATAAGATTATATTTTTCCTAGATTAAAAATGACAAAAGAAAATTATGAAAATTGGATTTATATTTTTCTGATTATTATTCTATTTATTATGATTTAAATACTATTTTAAACTAATTAAAAAGATTAAAAATATCAAAACTATTCAGAAAATTATGAAAATTTATAGATAAATCTAAAATATTATTAAAAAGCTAGGAAAATTAAAATCAAATGTTGACTAAGCCAAATAAGCAGATTTGGGCAGATAAGCAGTTAGCAAATAAGCCCAAAATAAGCTAAAAAGCTAGAAACTTCACCAAATGCTCAGAATAAGCTAAAACAACTTAATAAAGCATGAAACAACTAAAAAAAACACAATAAGCACTCTGGAAAAGCACTTTAAGCACAAGGGCAGCAGCAAGATCAATGCAGAAAACTCAGAAAAGGCCCCAACTTGAAGGGCAATTTAAGCAGACAAATAAGCAGTAAATTCTGAGTATTATGGGGGCAAAAGTTAGCTTATACTATGAGCTACCTAAAAATACTAAAAGCCCCATCACAAAAACATCAATTGAATCCCAATTAGGCCCTAGATCAGCAACTCAGAACTGGGTTTGAACCTGGATTTTGACTTTTGCAGTAAAACACACAAATTGACTTTGGTGAGTTTTGATTGATCTCAGATTAAAACTTGATACTTGTAAACCCTATTTGAAACTAAATTAAGCTAGCTACACTAGATTGGAAGTAGTTTGAAGAATTTGACAAGCCAAATCACAACAGTTAAGCTGTTGTGATTTAATCTTAGCAAATTTGACTTTTTCTTGAAAATGAGCAAGGATTAAGGTTCAACTGAGCTAAAAAGATCCTAGGTGGTATGTCTATGCAGTGTTTAGCCACAAACAATCATCAAAGCACAGTTAACTAGCCTAATCCAAACATCCCTTTAAAAACTGTTTTATGTGATTTTCAGAGAGAGTGAGTGATTTAGACCAGGATTCCACTTCACAATGTCATATTATGATTAAGTGAACTTATTTAAACACAAAGATCCAAATATTAACAACATTTATCCATAAATTATCAACATGCCATTTTAGGCAGTTGAAATGAAGATGTGGTGAAATGTTATCATAACCATGAAACATGAACTAAATCCTATCTAATAAGCAATAATAAGTCAGATTGAGCAACAACAAACAACAATTAAGCACAATAACTAAGTAAGGCAGAGTATGCAAAAATCTAGGAAATTACTCACAAAGTGCATCCAAGCTAAGAAACAAGAACCAAGGACCACTGAACTATTCCTAACACTCCCCATGGAGTACTAAACCAAGGCCATCCATAATACACCCTGCTCCAGCCATGAACACCATGAAACCTGAACTTTGACTTTTGTTGACCAATTTGAATAACTGAACTTATGACTGAATTTGAAGCAAGTGAACTTTTCTAAAACTCATATAAGCTCATACAAGCTTATTTGAACAGGAATGGAAGCTTAAAAGGTTGCACTAACAATAGCTTAAACACACTGATCTTTGAATTAACATTCAAACTGAAATTACAATGTAAATAGAACACACTTCTTGAAATTGAACTTGAAACTGAAATTAAGATTACATGATTCTTGAAATTAACTAACAATAAACTTAACTGAAATTACATTCTTACACTACGAATTTTGGTCTAATACATTGACACCTATTTCTTCTGTCTTCTTTCTCTTTTATAGCATTCCACAAGCTTCATCTCTCTCTTCTGCACAATTCCCATCGTTGGATTGCTCAGAATCAATCTCAATCGCTTATCTCAAAATTGGCGGGAAAACTAGCATGGGTGGATTTTTGGTGTTATCTGAGCATGTGGGAAAGTTGGTGGGAGTAGCTAAGGAGGGGGGGGGGTGGAGAAGGCGTGTATCAGAGAAAGGTGTGGGAGAAGTGGGTGGTTTGGTCAGAGGAGAGGACATGGTGTCCTGGTTTTGTTTGGCGGTATTAGGGAAAGGAAGGGATAAGGTTTGACTTGGTTTGACCGAGTGTTTAGCTAAAGGTGGGTCGGGTTGCTCATTGGGCTTGGGTTGTGTGGGGTGATGGGCTGGGGTTTTTAAGATTGGGTTTAAGGGTTGGGTTGGATATTATTTTGGGTCCGGATTGGTTTAAATAAGCACAAGGACCATTTGTGCAATTTTGGATTTTTAGGGACTGAAAATGACAACTTTCCAAAGTTTGTTATAAGGACCAATTTTGACAATTTTAATTTTCCAAAGGACCAAAAATGTTAATTTTCCAATTTAAAATGTCCAGGGATAAATTCTGTCAATCATTGAAATTTCAGGGACTAAAGTTGCCATTTTGGAAAACTGAACTTTATAAGGCTAATTTTGACAACTTGAAAATCCCTGAGGGCCTTTTATGAAAAATTTCCATGTTTTGAATAACTAGGGACTAGATTTGATAATTTATGAATAAAACACAGTCTAAATATTTTTTCTGTCTTTTTGAGACTTTTCAAAGTGTTTTTGACTGTTTATGTGGGTTTAAACAAGGTAAATATATGTGTATTTAGACACATATCACCCCCTTCTAGTTTTCCACAATTGGTATCAGAGCCACGTCAAACAAGATTTTTAAAATAAACTGTATTTTAAAACTTGAAACGATCTATGGAATCTGAAAAATATTTAGAAGGGCAATCTATGCAAAGACCACCACTATTTGAAAGTGATGGATTTTTATATTGGAAAAATCGATTCGAAACTTATGTGAAGTCAAAAGATTTAGATCTTTGGCATGTTATTACTAATGGTGATTTTTTACCTATTCAACATAATCTTGAAACTAAAAAGGATGAAGTTGTACCTTTTGAAAAACTAAGTGATGATTTAAAAAGAAAACTTTCTAAAAATAATGAGGCTAAAATGGTTATTTATAATGCGTTACCACGTAAAGAATACGAAAGAATCTTTATGTGCGAAACCGCAAAAGAAATTTGGAACTCTTTACTAATAACTCACCAAGGTAATAGTCAAGTCAAAGATAATAAAATAGATCTTCTTGTTCAACAATATGAACAATTCACGATTCCGGAAAAAGAATCAATTGATAATGCGTTTGCTAGGTTTAACACAATCATCACAAGTTTAAAGGCACTTGATGAGAGTTTTTCTAGTAAGAATTTTGTCAGAAAATTTCTTAGGGCTCTTCATCCAAAATGGCGAGCTAAAGTTACGGCGATTGAAGAATCAAAGAACTTGTCAACTCTTCAACTTGACGAGTTGATTGGCAACTTGAAAGTCTACGAAGCAATAATCAAGAAAGACTCCGAGATGGTCAAAGGAAAGAAAGAGCAAAGCAAGTCAATCGCATTGAAAGCTAGGAAAGAATCAAGTGACGAGGATAGCTCAACCTCCGAAAGTGATGATGAAGAATATGCCATGGCCGTAAGAGACTTCAAGAAGTTTTTCAAAAGACGAGGAAGATTCGTTAGACAACCACATGACGAAAGGAAAACACTCCAAAGAAACAAAGACGACAAAGGTAGCAAGAGCGAGAGGAAGTGCTTCAAATGCGGTGATCCAAATCATCATATCGGAAGATGTCCTATGATGTCAAAGGAGCAAAACCAAAAGGCGTTCGTTGGAGGAGCATGGAGTGATAGTGACGAAGACGAGAAAGAAACTACAAAGGAGGAGAAATGTCTTATGGCTAAGACATCAAGTGAGGTACATTCCGAAACCGAATACTTTAGTGATGAATATTTATCATTAGATGAAAAAGACTTAGATAGTGAATATAATAGACTATGCAAACTAGGTCAAAAAGTAATGAGTAAAAATAAATCACTAAAACATGTAAATAACCAATTAGAAAAGGAAATACTAGAATTAAAAATTAAACTACATAACTTAGAAAAAGGGAAAGAAATTTTTGAATGTAAAACATGTCAAGAAACTAAAAATGAAAACGAAATACTTAGGAAGGAAATTTGTAAACTTAACAAATTCGAAAATAGTAGTAATTCACTTAGGGAAATAATAAGTATTCAAAGAGTATCAAGTGATAAAACCGGATTAGGATTTAATTCAACTGAGGATTCAAATAGTAAAACTAAAAATGTAAAATTTGAATGTGAAACTAGTGAGCAAAAACCTTTAGAGTCAAAACCTAAGTATATACTTATGAAAGATAGAAAAATACCCATAGCTAGTGATGAGGAAGTAAAAACCTTTTATAAACCATCTTTAAAAAATGAAGTAGAATACTCTAAACCAAAGTTAAGGTCAAAAACACCACCTCCTCCTAGAAGACCACCTAGTCCTCACCCTCGGCCTAAAACTCCTCAACCTAAAAGAAACCAAAATAGACCAAACCGTCATAATAATAGTTACCCAATGTGGAATTACCCTAATCCACCAAGCTTCAATCCTTGGGGAATACTTCCACCATACATGCATCCTAGTCAACTACAACCTATTTTTGGTTCAAACAACTTTGGATCAATGAGACAATGGGGACCAAGTGGCTAAATTGCTATCTCATTGGATTATTGGCATCTCTTCCTTGATTGACTTCTACAAGTCAAAAACGCTTTGAAGACCACATGTTGAAGACTAAAAGGTACGCCTCTCTTTCATGCTCATCATTATATGCGTAGATTAATGAACTAGCCAATTGCATGCCCCCGTAAGTTTTTAATGCCTAGTTTAGTTAGTTCTTGTATGTTAGTTAGTAGATAATCCCTTATACATATACATAATATAAATATATATATATATATATATATATATATATGTATATATATATATATATATGTATATATATATATATATATATATATATATATATATATATATATATATATATATATATATATATATATATTCATATTACTATATATACTATATACATATATAAATATATCCGCACATAACCTAGATACGTCATTTGTTGACTATCTAGAACTAAAAGAAATTGTTCGTCCTCGAACCTTTTCTTCCCCCTTTGCCTCTTTTGAACTTTAACGTTCAACACGAAAATCTTCCGTGTCCACTATCACATAACTCATGGTGATGAAGAGAAGTGAGTTAAGTGGATTAACGTAGAAGTAGCACTTCGACCGTCGCGTCAAGAAAACTATGGATGAAACAAACTCCCGTCGCCATCAGCACCTATCTCCGTCATTACCTCATCATTTCTCGACTCCATTCAACATCCCACGTTTACACACAATATAAATATATACATAAATATGCACATTTAACTCTCACTCCCTAAAACCTTTGTCGACTTGACATCTTGATTATTTTATCCAAAATTCTCAAGAAATATTTTCTTAACGAAATGTTATTAAAATGTCAAGTATTCCTTCCTCGTGCCAATAAAACCCAACGTATTTTTGATATATAATAAATCTATCTATATACATAAAAATATTTTGCTATCAGAAACTAAACCCGACAAAAATCAAATTTTGGCAGGCGGCCCCCTTAATGTTTAAGGGGACCGGCTAGTAAATGGGGGCGGTCCCCTTAATAATTAAGGGGACCGGCCTACTGTTGCCACCAAATTCGTTTTTCTTCCAAAATTCTTTGCCAAACACTCCATTTTACAAACACTCCTTCCCTATCCTCTGCTGTGAACGAGCTGCAAACCCAAAACCATTCACCAAATCACCATTTCCGACTAATTTCGCAAGGGGCAAACACCTATATTTCGATTAGCAACACATTTTGTAAGTTTTTCAATACACATTTTATCTAATTTCATCCAATTTTGAGTCTAATCATAATTAGGTCTTTTACTTAATTTTTCAAAATCCGAATTTTTGTTGAAATTGAGTTTAGGAATGTTATAATCAAATGCTCCCCATAGGATTAGAATGCTTAATCAACCTAAATACTAAGTAATTAGATACCCTCATGTCAAAACTTTGAAAAACCAAACACTCATATTCAAAACTTGTTATACATTGTTGAATTATGCCATAAACACTTGTTAAAACTAATCACATTGCTACATCATAACCTCTTAATACTAAAAATATATTTTTCGAATCATAAAAATGTTTTTGTTAAATATAAGAGAGTGTTTGGATTAGGAGCTAGAGTCATCGAAATTTAATCAAAATTAAGTTCACAACTACTTGCCAAGCTTATAAACACGCAATTAGTTGTTTTGAGTCATCAAGATACATAATTCATATGTATATTGAAATATTAGTAGTTATTTTTTTAATTAAGGGAGCGTTTGGCATAACATTTTGAAAGAGATTTTTGAGTCAAAATCTAAGTTTTCACCTTTTTCAATAAGTCACTTAACACAAACACTCGTAAGAAATAGCTAGATATACAATATAATGTTTATCTAGCCACATTTCAAAGTAGCTTATGATATATAAAGGAACGTTTGGATGTTTTTGATTTCTTATCATAATATCCCTATAACTATTCTTTAACATCATAAAATACATTTTAAGCGAGTTAAAAATTAAAACTAAGGAACATTGTAAACTACTTCTTAGGATTAAAGTTTTAGAGTCGAAGTATGTTTACGTCCCACATAAGTAGCATATATAATATATGCATGTCATTTTCTTATTTTTTTGTGTTGCTTTCTTGTATAGGTAAAAATGCCTAAAGCTACAGTCGGTGATCTTTCCAAAACCAAGGCCTACATTCCAAAAGTCTCCGAAACTCCCGGCATATTTTCTTTTGATTGCATGTTTCTATCGACCCATCGAAAATAGAAACATTCACGAAGGTAGAGTTGTCGATCCATCTTTCTATCAATCCGATCAAATCGAGCGAATGTTCTCAAATGTTCGTCTCGATTGTCTCTACAAAATTAATGAGCCAATCATTCCTCACTTCGTTCTAGACTTCTATAGCCAAGTGACGGTGCAAACCGATCCATATGGCTATATTCTTATTTCCTTTATGATCGAAAATGAATTTATCACTCTCGATCTAGCTCAGTTTGGTCGAATTCTCCGAATTCCTTACAACGGTCAAGCCGTTTTCTCAAATGAATGGGATCTCTCATCTCTTGAGAAAAATCGGCCTCATAATGGTCTGTACTATTCTGATATTCCTTCTCCTGACGAGATTCGTGGACTTCTCGAGCTAGAACGTGGTACGACTAGCCGAAGGATCAAGTCAAAAAATGTCAAAATTCATGCAAACCAAATCATTCTTAAAGAGCTAAGCCCCGACATGAAGCGTTGGGAAGAACTCATTCGTGAGAATGCGTTCGGTACCGGTGGTCACCGTGATCATCTCACGGCGAGCATTGCTCACATGTTGTATTTTATTGTTGCAGAAGAACAATACAATTTGGCTTACCTCTTTGTCTATCGCATCATGTCAGCCAAAAACACTCCCAACGCCAACCTTCCCTATGGCATGTTCCTCACCCGTCTCTATCGTTATGTCATGGAACATTTCCCTCGTCTTGAGAGTGATGCTTACCTATTCGTTCATCCCGTCCTACACCCTCTATCTCGTAGCCAACTTCGTCGATCTCGTAGTGACAAGGGCAAATCTAGACGCCCTAATATCTACGCACCTCGTAGTTCCACATGTCATCAGGGAGATGATGATGAGGAGGAGGAAGGCACCTCACATGTCAGTACTCCATCTCCCACGAGGTTCGTGGACAATCTCCCGGAACTTAACTATTCCGATTATCAAGTTCCTCGTCCTTCCGAACAAACCGAACAAATCCTATTTGAACGACAAACCGCATTACTCAACACAACTCAACAGATGCATCAAGAAGTTAGAGGTGGTTTCAAGTCGATAGGAAAAGCTTTCAAGAATATTTTCGGAAAGAAGAAGAGATGAGATGTGGAAGTTGGCTTCTTTGAAAAATATTATGTTTAGACATTTTATTTTGTATTTGAGAATTATTTATTTCTTGCATAGTATGTTAGTATCTAGTTTCTTGATTAGTTCTTAAATGCTATGCTTAAATTAATATGCTTGCTAATGATTAAATAACATGCTTATTCTATAATATGATTATTTGTTTGCCTAAATGTATACATGCTTATTTAAACACGTTTATGCCACTATTTAATCATTCTTCATATACATGATCCAAATAAAGCTTGCTGCAAATACACCCTAACAATGACCCTTTTTCTGGAAATTTTTCAAATTTGGTCGCCTGGGAAAACAGCAGATGGGCGGCCCCCTTAATTCCCTAGGCGGTCCCCTTAATTTTAAAGGGGCCGGCCAGCAATTAAGGGGACCGACCATCTGGGAGGAAAAATTCACTGTTTTCTTTTGCATCATGTGACCCCTTTTATCTAGCCCCAGCTACCATTTCTCTTTATGGACGAACTGGTATTGGAATCTTACTACAAAACCTCAAAAATTAACCTAAATCAACCACATTTTCATATTATAAATTCCCTCCATATAATCACCTCTCATTCCATCATCCTTCACCATCCAAAACAACCATGTTATCACCAAAATCCTCCATCTCTAAGACTCCAAGGAAGCAAAGACTTGTCATCATACCACCAAAACAACTCTTTATTGACTTAACCCAAGATGACACCAAAACTCCATCACCACCACCTCAAAGTTCATCCCCAAGTGCACCAAATGCACCATCAAAAACACCCTCTACCCATGGAGCATCATCTTCCTCCATACCATCCACTTCATCCATCAATGACTACATCAACACTCACCTAACATCATCACCAAGAGCATCATCACCACCATCCACTCAAGAACCTCCATCCACCCAACTTGCCATTTCCTTATCACCCATCACACCTCTTGATGCTCATTTCTTACCATCACCAATCCCACAACCATTCTTTCCCATACCTTGGGCATTGCTTGAAGCCCATGGTGACAATTGTCTTTGTTGCATCCATAACCGGACCATAATCTTTGGTCTTAGAGATGAGATACACTACATGTTTTCATCTCTTGAACACATGATTACCAACCTACCACCACCACCACCTCCACCACCTTCACCCACTACACCACCACCACCTCCATTTTCACCCAATTAAGCATATGCAATGCTTAAAAATAATTTTCAAAATCTTTTTATATGCAAGCTCCATGGAAGATCATGTACTCCTAGGACGATTATGTAGTATCATTAGTTATTTTTGTTTGAATGTTTGCATGCCTTATGTTGTAATCTTCTTGGTTGAGTATTTATACACAACACTTTTATTAAAGGGATAATTATTAAAATACCCCGGTTGCCCAAGTGCTAAGACTATCCGCCCCGATCTCACAAAATTCTCCCCTTAGACCAGGGCAACTCGTATAATACAGCGGCTTGCATGAAATGGTGACACGTGTCACGTATTGTATTTTGGGCAACTTTTATTTGTTGGGCAACCGTATACTTTACAGATGGTTTTTTGGTCATTTCACAAATTTTACACTATTCACTGCTTTCACTACTGTTCATACCGTATTCGAAAAAAAAAATTTAAAAACAAACAGTGTCTCCTCTATACACTTCTTCCCTCCATCTCGTTTCACAGTCACGGTCAAAAAAAATAAACTCGGAATATCTTGTTACACTATTATTTCAATCTCCAATCTACTACCATTGTTTTCCCTGATTGTCATCTGAAAACAGATTAACTGTTCATTGAACAGTGTTCCAATAAAATCATTTAACACCATCGATTGTTTGTTTGATTAGGAAAAATGTGGTATAATATGGTATGTAAAGCGTATTACGAATCTTTATTACATTTGTTTTGTATCGTTATTGATTTTTGTTTATCTGGTATAATATAGTGTTGTTTGTTTGTTTATGCTTTTATGTGGATTATGATTTGATTTTTGTTTTGGGTTGTATTTGATAAGCCACGATTTTGGGTTGTATCTGATACGCCATGCCTGAATCAAATAAGGTCATAAGCAAAACACCCTCTTCTTATGGTCCAATACTAAGTGGTTGTAGTTAAGCTGTAATCATCTGAACTGTTTATGATAGTGTTTACGCCGGCTGTATACATGTCTTCAAACTTAATTTGTTATGAATTGTATGTTCTGAGTTAACATATTTTTTCCTTTTAGGACTATGAAGCTAAACTAATCATTAGTAGCAAACTCAACTACTTTTGGTTGATAAATCAAAAATTAGACGCAAAACGACGGAACTTGTTTAGGAGTACCTGCTTTGGAAAATGGTTGGATCTGTTATACTTTGAACATGAAACACACCTCATTGACTATATGGTACGAAAACAAAGAAGAGTGGACGACTCTCATTATGATATGCCCTTTATCTATTACCTAGATGGACATACTCTGCATTTTGGTCGTCCTGAGTTTTGTCTAATGACGGGGTTGCGGTTTGGAAGTGTGAGCTTTGAGTTATACACTTTTGGTGCTCTCAAATTTCGTGATTGGGTGTTTCCTGACAAGCGAGGTTTGATTGTAACCAACTTAGACCTTATTGGTGTCATCGAGGATGAAGAGCAGTTTCGCAAGCTATGTGATGAAGGCGCAATACGGATATCTCTTTTGTTAGTCTTAGAGGTGATCTTTATGGGTCGTTTATTGACATGCCAAGTTGATGACACATTGATGAGGTTGGTTGAAAACATAGAAGCTTGGAATGCATTTCCGTGGGGTGAATATATTTGGACCCATTTATATGACCAACTTCATAATGTAATGGATAAGCACACGGATAACCACCTTTTAGTATTGAAGAAAAACCCAAAATATGTTCCGACCTATACTTTTTCTGGATTTGTATTTGCTTTCCAGGTTTGTATTTCTTTTTATTAATAATATATTTTTCAGCCGAACATTTTGATGGACTGATTGATATGTTTGTGTTTTACAATTTGTTTAGATTTGGATACTCGAGTCTTTTGAAAGATCTGAACGTTGGTGGAGTAAAGACCCTAATGTGATTCCAAGAGCTATTGCATGGTCTATGAAGTCACCATTCAAAAGAAGCGACCGTTCCTACCTTTTTTCAAAGGTCACTCTTTTTTTCTATTTGTTTTTACGTAAAATAAATTGTTGAATCCCTGTTGAGCAATGATCTTTTTTTTTTCTTGAATTGAAACAAAATTAATGACTACGCCGAATATAATGAATAATCTTAAGGAGAACAATGAACACACAAAGGTAGGAACCTGTTCTTTTTGTACTCTCCCTTCTGCTTCTTTCTAAGTTGCACAACCAAATCATGTATGGCATCCTGTCTCTCTTCAGGAGTATACATTTCTCTTTCCTCCTCCTGAGTTTGCATTGTCTTTTTCTTTCCAACTTGTAGGATCGAGGCCTTGATTGATCTTTGAGCCAATAAAAATCTCTGTATGACAAACTTATATTTATGCGAAAACTAAATATAAGAATGTGAAGAAGACAATGACTAATGAACTATGATCCTCTATGGATCTTTTATTAACTTTTGTATTCGATTACCAAAACATTGTTGTGCTCTCAGCCGTATGTTTCTTTTATAGGCAAGAAACCCTAATACGACTTCTATGAAAACGTGTGTAGACATAAACACAAATCTCTTCCTAGAATAACTCTAACTAACATACTAAAAATAAGCAACGACCAGCAGCAATAAACACTGCCAGCAGGAACATATCAAAGCTACCAGCAGGATTGCACTTGAGCAGCAGCAACAGTAAGTAACCAGCAGCAACATCTTTAAAGCAAACATTTCCAGCAGCAACCTCTATATAACAGCAGCAACAGGAAATCATCTCCAATTAAGCTGCTTACCGTGTAATTCTCTTGATCTTGACTGCTACTATGACAATGTGTACATCAAATCACTTAAGTTTCAAACTATTCTCATCACTTCCAGGTGTGTTAACTCCTGTGAGAGGTGCATCATTGAAAATTAATGGATTTGATGTCTCTTTACCAATATCCATTACTACTGGAATAGCCAATGTTTTTGTGTGTAAGACCATGGTACATTCATAACCATATGATTTTTAGTAAATCATCAACTATAAACGGATTTGACTTGTCTTTACCTGTAGCCGTTTGCTCAGGACTAGCCAATTCTTGGTTACAGCAGAACCTTGGTGAATTGAGTACCAAATATGGTTTTCCAACTGCCTTTACCACAAGCCATATACATGTGGGCTAGCCAATTCTTAGGAAACCCAAAAGGGTAAAATCCATGGTGAATTGAACACCATTTCAACTCTCAGTTCTTAAACATGGGTGAGTTGAAGTACCCTAATAGTTTTGAGCAAACTATCACAGCTATAAACGGATTTGAGGATCACACCAGAGCCGTACCCTCATGGTGAGCCAACTTTTCCTTGTCTGCTAGACATGGTAAGTTGAATACCATTTGTTGTGTGGTTCAAGAACCAACACTGTACCTGCAAGTGGTGCCCTCAAAACAAACAAGTTTGCACAAAAAACTAAATAAGCATCCCCTTAGGCTTATACCAAAATCAAACAGATGAACCTTTGGTAGTGGCAATTTGATTTTTGATAAATCTAACCAATTGTTCAGCTGTGGTCATATCATTCCCAACAGCCATTTTGCTGACCTTCAACTTACTTTTAAGCATTCTTTCCATCAGCTCTACAGACAAAGGATACTGAACATCCGCAAACATACATAACACCTTATTAGAGATGGTTTCAAGGACATGAACATTAGAAGGAGAATACAACCTCCAACTATGAACTCTCCAAGACTGTTGATCAGACCAAACATTACAAGAACCTCCTCCCACTTGAGAATCCATTAAAACTTTCAAATCACCCCAAAGGTGAAGACCAAACCCAGAAGCCTTATTAGATTCATAATACTGTTCCACCATTCGATACAAGTTAATCAAATCTTGTTTGGTCACCAAATGCAGAATCTCCCGAAGAAAGATGAACTGTTTGGTTTTGCCATCCAGTGTGAACAACATATTGACTTCCCCTCCATGTATAGTCATAACTTTCCAATGAGCAATAGGACCACACAAAAGAGAAGAATCATCTTCAGATTCACTCTCTGAAGCCACCTGAATAAACTCCTCATCATCCATTTCTGCAATAGATTCAGCAGAATGCTTCTTAGCATGACTCTTCTTTCTGGTGCTGGGAGTAGAAGAGGATGACTGAAACTGAGCAGTTTTAGCAGTTTCAGGAGCAGTGGAAGGTTGGTGATCAGCAGGAATAGAAAACTTTTTTGGTGAGAGTGAGGAAGTATCAAGGACAGAGACATCAGCAGAAAGGTCAGCAGAATCAGTGAGTTTAATTCTCTTGGAAGAAGGTTCTTCCAATGAAGATGAAGACTTGGCTAAAACACGTTCCATGATCCTGTCATAGTACATTTGTAGGTCTTCATCTGACATCTTCTTCACCTGAGCCATAGTCCACCCAGAAGACCAAAATTGAATACTCTGATTCTTGACAACTTGTCTCATATGATTTCTCATCTGTGCATATGTAAGAGGTTTATTCCTTTTCTCCTTGGCTTTGAGTTCTGCAAGAGCCCTTCTCCTTTGCTTTGTCAATGCAGCCATTTTGGCCAGAAAATCATCATCTGAGTTATCAATGCCCAAAATATCCTTGGCCAGGTTAGGATTGGCAGCCACTTGAGAAGAAAGATGCATCCACTCTGCTGCAGAATAATGTAAAGAAGCAGCATCCAACTCTTTTTGTCTTTCTGGAGGCAAAGTGGTTGTAAAAGGTCTATCAGTCCTTGCTAAATCTGCAGCAAGATCTGCATGAAACTGCTTAGCCATGGCTTCCCCCATCATGTAATATTCATAGTTTTTAAGCAACCTTTCTTGCTCAGCCCTTTCTTTATCAGAGACCAAACCCCCAAGTTCATCCAGCATTGCAGGAGTAGGATCAGAAACAGCAGGAATGGGAGTGTCACTTGCAGGGGCAATGGTAACATTACCAGTAGCAATGGAGGAGCTACCAGCTGGATCACTATGAGGCTTAGGATCAGCTTTATCAATTCCAGCATGAACATCAGCTGGATCAATGACAGCAGGAATAGATTGACCATTAGGGGGATTGATAGTACTACCAGAAGCAATGATAGAACTATCAGCAGCAACACCAGTAGAAAGATGACCAGCAGAAAGGTCTTGAGTACCAGAAGAAGTAGCAGCATCAACATGAAGAGAAGAATCAGCAGTAAGAGCTGCACTCCTAGATACACCATCCACATCAGACTTCTTCACTAGTCTCCTTTTGTACCTGCTCCTTGTACTAATGACTGGAGACTTGGTGGAAAGTTCCAAAGTTGCTTCGGCCAACAATTTAAGAGGGTCCAAATTCAAAGTAGCCTCACCCTCTTCTGAGTCAGAAAGCACAGCTTTTCTTTTCTTGCTCTTTAACTGATCTTCCAAATGTGCAACTCTATCAACCAACTTATGGATTGTATCATGAAAAGTCTCTTTTGTTTCCTTCAATTCCTTTTCCAAAGCATTTACCTTGACTCCAAGCTCCTTTTCGATGTCATGTAACGCAGACTCAAAATCTGCAATTTTCTGATTATACCTGTCAAGTACATCAGACACAGAGGTGAGAGCATCAAGATTCTCAGCTCCACCAGCAGCAGTACCTGTGGTGTGATGAGCTTCATTGGATCTGGTTGGAGACACATGAGAATCTCCACCAATATTGGTTTCAAACTCAAAAGGCTGCCTAGATGGACTAGGAGATGATAGCCTGGATGAGGAAGGAATATCAACAGAAGGCATAACTGAGGGTGTTGGTTGGTCAACATGAGGCCCTACTGGTGTGGTTTGGACTAT
The DNA here is from genome assembly GCA_021014915.2 of Artemisia tridentata subsp. tridentata. Lineage (NCBI taxonomy): Eukaryota > Viridiplantae > Streptophyta > Magnoliopsida > Asterales > Asteraceae > Artemisia > Artemisia tridentata. Next base: position 62,207,674 of record CP139505.1, on the reverse strand, counting down.
AGGCTCAACTGGGTCAATAGGTTGCGGTGAGGGAGCCTTGGGAGATGGTGGTAACTGGGCTTCAGAAGCATTGGATGCACTTGCACCAGCAGCATCTGATGCCCCAGTACCAGCAGGAATGGGTGGATTAGCATCAGCAGCATTGACTACTGCATCACCAGCTGCATCAGCTGCACCACCAGCTGCATTAGCTGCTCCAGCAGGTTCAGCCCCACCAGGCAACATAGCTGGTAAAAGAGGCATATGGTCTCCCACAAATCTAGTCTTCATAGTTGCAAACAATTTAGCAGTCAACTTACCCATGATCCTAGGTAAGGGGTCAGTGGTCTGAACACCTAGAATGATTTGTAAGAATCGAGGGTACATGAGGAATTTGGTTTTAACATTATCTATATTCCTTATCATTCCCTCAAATATGTATTTAGACCAATTGAATACCCTCCCATCAGACAAACAAATAAGGGCAGAGGCAATGGGACTAGCAAATTGATCCCACCCACCAGACTTGACACTAAGGCATTGCAACAAAGTGTGAATAAGAAACCTCCATTGAGGTGAAACCTTATTCTTGTAAAATGTAAAGTTACCAGCAATTGGATACCCTATTGCTTCCATCCCATCTAAAATCTGCTGCTCAGTTAAGTTATACAGCCCATTCTCATCATTTAGCTGAAGATGAACTCGAATAGACTCCTCAGTGATAAGGTGTTCTTGCCCATCAATCGTTGCAACTATCTCCTGAGGTCTTCCCACAATCGTTCGAACAACAGCAGTATCCCAAAATTGGCGCACCAGTGAGTCATATACCACTATTGGGCAATGAGTAATAGCAAACCTAAGAGAGGAACCTCTTAAGAAGGCAAGAATCTCATCATATCCTTCACTTCGATCAGAAGATGCAAGAAATCCAACTTTTTTGTGATCTTCTTTGTATTCAAGGGCTGCCATAGTGTTGAATCAGGGAATGAGATGTGCAAATAAGAAGGAATGAGATGTGCAATTGATTTGAGAGACTGAGGTTATTTGGGGAGAGGAATTTCCTTTTATATTTAGGTCGTGAATACGGTTTCCAAATTTAGCAGGTTTAAATTGTAAATTTCTCGCGTAAACTTTGACCAATTTGAATTTAATTTAATCCCAAAATTAAGGCAGAATTGCATATATATCCCTCCGAAAGTAAATAATTGCATATATATCCTTTGTACAAGTTTTTGATGCACATAGTACAATTGTTTTTATGCATGCTTTGGATATATATGCAATTATGCACTTTCGGAAGGATATATATGCAAAAACCCCCAAAATTAATCCCCCAAATTCTGAAACGTCCGCAGCAATGAAGTCAACCAGAGTACCTTTGACCAAAAAACACTACCAGCAGCAACGTTAAGTCAACCGGCAGCAATGAGATGGTCAATCAGCAGCAATGAATGATGTTTGACTAACGTCAAATCCCCAAGTAACTCCAAACCAACCCAACATTTAATTCCATTAACCTCCCCTTAAGGCTATATAATCCCTTGAAAAATCAATCACAAACATATCACATTCATCAAACCCTAACTCACAATAAACCACACATAATGAGTTCATCAAAACCAGAATTTGTGGATATTTATTCTGATTCATCATCAGATACATCTTTGGGATCATCTGGATGGAAAAAATATTTTCCACCTAAATATTCTACTGGCAGCAGCACCAGCAACAAGGGCAAGGCAAAGAAAGAAGAAGATTCCTCTGAAGATCAGCCTATATCCTCCCCATCTGATGATGAAGACTCAAGCTCTGATTATGTGCCCTCATTGTGGCCAAAGCACATGACCTGTTATGAAGGTGGTTGGGAAATCAAACCACCAAACCATCCTATTTCAGCTGAGCTAACTCGAGAGATGGAGAAAGCTGTGGCTGCCTTCTACCAAACCCCCATGTCAAAGAAGAGTCATCCACTCCCTAGGCCAAGACAGCCAACCCCTAGGCCCAGTCAACCACTTCCTAGGCCAAGTCAGCCACTTCCTAGGCCAAGTCACCCAATACCAGTCCGAAGACCAGGTCAACCAATTCCAGTGGTGATTGGAGTTGCAGCTCCAAAATTATATGTTGATATTAGTGGCATGGGAGTGTGAAAGGTTATCCCTGATTACCAAGGCAAGGGCAAAGGTAAGCTTGAATAGGTGGTAGGGTTGGTGAGAAGGTGTTTCATGTGTGAGTCTGATGTCTCAATGTGTTGTTTTTGTCTGTAATGAACTGATGTTTGGAAGATGTGCACTGATGATGAATGATGAATTTTGTAACCCCCTTTATCGATGATAAATAAAATATTTTCTTTTAATGTATCTCATGCGATTGAAAAATTAATATATGTGCTTGAAAAACAACCTCAAAAAGGTTAGAAGACACAATACAAGGAATAAACAAGAAATAGATTACAAATACAACAACCATAAGAAAAATAAAAAAAACTACACAAAGTTACCCAAGTCATTACTGACTTGTGCCTGCCAAGGAAACCATGTAGAATAAGGTATTCCACCCATATACATTTGGTCATAATATGAAGGCCTATAGTCATGGTGCAAAGATCTGTTAATATGGTTAGCAGCATTCCTTTTCCAACCAGTAGAATTGGTTCTACCAGCTGGAACAGGCTTACCAGCAGGAACAGCTGCTGATCTACAAGGCCTACCAGCAGCAACAGATGCTGGTCTTTTGGTTGATTTAAACACATAAGGTGGAATCCTTTCAGCATTTCTCCATACTGGTCTAGTCTGTTGATGCATGTTACAAATACCCATTCTGGTCTCATAGAAATCACAGTCTTAAATGAGGTGAGAATGACTACCACATACAAAACAGGATTTCTTCACAACACATTTATTCTTCACATGACTTCTTTTATTACAAATAGAATTATTAGATCCAATATCAGAAGCCAAGTTATTTTTATCAGTACCTAAAGAGTTGCTTGCAAATGAAGTAGATTTGACAATGGGGTTAACACAAACAAGAGTATCTGACAATAATCACAATCAATAGTTGTATTTAGTATCTAATGAACTTCAAGCAGCACTATCTTCAAAAGTCAACATTAGGCGTACAAAGTTAATTGTGAGATCTAATTGTCGTTCAAACAGTTGTAAGGTTACATATTTTATTTGTCCCCGTTTATTTGTAGGAGTCGAATAAACGTTTAGATCTCAGGCCGAATACACCTGAGTACGAGTCTTCATGGTGGATACAGAGCCAAGAATTCTTCCAAAACTACGTTCCCAGGGCTGCAGCCACATCCAATTACACCCTCTTCGATGCTTATCTTAACAGTTTGGCAAAGGCAGTCAAACGAGTCACTGAGTCGTTGAAAGTAAATTCCACTCAATGTAGGGCTGGTAATAGTTCAACAACCAAGAGGCTTAAGGACCGTGTCGTTGCTGAGCTTAATGGCCAAGTATTGAAACTTGAGATTATTATTGAGGTTGCGTTTTATTCAGCTTACTATGTCAATAGTATGCACTCTGTATATACGGGTTTATAATACATGTTATAATATTACAGGTTCTTGCTCGTGAGAGACCTGGCGGACTGCAGGTACATTTCAAAAAAAATATGAGTACCTACTTTGACATCCACCCTGTACTTTTTTACAAAAAATATAATGATTTGACAGGAGAAACTGGATATTGAGTCACATTTTCCTAACACGAGTTCTAAATTTTGCCATTCACTTAACAAATTTTACCTGAAATTGATTGCCTTGCCTGATTTTGACGAAGAACTTGCTCAGGTAGAATACGTTATTCCAAATTATCCGTATACCCGATTTATAGCGTAATATTATTTGTGCGGCATATGTAATCCACAATATCCTGTTTCAGGAGTATCTTATTCAAGAGGAATTGAGATTGGCGTTGGCAGAGGAAGAGAGGTTGCAGTTAGAAGAAGAGAAGATGATGGCATAAGATAATATGAAAAGACAGGAAGCGGCTAAGAGGTTGCACTTGGAAGAAGAAAACATGTTGAAGATGGAGGAGGAGAAGAAGAAACGCAGAATATCGTTTCTGAATTCGAAACACTATCAAAGATATTTGGCTCGGTTACCACCGAGCAAGAGGCGAAATTATTTGGAACTTGATTCGGAATCAGAAAATGCGGAAAAGGTTATAGTTAGAATTAAAAAACACGGCCCTGATGTTAATAACCCACATATCGCTGAATTGCTGACAAGAGTTCAACCTTGGGTTGAGGTATTGCCATGAACTAAAGTTGGTTTACATTTTCTTTTGTTACCTCTTTTACATTATATCTTATAAATTTGTCCACGTTTGTAGGATCTATCTCGATGGTTCCATACTGTGGAAAATGTCTGGCTCACCGATGATATTGAAGTATTTCTTGGTCAACCGGGGTACACTCACCAGTGTAAATTTCCATGGTCCGAAGACTACACCGTTGATAGAAATTTCTGGCTACGCTTAGTTTGCTTAGACCCTGGTAGAAAAGGTTGGCTAACTGAGCAGGTGAGCGTACATGCATACTCTAATTCATAAATAAGGTTGCCTCTCACCCTTTCTTAAAACACTTTTTTGCAGCACATAGACTTGTGGGTTGACTACATGTGGCATGTAAGACCTAATAATGCAAACTGGGCGATGGTTTGCTGTTACTTTTTCCAGCTTCTTCTTCAAAATGGCACACCATCTTTTTATTTAGATGGCCAGAGGTATCCCTGTCCATGGAGCGATGTGGATCAGGTACTACGTTTATGTGTGTGCGGTTAAAGTTACATGATGACTCAAGTTGTTGTATATGACCATTTTTTACTAAAAGTCTAGTCTTTTGGCCGTTTAAAGCTAGTATACGTATTTATGGATATGTCGCCTACTATAAGGATTCATCAGAAACCTTGTATATTGTAGGTTTTTATTCCGATCAACCAAACGGACAAACACTGGTGTCTTACCCATTTTCATATACGCTCAGGAGTGGTGACATTCTATGATAGCGGCGACACATATGACTACGACACCGGTGACTGGTATATCCGCGTTAGGAAGTGCTTACAGGTACGTGTTGCTAAAATTTTGATTAATACCATATTTTTGTGCTTGTGGTTGTGATTCTTGTCCCACTCTAACATCAGCATCATCCAATGTTTTGGTGTTGATGAGTTGGTATACTTCAGTTGTAGTATTGCATGTGCCAGACTGTTAGCATCATCCAATATGTCAGCGGTAGAATCAAGTTGATTCTCATCAGCAGAATCAACATGATTCTCAGCAGTCGAATCAGTCTTAGCAACTTTTGCAACATCTTCAACAGCAGAACCATCTTGAGCTTGAGCAGCATCATCACCCTAGCCTTTAATAGTTTCCTGCATCAGTTCAGAAGCTTTGACTAGCTCCTCAGCATCCAAAGTTTTTAGTTTTTCTACTAGCTGCTCCCTCGTTCACCTTTTCAGGCACAACCTCATTACCTATCCATATCCAACTCATTTGTGTTGTCTCCACTATCCATATACAAGTCAACGTCAGCACTCTCCACATTAAACCATCCTGACCCAAACATTATTCAATTTTTGCTGACCCTCCAAATGCTTTACCCATTAACTTAAATCATTTAACTGTACGTTGTTTCTATATACAATTAGCGAATATTAATTTTTTTGAATACCATATCTAGGTCACATACAAGTATCTCAAAGTAAAAACAACATATGTCTATTTGGCAAAAATGTTTCAACCTAGTTGCCCAATTTTAAAATACAATTAGCGACTAGTATAATTTTTTTGAATACCATATTTAGGTCACATACAACTACCTCAAAGTAAACTTCCATGTGTCTAGTTGGGCAATGTTTCAACCCAATTGCCCAATTTTTAAAAAAAAGTTGCAAATTAGTACTTGTAGTGGAAGGGAGCAGTATATGACACTCTCTGTCCACAATCATTACATTTCTCTAATCCGCATTATTAATATTTGGTTTACTTTACTTTTCTCTATTCTCCATTTATAACATTTGGCTTAGTTTGGCTAGCTTTGACAACAAGTTGCCCAAATTGAATTGGGTTGCGTTGTAAATTAGTGGACATGAAGGCATCAGTTTATAACAGTCTCTGGCCACAATCATTACATTTCTCTAATCCACCCTAATAATATTTGGCTTACTTTTCATTTGTCTAATCCGCATTAATAGCATTTGGCTTATTTTGCCCATCTTTGATGAAAAGTTGCCCAATTTGAAATTTGGTTGCGTTGAAAATAAGTGGACAGGAAGGGAGCAGTTTATGATGCTCTCTTGCCACAATCATTACATTTCTCTTATCCGCCCTAATTATATTTGGCTTACTTTTCATTTGTCTAATCCGCATTAATAACATTTGGCTTATTTTGCCCATCTTTGATAAAAGTTGCCCAATTTTAATTTTGGTTGCGTTGAAAATTAGTGGACAGGAAGGGAGCAGTTTATGACGCTCTCTGGCCACAATCATTACATTTCTCTTATCCGCCCTAATTATATTTGGCTTACTTTTCATTTGTCTAATCCGCATTAATAACATTTGGCTTATTTTGCCCATCTTTGATAAAAGTTGCCCAATTTTAATTTTGGTTGCGTTGAAAATTAGTGGACAGGAAGGGACCACTGTATGACACTGTCCACAATCATTTCATAGCAGCAGAATTCCGGTTTAACAATATCGGGCTTATATATTAAACAATATCTTGACATGACCCAACTATTCACCAATTGACAAACCTAATTTATTACCGTTGACTAAATTCAAATGTAAGGGTCACCCCACTTTTAAATATTAAACGATCCATCTAATAGTGCAATTTCATACCATATTTAGAACCCTACTCACCTTTACACACAACCATTCACTTCAAATATCAATGGATCAACAAAACCTTTTGAAGGATCTGCTGACTAGTTTGGTTAAAACTAATATTGAGCGTGACTTTAAGCTCATAAAGTCACTTCAGCTGGAGGTGGTTGAGCTCGCACGCCGTTGAAGCAAAAAGTGTACCGCTTTTAGGGGGTCATTTAAGCCCTAAATCGTATTTATTTGATCAAATATTGCCCTAAATCGTTCCTTTTGTCATTTTAGGTACTTTGGAGAAGAAATCTGGAAAAGGAAGCATTTTGGACGTTTTTGGAGCATAAAAGTGAAGAAAACGACAAAGTCTCAAAAATATGCTGGAAAGTACATGTGACGGCGTCAAGCTCTATTGTGACGCCGTCAGCCCTTGTTAAGCCAGAGAAATTTTGGAAGATTAAAGGGGGACGGCGTCAAGAAGGTCGTCAAGCCTTGATAAGCCAGGGATGATTTTGGAGGATTAAAGAGGGACGGCGTCAGGAAGACCATCCGGGAACCCTAGCCACGGCGAGGTGACGGCGTCAAGATATATAACGTGACGCCGTCAGCCACTAAGTTCTATATATAGTTTTGCAATTTTTTGTCATTAGTGTGCAACTTTGTGAGGAGAAACCCTAAGACGAATTTCTGCCATTTTTAAGGGTTTTCATACCCTTGGATTTCCCATGTTTAATTGAAGATAAGTAATCACTTAATCAATCAATATGTCTATGTGTTGTTTGATTATATCTTGTTCTTGTCTTTTGATTAACATGCTAGGCTAGATATATCTTGTGTTTGCTTAGATCTAATGAAACCTAACTATTGATTATTAGTTGTTAGTGTGTTATTAATTGTATTGGATGATTGTTTATCGATGTTAGGCTTAAGAAAACTGGCTAACCTCCTATACGGTAACTTGCTTGAACGTCTTAAGAAACATGAACCAATGCGTACTAGGTTTATATGGTTGTATTTAATGCATAAGCGAATTCTAGTGATCCCATGTTAGGAGCTTCTTAGCCGGCTCGACATAGGAGTGAAGTAGGAGCTTGTAGAGTTGGGGAAGTACGTACGCCACCCCACGATTGGTATTAAGGAATACACCCGTCATCCACGCAATTAATACACATTAATCAACCGGTAAAAGATAGTTAGGGAGTAAGGAAATCTAAGTAAACACATTTCTCCCCATATAAGTTACACAACCTTTTCATTTTCAGTTATTTTATTTTATTCGTAATTGTAGTTATTTGGGTTAGTTGACTAGCAACTAATTCCGCCCACTCTTTCAAACCCGAGATTTTACTTGCTTTTATAAAAAAATATAAAAATACAAAAAGAATCTTCCCTCACCCTTAGACCTATTAGAGTAGTTTTTCAATCCTAACGACACTATTCCCCTAGAGAACGATCAATCCCCCGGTACTTGCCACTTCACTATACTACATCGGTCAGGTACACTGCCTGGTGGGGATTGCAAGCTTCTCGAGATCCCTCGAGAGGTAAAACCTGTTGTAATGTCGCAAAACCACGCATCAAGTTTTTGGCGCCGCTGCCGGGGAATAGTTATTGTTTAGGTTGAATTTTTATTTTATTAGGTCTACTCACTAGATTCCTTTCTAGTGAGATTTTTATTTTATTTTTCTAGGATTTCTTTAGTCTATCTTTTTTCTTCGTTTCTTTGTTCGTAACCATTACCATCCGACATCATGGAAGGTGGTAATATCCTCGATCCCGACAACCCACCACCACAACAACACCCACCTCCTAGAGCCCGTACCTTAGGAGACTACTCTCGTCCTAGCCACCATGGCTATCGAAACACCATTGAGCTCACTCAAGGAGCCAATGTCACTCCCTTGCGATCCGACACCATCCGGTTGGTGCAAAGCGGATGCGCATTCCATGGACTTCGTTCCGAAGATCCTAATCAACATCTCAAGGACTTTCTCAAAATCGTTGATTCTATAGACCTTGATGTTGCCACTCGAGAAATGACCCGACTGCGTCTCTTTCAATTCTCTCTGCGGGACCAAGCTAGTCAATGGCTAGAGCGTCTACCCGCAGGATCTATCACCTCTTGGGATGATCTCACCACTCGTTTCCTTGCTCAGTTTTTCCCACCAGGAAGAACTACCAAGCTAAGGAATGATATCTTGATGTTCCAACAACGTCAAGGCGAAACCCTCTACGAGGCATGGACTCGATTCAAGGACTTACTCCAAAAAGTCCCTCACCATGGCATAGAAGTTTGGCTCCAAGTCCAAATCTTCTATGACCATATCAATCTCTCCACGAGGCAAACCATTGACCAATCGGCCGGTGGTAAGCTACGTGATCTAAGTGCGGAACAATCATGGGCTCTCCTGGAAGATCTTGCTCTTTATGACTACGAAAGTTGGAGTGATCCCCGTGATTTGAATAAAACGGTCAAGGCAATATCTTTGCCTTCGAACAATTCAAGCACTTCCGACCGTAGGATCATAGAACTTGAGGACCAAGTCAAGTTTCTTATGAAATCCTACGAGGCTCCTAAACCTTCAAGCCAAGTGAACAAAATCACTTCTTCATGTGAATTATGTAGTGGTCCCCACGACACTCGTGATTGCGTGGAACTCCCCGAACAAGCTTTTGCGGATTACGCATCCTCGCGTACCGACGGAGCGGGAGACAAGTGGTACACTTTCAAACCCGAGCCAAACCCCTACGGTGATTCATACAACCCCTCGTGGAAAAATCACCCAAACCTTAGGTGGAAACATAACCAAAACGCACAACAAACCAATTCTTCCAACCCACCTAATCGTTTCCAATCAAGCGGTTCCAACTCGAACCGTACTTTCAACAACAATCCTTCCAGCAATGGTAGCACCAATAACTTTGAAGGATTAATGTCCCAATTTATGGCATCTCAAGAAGCTCGTTTGGCCAAGTTTGAAGCCGATTTCAAACAAAAACAAAGCGAGATGACCAATAAGATCGACACTTTGTTGAAAGCCCTCAATGACCGAGAAATGGGAGCACTCCCTAGCAACACAGTCAAGAACCCGAAACTAAACGTCAATGCCATCTCGTCAGTTTCGTCTCCTAGTTCTTGTACACAATATTATTCAGTCAATTCCATGAGCACGTGTTTCAAACAAACCCAAGTCATTCAAAATGAGCAAGAAGTTATGATATCCAAATTGGTCAACAACATAGTTGAAACACCTCCCACTCAAAACCTTGACGAAGAATTCAAGGAGCTCCACCTTGAAAGTCCGGTTATTGATGTGTTGGATGAGAAGAAGCTCAAGTTAGGCGAAAAAAGGACCTCCTTAGTTCAAAACAAGCTACCTAAGAAGTTAGATGATCCGGGCTTATTTGTTCTACCTTGCAAGATCGGTAATTCGGAGGCTTATGACACATTAGCCGATCTTGGATCAAGCCTTAACCTACTTCCGTTACCTCTCTACACCTCTCTAAAACTAGGAAAACTTGAAGAAACCGAGGTAATAATAGGCTTAGCGGATGGAAGTGTTGCTTACCCGATTGGAGTAGTCAAAGACGTGTTAGTACACATTGGAAAACTAACCATTTTAGCCGATTTCCACGTCCTTGATATGGTTAGCGACCCTACATGCCCCTTGTTGATAGGTAGAGGATTTTTGGCGACCGCTAGTGCTATGATTGATTGTAAGGAATCTAAGATAGCGGTAGGAGAAGGTGATACTTGGTCAGTCTATGATGTGAAGAAACATGCCTATGATACTAGTGAGGAACCAACACCCCATTGGTTAGAATTAAATAGGAGACCATCTAGATATGGACCTTGGATCGATAGAGACTTCATAGGACCCCAACGCCCATTTTACCTAGAAGAGGACTTTGTGAACCGAACACATGCGGTAGAACAACTCTTGGCTAGGGACACTGAATTGGATCCATTTGAAGACCCTCTAGTTTTTAGGAAGATGGTTGATTTCCTAGGAGTTTTGCCAATTAACCTAGGGATGAATAAGTGGACTTGTGAGGACGATGATCATAAGTGGGATTGGGACAAACCACCCAAAGATGGAGATGGGTCATGGCATATTAAGATGACATTGTATGACCCGGATGGAGAGAAGTTTGAAAAGATATATTGTACTAAGCGGACCAATAGGAAACTTCAATCCAAGCTTAACCCTAAAGACGTCCTCGATGACGAACTCACTTACATAGGGTAGAAGGACTTTGAGTCTAGCTACAAGACTCGTTAATAAAGAAAAGCGCTTCTTGGGAGGCAACCCAAGCTTTATTTGCTTTGTGTGTTTATTTGTTTGTTTGTTTGATTTTATTTGCTTCCGTATGTGTGTTTAATTTTTATTATTATTGATTCATGTTCAAAACTAAATTGTGAAAATGCTTTATCTTGTTTTTAACTTCGTCTTAACTACATATAAAGGTATTTTGCAAAAGATAAGTGTAAGGGAAATCCAAATCGGTTTGTTAGAACAAATGAACATGAATCATAACAATATTAAATTAACATACATATTAGTATTTTTTTGAGTCAAATGCTTGTATCGAGTCATAATGAGATTTTGCAGGATTTCCAGGAAGTAAGGTATCGGTTTTTCCAGAAATTTTCCGGAAACTTAACATGAGAATTCTGTCAGATCATTTCTGACGGCGTCAGGCATTACAACCTGACGGCGTCATGTTCTAATTTTCTGAAATTTTTGAAAGTTTTGTTTTCATAAAAAGTTTTTATTAAAACTCTAACTTATAAACTCCAGGAATCTGCAAAATTATCATTCCACAAGCATTATATCCTTATATAGAATTTATCCCGCCGATGTTATGCAGGTTTTCGTGTTTATTTTCTCAGGTTTAACAGGTTATTTTGGACAAAGAGATGTATGTGGAATCTAGCTTTTGGCGATGCTTTAGTCTTGAAGCTTCTACATTCTCTTGGAAGAAGATCTAACCATGTTACCTCTTTATCCACCAAACGAATCAGGGGAGTATTTGATTTCATTCTTTTACCTTATTTACTTTTGCATCTTGTTATTTGAACATTGGGGACAATGTTCATCTTAAGTGTAAGGGGGGGGGGGGGTAAAGTACGATACTTTAGAGAATACAATTGCACTTGATTTTTGTTTGTTTGATGGTAGATGTGTAATAAAACTGAGATAAATACTTGTTAGGGCAATTTTAGTGCCAAATTTAAAATTTTTTTACAACATATAGGAGTGAAACTTTGATCTTAATGAGCGTCTCATGGATAGGAAGTTATATGACTAGCACAAAACCGTACCACTAAAAAAATTTTCCACCCCCAAATATGTGAGGTTCGCCCCTAGAATTGGTAGGAAAAGCATTTATGCTATGATTGTGTGTACCGGTAGCACTTAGATTCTAGAACTTGCGTTAGGACCATTCTGAGGCCACAAGTGAGACTACATTCATGTAGTTAGATTTACTACATGATAAGAGGCATTAGGATTAACCCATTGTTTTACACCTGTGTTTTTGTTATAATTACGTTGGCTACATTGGTCAAGTAATTCTCCCACACCCTTTGCGTTGTACTCATTTTTAGTACACGATACCCCTAGTACACCCCTCAGAGCCTATCTTTTCGTTTCGACCTTTAAGCATTTTACTTAAAGGAAGAATTTGTTACACCCCACTTAAATGTACACCCAAATCGCCTTAGCCTACCTTGTATGCACTCATTTTTAGTGCATTATTGTGACAACATTTGTTTAAACCCCAAGTTAATTATCTAATTGATTACATGGTTGCTAAGTCGAGTCATATCCTTGTACATATTGTTTTGGGACGATTGGGACTCATGGGTAAAGTACTAGTGTAATGGAGTAATGGGGAAGAACAACATTATTACCCCCATATGTGCTAAATATTTTAAAAGTACTCCAAGTGTTTCGATTATCTTAATTCGAGTCATTAGAATAGTAATTGTAAAGTTATGTAAAATTTCAAGTGTAAGGGGAATGCAACGCCCCTATGATGTATTATTTTGGATGGTAGGGCAAGAGTGTATGATTAAAAAAAAAAAAAAAAAATCAAGAAAAATACAAAAAAATGAGAAAAAGAAAAGTAAAAAAAACATACGGACTACCATCCCGTTTCATTTTATGTTTATTTTATATTTTTGTTATTTTGTTTTTAGCTTAAGTCGAGTCTAGTCTTGGCTTAGCAACGCCATATTGTACATGTAATTAATCAAGATTTTTAACTCGCCACCAGTAAAATATCCCTTATCCAACAAATCCGTGTTTATCATATCCCTACACCTAACGTTATAACCCGTTTAAAAGCCCTCTTTGATAGTTTATCTTAGGTGCTTACGCCTAGTGGAGGAGGTTTTTGATCCTTTCCCAAGCCTATGGTAATCTATTTGCTATGACAGGTAGTGAGAGATATTATCCATTTTCATTTATGAGATTTATTTTAATGACACCTGAGAGATGTGAGTATCTAAACACTACTTGTGAGGTGCTAGTCTGTAATCTCCGTGCTTATTATGATTAATGTGGAACGACTATTTGTTGTAATTACTTTTATATTAGCATTAAATGACCCCTAACTTGTATTTTGATTAGAATAAAAGCGCATTTGCTTGAGGACAAGCAAATCTCAAGTGTAAGGGTATTTGATGAAGCGAAAAGTGTACCGCTTTTAGGGGGTCATTTAAGCCCTAAATCGTATTTATTTGATCAAATATTGCCCTAAATCGTTCCTTTTGTCATTTTAGGTACTTTGGAGAAGAAATCTGGAAAAGGAAGCATTTTGGACGTTTTTGGAGCATAAAAGTGAAGAAAACGACAAAGTCTCAAAAATATGCTGGAAAGTACATGTGACGGCGTCAAGCTCTATTGTGACGCCGTCAGCCCTTGATTAGCCAGAGAAATTTTGGAAGATTAAAGGGGGACGGCGTCAAGAAGGTCGTCAAGCCTTGATAAGCCAGGGATGATTTTGGAGGATTAAAGAGGGACGGCGTCAGGAAGACCATCCGGGAACCCTAGCCACGGCGAGGTGACGGCGTCAAGATCTATAACGTGACGCCGTCAGCTACTAAGTTATATATATAGTTTTGCAATTTTTTGTCATTAGTGTGCAACTTTGTGAGGAGAAACCCTAAGACGAATTTCTGCCATTTTTAAGGGTTTTCATACCCTTGGATCTCCCATGTTTAATTGAAGATAAGTAATCACTTAATCAATCAATATGTCTATGTGTTGTTTGATTATATCTTGTTCTTGTCTTTTGATTAACATGCTAGGCTAGATTTATCTTGTGTTTGCTTAGATCTAATGAAACCTAACTATTGATTATTAGTTGTTAGTGTGTTATTAATTGTATTGGATGATTGTTTATCGATGTTAGGCTTAAGAAAACTGGCTAACCTCCTATACGGTAACTTGATTGAACGTCTTAAGAAACATGAACCAATGCATACTAGGTTTATATGGTTGTATTTAATGCATGAGCGAATTCTAGTGATCCCATGTTAGGAGCTTCTTAGCCGGCTCGACATAGGAGTGAAGTAGGAGCTTGTAGAGTTGGGGAAGTACGTACGCCACCCCACGATTGGTATTAAGGAATACACCCGTCATCCACGCAATTAATACACATTAATCAACCGGTAAAAGATAGTTAGGGAGTAAGGAAATCTAAGTAAACACATTTCTCCCCATATAAGTTACACAACCTTTTCATTTTCAGTTATTTTATTTTATTCGCAATTGTAGTTATTTGGGTTAGTTGACTAGCAACTAATTCCGCCCACTCTTTCAAACCCGAGATTTTACTTGCTTTTATAAAAAAATATAAAAATACAAAAAGAATCTTCCCTCACCCTTAGACCTATTAGAGTAGTTTTTCAATCCTAACGACACTATTCCCCTAGAGAACGATCAATCCCCCGGTACTTGCCACTTCACTATACTACATCGGTCAGGTACACTGCCTGGTGGGGATTGCAAGCTTCTCGAGATCCCTCGAGAGGTAAAACCTGTTGTAAGGTCGCAAAACCACGCATCAGTGGTAGAGCTCGCACGCCGTTGCAAGGAAAGGGGTGACCAGATCAAACAGCTCCAAACTGTCGTTGGGTCCGGTCTCGCAACTAAGTGTTTAGATTTGCTACTTCAAATTCAAGATGAGGACCTTGAGAAGAATAGGACACTGATGAGACTCATCAGTGAAACTCAAATCAAAGTTCTCAATACAATCTCATTTCTGGCAAAGCTGCGCAATAACTATCGAACCTCCATCCCTGGCCTGCTATGTGCTTGCTCTTTATTCCTGTCACGCTATAGTCTCTTGTGCTTTGTGTTTTGTGTTTTGTGTTTCGTGTTTATCATCTATGTACCTCTAGTGTTGGGTGTACTAGTTTTTCATCTTGTAATGAAATTAAACAAGTTTATGTAATAATCAGTTTGTTAACTAATCAAATGTTACAACACTGCATATGAAGTAAGGAACACTAAACCTTTAATAGCTTAACAAGTAATCTGATCTAACTATCACCAAAAAAATAAACAATTCAACTATTTATGGACAAACCTTGCTGGTAAATGGATCACATTTAATAACATTATTTACAAAGTGTACCTTAAGATCTCCCATCTATGTATACTTACATTTTATCCTATTATACAGGCTCGACTTCCACGGGTTCTAGAACGTGCCAAAGTTTTCAATAAGAATGGAATGCGTCCGAGCGAATATAACATTACGTTTAGGCTTGCGGAGAAAGTTCCAAAGCAAGGGGGTATCTTTGGTGATTGTGGTGTGTGGGTGTGTATATTTCTATATCGTTTGTCACATGGTCTATCGTTGGATGTTGATGACCCCGTTGACGTTGCCTTAGCGTATCGTGAAAAGATGGTTCGGTTTTATTACAAGCATAGATATTACCCTATGTTCAATTAGTTTGTTTATTTTTGTTCATCTTATGTGTCCTTGTTGTATTCTAAACCTTTAGTTATCAATATAATTTACTCATAAAAAAAAAGTGCTATTCTTCAAACTTATTTTGCCACGGTATGGTCAACTGTGGACTTTTTTTTTATGTGGATAATAATTTCGCTAAATTTATAAGTGTCACAAATATTTAAAAAATAAACCACATATATAAGTGTGTAAAATTATAATAAAGCTACACTAATATGTGTAGCAAATGTTTCCACACTTTTTATTATAAACATTTTTTGCATTTTTGCCACACTTTTAGGTGTGGACATTCAAAAAATATTTCCACACTTTTAAACATATAAATTTGGATAATATCTCCACACTTATATGTGTAAAAATATTTTGTCACACCCATTATTACCACACGTGAGAAAGTGTGGACTCAATAATTGTACACCTTTTTTAACGTGGCCATTTGGCCTTGAAAATCTGGAGAATTCAACTAGTTTTTTGTAGTGAATTAGCTTGTCAAATTAGTTTACAACATTATATGACCGTAAACTTTGGCAAGTTAACCAACAGGGGTACATATAATTTTGCGTTAATACAACGATACAAAAACACTAAAACAAGACTTCAATTTACTAATACGTACAACCCTTAATACCTCTATAATATATTTTACTTTAAATTATTACAAACTAATTCACTCTTTGTCACTTGTTCCTATTCAACCAAATGGCTAGCATCTCTTATATATATATATGTTCGACTGACTTACCACTTAATTAAGTCCCACTTACATTATTACTTGTTAAATCATCATGGACCCTCATCAAACTCCTCCAAAGAAAGTCCCTGCGAACCCCCATGCTGATTCGGCTGACATCAAACAAAGGTATGCATGATTTTACTGTGTAATGTAATAGTATGCTTAGTTGCTAACTTTATTTGATTTTGAAGAAATTTCCGTCTGTTGTGTACAGGTCACACGTCATCACTACTACACATATAGTCTTTGAGATTCACTATGATGGTGTTTTCTTAGAATATCCAGCCTTAAAGTATCAATATGGCAAAACAATGACATTGAAGGTATGCAAGTCGAACAGGATGAACTTGGATCAGTTGCTTGACTTGTTAACCTTGCAACTAGAGCAAGAAATTCGATTTTTGTATTTTTGTTGTCCAAGACATTCTCTAGCAGAAGGCTTGCATTTGATTGAAGCTGAATGTCATATGCGAAAGATGTATGACACGGCTGATTGTTATGGTTTGCTCCATTTGTATGTTGTCCATGCACCACAAAACCTAGCAGGTTTCTATTATAAAAATCTTACTTATGATTTTTATGATGAGGAAATTTTGTTAAAGTTTAAAAAACATGAACAAGCAATGCTAGTTGCTACATCTAAATTGGCTGCTGCTCTGGAGGCATGGGGGGAGGAAGAAGGTCGTTCACCTCCTCTAAGAACACCTCCTTCAGAACCGAGAATCAAAGGAACTAATTTTAAATGTAGAAATCTTTTTAAAGACTTTTTGCATAGTGACTCTATCGATGATGGGCTTTATTTTTTTGAAGAAGATTGCATGCCAGGTGTTGTTGGTCTCGATGTTCCTGCCATTGACGTTGGGTGGTCTCGCTCGCCGCCTTATGAGTGGCAAAATGCTGTACTCAGTTACAATGGTTCAAAACTGCCAAGTCTTTCTAATGACTGTTTTGCAGACGAGGTTGTGCTGGATGTGGGTGGGTCAGCAGTTCATGAACAAGGTGGGACTAGTGTGCATCCTACGACCGGTCGACGTGTTCCGAAAAATAAATACTCAAGGAAGTTCAAGTTTGGATCACGAACTTCATATTTGCGGAGGCGAAAAAGGTTGAGGTATCATAAAGCTCTATACAAGCAGCGGGAGAGTGGAGGTATTGGAGAAACAATAAGTTGGTTCCTTAATGATAGAAAGTTGCAATCTAGGGTTGTTGTAATGAAAAGTTGAAAACAACAAGATTGTAATTATATTTTTTGTTAATCATATTTTCTTGCTACTTGTTTGACAACTCCATAAAACAGACGAAATGCTAGGGCAACCGATTATTTTGGTGGGTGTTTTAGTACTACCAAACATACCCGCTTATAAACCGTAAAAAATAAAGAAAAAAAAATAACAAATAAAAAAAAATGTCAGTATCTAAGAACGGATAATTGTAATCATTTTAATCCGATTAACCATGAAGAAGAACATGCGAACGCCTTATATGACGAATCAATCTTTATTTATATGAAACACTAGATTTGCAAAAGGAAACATATTATTTACTAACAAAAGATACAACTTCATTTCATTCCATGGACTACATCTAATCCACGCCACTACATTATTTTCCTATTATCATCCCAAACCCAACACAAACAACTGCAAAAGATCCTATCAAAATGAAAAACAATCGCTCATACAGCTTCAACTTTGCCTTTATATCATTCAGCTCTTCTTCCATTATTGACTTGTCCAAAGCAAGAGCATCAATAACCTGCTGGTACTCCACAGTCTTGTTCAATCGTTTGGCGTTTTGTAAGAATCCATACACCAAATCTTTATAGTATTCACTTGGAAGATCACCATCTAAAAAGTCATACACTTCACAAACTGAGCATTTTACAAATCGTTTACCCGGATTTTTCCTTGTTGTTGAAGTCTTAACTGTGAGTCGAATAGCACACCTACAAAAGTATTCAATTTTACCATCAATTACTCGGGTTGTCGCTCTATTTCGCGAACTCATACTTTAGGGTTTCAAGATTTAAAACAATTGGGAAATAAGGGAAAGCAGTTGGGAGTGGGGGTGTTTATATAAAGGACTAAAATATTTGCACGTGTGAGGCCTTATTTTATTTTTGTATAAATCCAATTTTTTTTGCTAAAATAAGACTTATAAAAACTTTAGAGTTAATTTGAAAAAAAGGGACCCTATACTCGAACGGGTTGAACACTTTTAGTACCCATTCTTGGGGCACATAACGGGTTTAGTCCACTGACCTATGACCATATTATAACC
Source organism: Artemisia tridentata subsp. tridentata (assembly GCA_021014915.2). Taxonomy (NCBI): domain Eukaryota; kingdom Viridiplantae; phylum Streptophyta; class Magnoliopsida; order Asterales; family Asteraceae; genus Artemisia; species Artemisia tridentata. Next base: position 62,188,855 of record CP139505.1, on the reverse strand, counting down.
AAGTGTGAAACCTGGTTTCACTTGCAAAACCACAACACACATCAAACACAAACATGAATCAAAAGATTGGTTTAAACCATAAGTCTGTTATTTGACTTTTAGACCATAACTTTGTGAATATTTTGCGAAAGTTGGTTTAAACCATAATTCTGTTATTTGACTTTTAGAAGTCAAATTACAATGTACCAAATTTGGTAAAGGGACAATGTACATGCTGTAAACAGACAACGACTTTTACAACATAAAATACAGGGACCATTTTAGAAATTAAGTCAAAAGTTTATTATAAAATTGCACGTCTGAGGACCAAACATGTAATTTGCACGGGAAACACTGTAACCCCACATATCCTTTTTGTTCCCAACAAACACAATATCCCCAAAAAGCAGATCAAACCCTAGGTCATTGTCACCACACGAATCCAAAAAAATAAAATTGCTGTCCTTTTCATCTTTATATCACGTATTCTAGGTTTGTTGTACTTTCCCATAACTATATTATTCCCTTTTTTGTTCATATAAATATGATGTTATAGTGAATAAATCAGTTTTTTATTATTTGATTTTTTTTTTAATGTGCAACGTACTTAGTTTGTTACTTATGGGTGCCAAAAAGCTACATAATTGCTTTTAGTTTGTAACTATAAACTATACTCATGTTTAATTAAGTTTCTGGATGAAAGTTGAGTTCAAAGTACACAAATATGGGGAATTTGCTCTCGATCCACTTCGTTATGTTGATGGGTGTGTTGGGAACATTTGGTGTTTTACCTCTGACAGGGGTGTTTTTACTAGGGCACTTAATAGTGTTATAAATGACATTGGTGGTGATAAATGGGCTTTGTTTTATTGTAACCCCAACATGTCACTTGCAAATGGTTTAACTTTGCAACACATTGATAATGATGTTCGTAGATTTTTCAGTCATGCTTTGAACAATGGTTCCATAGACCTGTTTATTGCTCACAAGCAACAGCCGTTGTCAAAGTATAATTTTAACAACATGGTTTGGCAAGAGGAGGGCGCTGGCCAGCTTTGGTGTAGTTCAACTCCGTTCAAATACAATGAAAATGGTTGGTTGGATGTCAATGAAAATGGTACCGATATAGGAGGAAGTGGAACTGGTTAAGAAAAAATGTTACACTAGGTTGGCGTACAAATAGCGAATGCAAATGGTTCAGATAAAGCTAAATCGAAGCTGTTTGAAGATGATCTGCTGGAAAGAAACATAGTTAAGGGTAGAAACAGACGAAATGAAATAATGAATCAATCTGAATCAAGCAATCATAGCATTTTCCATGTTGTAAAAACATACAGTCAGGGCCTTCATTAACGGGCGACCCAATATGGTTGAAGTGCAATCTGATTGATTGCTGGTTGGTACGTTTATTTACTTGCATTTTCAATTTAATTTACCACAAACACACACAACCGCTAATTGTTTGCCTCCATCACACATTCATAACATAGTTTAATACTAATGTTTATTACACACCAAATGACCCACACTTGTTATTTAAGGTTAAACAACACATGGTACCAACTAGGAAGTGACTGCATACATTTAAATATAGGGTGTGTCATTGGGGGTCTTTACTGTAAAAACTTGTCTGGAGTAGGGAAATCAGAGAGCGAATTAATGTGTGGATTGGATGAGTTCGGCTGTTCCTGTGCTTGACTTGAGTTGGGTGCCTCGGCCGCATTCATCACCCCATGCATAAACTCTGCATTTGCCTCGGGTTGTGTTCCGTTACTTTGATTAGATGAACCCTCCACCACACGGGTCTTTTTCCTTGAACCGGCTGGACCTTTCTGTATACAGGTACACATAAACATTAGGTGCCAATAATCACAACTACTTAATTGTGGCATAATAAAAAAAATTCAACCTTTTCTATCACAATAGTTGCATTGCACGTTAGCCGGTTATGTCCTGGCCTTCCGCACCTTCCACACGTACTCCTTGTAGGCACCTCGCCTTGAGAGGGAATTCTGTTTCTTTTTTTGGGTCTACCTGGTTGGCTGTTGCAAACAATAGGGGGTGATACAACTTGGATGTCGTCTGGAGTGTCCCACATCGTCATGTCTTTTAAAGGATAAACCATGTCTTCGTATGTGCCTTTAAGTGTTGTATTATAAAACCAAGCTTTAGCCAGTTTCTTCACACTAGTCAGCCCTGCAAATCTACCAACAGCACAGACATGTCCACATGGTAAGCCCGAAAGCTGCCATTGTCGGCAAGTGCATTCACCCTGTTCTAAATCAACAATATGCCTTTTTTTTGTGTCACGTACTTCATACACTCTGTCCTTGTCAATCCCCAAAACCTTCCAGTTTGCACTTTTGGCCATTCTGCCATTCACTTTTGCAGTTGCCCATTCAGAAAGATCATCATCCGGGGCATCTAACCATAAATAATAAAGTTTGTTTAGTGTGTAGTATTTCATTATTCTTCAGTAAACGTATTGAAAATTATACCATCTATTACCTGCATATTTTGCTCGGCGGTGGTAATACCAGCTCTGAAGAAGACCTCTATACCATTCCATCAGCGTTGTTATCGGGCAGTGGCGCACAAGCTTTGTTAAAGCATTTATGGATTCGACACTGTTTGAGGTTAAATAATTGTACCTCTGCCCAGAGCAATGTGCCCTTGACCATTTCTCGACGCCTGCTTCAACAAGTTTTTTGTGAGCCTGTCGTCTTACCGAACGAATATCAGACATTAGCTTTGCAAAATCCTCCGTTGTGTACGCTTTGCATGTCTTCCAGTATAAGTATTTCAGTGTATCTGCCTGCATCTTTGTATTTAACATCAAATGCCGACAACAATAGCCGTGAAAGGCATTCGGGAATACAGTTTTACATGCAAGGATGATTCCGTGATGTCTGTCAGATATGATGGCCAAATTAGGAACTTCCCCTATGCATTCTTTGAGTTTCGTCATAAACCAAGTCCATGATTCACCAGTCTCGCCTTGAGCAACACCGGTGGCAAGCGGTAGTATCTGATTGTTTCCGTCCATTGCAACTGCGACAAGATTTGTTCCCTGGTATGTCCCTTTTAGATGTGCGGCATCAATTATGATCAGAGGGCGCATATAACACAGGAAACTCTTAATCTGTGAAGTACAATGTAGCATATATCATGGTACATAAGGTTGAAAACATATAAACAGATACAAAATAAAATAAATATAAAGTATATAGAATAAAAATATATATATATATATATATATATATATATATATATATATTTAACAATTTATTGTTTATTGTTAATTGACAAACGAGTACCTAAAGTAATAACAATTTATTGTTTGTTGTTTGATATGACAGGTGCGGTGTGCACATAAGATGGATGTGTTGCTTTTGTTTTAATGCACGTAATATTGATGTGTTGCTTTTGTTTTAGAAAACTAGGTATCAGAAGTATGTTGCAAAAAAGTATCTATTTTGTACCTTTATGTTGTTCCTGCATATGCAGATACATGTTTATGTGTTTCTATAACTGATAAGTTAAGTTTCAGTGATATGCTGTTGCATTTCATTAAAACTAGATAATTTATGTTGTATACACTTTGCTATGCATAAATCCTACTGGTAATCATTATCCCTATTTTTTTGTTTTTTTTTTTATTTTAAGTTAGATTTTATTTTTCTATATTCATACCCCTAGGATAGTGTATGACATGATAACCATAGCTATTTCTTTTGATAACCTTATGAAAAAAAAATCTTTTGCAACTAAACAAAGAGGATTAGAATCTTAATAATATGCTTACCACAGCACCCAAACCTATAAATAGGTTCTTAAAACAGCTTGCATCGTCGGTATGTATGTGTGTAACTGTGCCCCTGTTTGCAATCTTTAGATTATGACAAAATATGGGCAGCTGCGAAAATGAGGCCTTTGGGCAGCCCTGATATGATTCCAGTGCCAACTGTCTCCCTCTCCAAGCTCGTTTGTATGAAATGTCTATCTTCATATCCAACTTCAGATCATGTATAATGTCCTTTGACTTATACACTCTTGTCGGATCTCCGAGCTTCGGGGATATTATTCTAGCCAATGTTTTTGTATATGCATTTCGGTGATTTGGATTGAATTTGATTTTTGAACATTTATGATTGTCGTTTAGTGAAGTGATTCTAAATCGGCTAGTTGGCCCATATCGACGACATCTTATGTGCCAATCACATTCTGGTTGGACACACTTCACAGCGTATCTTGCCGTACACGATTTAGAAACACAAAACTCATACCCTTCTTTTAAACATTTGAAACTTATCTCATACATGCACTCTTCCTTATCTTCAAACAGATGATGAACTTTTAAACCACCTTTATTCTTATATGGTGCGGTATAATCAAAAGTGGGTGGTTGGGGTTGGGTTGGCATACAGTTAAGACTAGTGAGGTGCATTTGGTGATCTGGATCTAAATTAACGACAGGTGTATGCATAGCGCGGTGTACGATTAATGTGTGCTCTTGTGACGGCGTCGCCGAAAAAAGATTTTTGAAAACTTCGAGGTCGACTTCATTAAGTATAGTCCTGTTGTCTGCACCGGTGTTGTAAGATAACCGTATTGCGTATGCATCGTTAACCTGAAACTTCTTCCATACATACTTCACAAGATTGCCAAAGTTGACGGCTTTTGGAAGTAAAACAGCAATCACATTCTCTTCAAACCGTATAAACACCTTGAACTTATCTGTTGTGCAAGAATTCATTTTGCTTTTTTTTTTTTTTTTTTTTTTTTTTTTTTTGTTTTTTTGGGTTGTGTTGTTTGTGTTGTATATAGTTAAGAATTATATATGCAAATTTAGTTGCCCAAAGTACAAATGTCTACAAGCATACACAATAATTTGTTGCCCAAAATGAAATGCCAATAGTATGTGCCTACAAGACTCTCATTGATTATGATTACACCTATCAAGTGGCATTAAATAAAGTTGATGTACTTGTGTGTACTGTAGTGCAACCAGCATGGCAAAATTAGCCAACGTTTTAAATAAATGGGCCATTTTTAAAACATTTGCAATTAAAAAATGGGCAACTTAAATTAGGCAACTTTACAAAAGTGGGAAAAGTTCCTGCTGCTCTTGAGCAGACATTCTACTGCTTGTTACAAAGTTCCTGCTGCTTGGCTATAATTTTGGCAGCTGATATGGTTCTTCTGATCGGTTTGTGATGAACTCAAATAAGTACATTTTATTACCATCATTTATCCTATTTATTTGACTTGTTTTATTATATTATCTGTGAGAATTGATACGTTAATGTTTACTTTTGTAATTCTCAGGTAAAAACAAGTATTATGTGAAACTTGGCGATTTTGGACTAATTATGGAGCAAAACAAGCAAGAAGTTAAGAGTCTACTAAAATGTACAAGATCAAGACATTCTGCTCCAGATACGCCGCATCTTACTTATTACATACGGCGCATCACTATCAAGATTTCACAAGATACGATCCAAGACAGCAAGGACATGCGCCGCATCTAAGAATGGAGTTACGCCGCATCTTCTGGCGGTGTACGAATATTCCTGAATATATTAATCTTGGACCCCACGCGAAGTTAAGTCAATGCGCCGCATCTACTTATTCAATGCGCCGCATCTTACCCTCAGACAGAAACTATAAATACCCCAAGACCAGACGAATTTCGAGAGCCTAATACCGAAAAAAGACCGAAGACCACAGAAACCCTAGGCCGAATTCAGTCGAAGTAGCAGCACAAGACACACCTTGAACGAAGATACAAGAGCTGTAAGAAGGTCCTGCATGTATTTAATTCATTAAGTAGTTTTGTTTTATTGTATTAGTACACTTTAATTGGTCAGGATTGATGGGCTTGTGTTATGTTATCATTCACTTCAACTCCCCTTAAAATTGCATTCCCATTAATTAAAGTTTATATGTTGATGTCTTTGGTGACTTTTATTAGTGCATTGATAACCTCTCTGTCTAGCTGAGCATTGCTTGGGTCGCCATGCCCCTTCCTCGCCTATTTATTAGATCGCCTATGCATTCTATCGTCTGTAGAAAAGTAGGAAGAAAGATAAATGGGATAGTCATAAGTAATCATTAAGGGTTTACTCGCCGATAAGATTAGAACCAACGAGAAAGGACTTAATCTCGGTGTGTTTGCATCGAACTATACACTTCATATAAAACTAGCAATAAAACAAGTGACAAGCTACTTAACTATGAGGACAGGTCTTCTTATTGTCTCAAGTATTTATCTGTGTACGTGTGTGCTACTCGCTGATTCGTGCTTATTAGTTTAGTTTATATTTAATCACAACCAAACCGTGCCAGTCTCTCAGGCTGAAACCCCCTTGCGTTAGATTAGGTTGTATAGCTAACTTAAGATATTAAAATACTGATTAGGATAACTAGATAATACGTTCCACTCTTAGTGATCGACACTCTACTTACCATTATATTCATACTGACCGGGTACACTGCTCGTTAAAGTGTGTGTGTTATTGATAAGTCGGCTAAATATAAATTTTAAACTTGAATACTGCTAAAACCACAACGACATACCGTGGGTATAAATTAGAGCATACGCACACGCGCATCAAGTTTTTGGCGCCGCTGCCGGGGAGTGAATTGTTATTATCTGTTAATTTGATTAGTATTTTAATTAGGTTTTTCTTTTTTTAATTCTAACCGCTAACCATGTTGTGTATTAGATTAATTGCATTCATTGTATTATTTGCATATTTTCTATTTTGTGTATTATTTGTTTTCTTTTATTTTTGTTTATTTTCGTTTGTTTTTATTTTTATTTTTATTTTTCGTATTTTCTGTATTCTGCTATCGTTGTACTGAGCTTATTCAAACGATACGGCGCATCTATTTTCATAGATACGGCGTATTGCGTTTAATTTTTATAAAATACAACGCGTTTAATTAATTCGATACGACGCATCTTTCCCCAAAATACGGCGTATCTGTTTTTAATAAAAAAAAAAATTCTAAGCGATAACGCCATACGACGCATCTGCTTTTGCAGATACGGCGTATCTATTATTTTAATTAAAAACAGTTTTCGAATTATTAAACAGATACGACGCATCGATCTCTATCGATACGGCGTATCTTCTGAATCAAAAATCTTGTATTTTGAAACGTAACGAAAATACGACGCATTAACTTTTGTTAATACGACGCATTTAATTTTAAATAAATATCGATTTTTGATTAATTAAAGCTGATACGGCGCATTCTAAATTTATAAGCGGCGTATCTATTTTCTGAATAAAAGTCTGATTAAATTTTAACGATTATAAGATACGGCGTATCCAACTTTTTGGATACGGCGCATCGTCTGCTGATATCAGCAACTTTTATTTTACTTTGATTGTTTCACTCTTCTTTTGCACGAGTAAGTTTTATTTCAGGAAGATGGACGATCCGGATATTACGATGGAAGAATACTTGTTACTGGAAATGGTTAAGTCAAGGAAAGAAAGAAATAGGTTGCCGTTTCAACACACTTGGTGTATGTCAAATGATGATGAAGAAGATTCATATACCGTGAAACCAATTCCGGCAATTGTTATTGATAGTACTTTTTCTCCGGAGATTGCACAAGATGATGTGTATACGGAACCTTACGTTGAAGAATATTCTGCAATCGTATTACCACCATTAGACAATCCAACGGATGAAGATGAAAAGTATTCTAATTTTGATTTCGAACCATTTGACGCCATAGTTTATGATGACATACCTCAACCAGATTTTGACCCAACGAGGGATTTTGAAGAAATCTGGGATTACTTATTTAAGGATGAAATTCGGGACGATGCTGAAATTGCAAGGCCACTAGTTGAAGATGGAGATTCACAAGATGAATTGGAGTCACTTACAACACAAAGTGGTACAAAATTATTTTATATTATTAATCCCGTTACTAATAATCTTGCTAGTCTTCCTAAACAGGTTGCAAAACAAAAAGATGATGAGGTGAAATTTATTACACTACCTATTGAAGCACCTGTGATCAACCCGTATTTGGTGGAGCTCGAAGAAGAGTTTGGTGATGAGCTCTTAAACATTGCTATGATTGATGAAGATGATGATTCCGACCCTATGAAGTATGTAGAGGAACTCAAACTTTTACTTACCAAAGACCCTTTCTCATCTTCTGCGGAAGTCAAGGGACGCCTTACTACCAAAGAAACTAACCAAGAAGAAAGGAGACTCATTTTTCCTCAACACACTACTCTTTCAGATGGAATGGTCAAGTCATACAATTTATCAACCAAACCGGGTATGAATAGGGAAGATGTTCGTATATTGCCGAGGTATGATCTTTATGTATTTCTTCCATCTTTACTAGCAAATTTACACTCTTTTCGTGTTTATTGCTATTATCACCCGCACTTGATCCCAAGCGGGGGAACAACGCCCTATTACACACTAAATAAGGGTGGAGTCAGGCTCGTGACTCGAACAAAAACAAGCGCTTCGTGGGAGGCAACCCATGCTTATCTTTTATTTTATTTTCTGATTTTGTATTGAGTCTGTCAGATCTGCAGTAGATGCGGCGCATCTCCATCATAGGATGCGGCGTATCAACTGTACAGATCATATCTTACTTTATTTTTCTGCATTTTTATTTTTGACTTTAAAACTTTTTGTCAGTTTATTTTAATGCGGCGCATCCCTGGTTAAGGATGCGACGCATCTTCTATTCTGATTCGTATTTATTCCAGGCTCGATATGGCGCATCTTCTTCCATAAGATACGGCGTATCGACTGACCTGATGATTTTCATTTTAATTTTTACATTTTATTTTTACTAACTACTAATGTATTATGCAAGTTTGAACCTTCTTAATTTAGGTGTGTTTAAAGTCTTGGTGGTATTATAGATTCCTGCATTTCCTGTGGATACATCAAATATGAAGCTTAAACGTTCTCATCCACAAGAAAGATGATTTTTGCTCTTATACAAATAATGGAGGATCATACCGAGCAAATCTCAGGGGAGTTTTTCTGTTCTAATTCTTTTATTTTCCAGTTTTTAATCTTTGATACAAACAACGAGGACGTTGTTTAACTTAAGTGGGGGGATTGGAGAATTAGAACACTTACTTGTCCTAAAATTTTCAAAATATGCTTAAAATGTGCTTAATATATCAAAATTTAAAATTTTTAGCATGTTTTTGTTTAAAGTCTAAATTACATAGCTGCACACATGATGTTATTTTCAAAAATTGTGATTTTTCAAAATTCACAAGTCTATGAGTGTGCCGGTGACTTGTAAACTTTAGAACTTGGCTTGTATACTATTCGAGACCACCATAATAAGTATTATTTTTATAATTGGAATGACTTGTCTAAATTGGTAAAATTCTAGGATTACACCCAAATAGCCTTTATATGTTATGTGTTATTAGCTAACTACACTGGTTAGTTAACCCCCGTATAAACCCTTTTGTTACTCTCACTTTTAGAGTAAGATACCCCTAGAAAAACACTCAGAGCCATTCCTTTCGTTTCTTACACCTTTGTTATAATGTTTCGTTACACCCTTACACCTTAGCCTACCCTGTAGATTAAAATCCGTGGTTAATTGCTTTAGGCAAAGTGTGTTTCCTTACATTACCTGTGTTCGCGTGCGTAATTCATTATCTATGGTTAGGTCGGGAAATTGCACAATGCAATTGGAGTGAAAGTAAATATTGTATATCTTTGAGTTTATTTTTCGTGTGTTTACTACTTTCACTATTACTGTTATTTCTGAAGTCATGAAAAGTATGGAAAAATTATCCAGAGTTATCATTATAGTGATGTGGTGAAATTTTACACATCTATGTTTATGTTTCAAGTAAAAAAAAAAAAAAAAAAAAAAAAAAAAAATCGAAAAATAAGAAAAGAAAAAGGAAAAGTTGGAAGATTGTTTTAACCAACTTATGTAAAGTTTTGTATTAAGTGGTTGATATCACCACTAGTTGTTGTATATTATATCTATGGATTGAATGGGAGTTGAACGTTATGGGAACGCCAACTAAAGGTTATACTTTGATTGAGATCTTGTTGAGTATAATTCGTGTCTACCTAAAGCGTGTGTTTCAAGTGTTAAAGCGTGAGTTATTCTATGATATGAGTCTTATTCATGGGATGGTTGGGATAGTGATTAACCACACTTAGGATTTTAATTTATCTGTTTTGTTTATTTTTCATTTTACACCAATTTATATCCCAAATATTATCCATACCCTATATTATTCTTTATCCAAACCTTTGATTTATTGAGATTAGGGATTTGAGCAATCTTAAGTATCGTAGTCGTGGATTCGGCTATGTATTTATGATTTTGTCGCCCTTTTTGATATAATATTATTGGTGAAGATTACTTGGTCCTATCTTTAGCCTATTCGAGTTAAGGATTTGAGCAATTGCAAGTATCGTGTTCGTGGATTCGATCATGTATTTGTGATTTTGTCGCCTTTTCTGGAATTTGAGATCGATAGAGATTAAGAAGAATGATTAACCCTTAACCTACAAACCCTTTTTACCGCTTTAGACTTGTTATTCCTTGGCTTTAGTGGGGGAGATGTGTATACTTGCCAAGCTTATGATAGAATATTCGTCACGACTGGACAGTTAAACGATTAGATTTGCTTTTATCAAATTATTTTATTTTACTTCTAATTCGTTAAGTGTTTGGTTGTGTGATTATGACAAAACGAATACATGCTTAAATATAAAAATAAATCCTAATATCTTTTAGGATACATTTTCATAAGATTAATTCTAAGGTTTACTTGGGGACAAGTAAAGTTCAAGTGGGGGGATATTTGATGAACTCAAATAAGTACATTTTATTACCATCATTTATCCTATTTATTTGACTTGTTTTATTATATTATCTGTGAGAATTGATACGTTAATGTTTACTTTTGTAATTCTCAGGTAAAAACAAGTATTATGTGAAACTTGGCGATTTTGGACTAATTATGGAGCAAAACAAGCAAGAAGTTAAGAGTCTACTGAAATGTACAAGATCAAGACATTCTTCTCCAGATACGCCGCATCTTACTTATTACATACGGCGCATCACTATCAAGATTTCACAAGATACGATCCAAGACAGCAAGGACATGCGCCGCATCTAAGAATGGAGTTACGCCGCATCTTCTGGCGGTGTACGAATATTCCTGAATATATTAATCTTGGACCCCATGCGAAGTTAAGTCAATGCGCCGCATCTACTTATTCAATGCGCCGCATCTTACCCTCAGACAGAAACTATAAATACCCCAAGACCAGACGAATTTCGAGAGCCTAATACCGAAAAAAGACCGAAGACCACAGAAACCCTAGGCCGAATTCAGTCGAAGTAGCAGCACAAGACACACCTTGAACGAAGATACAAGAGCTGTAAGAAGGTCCTGCATGTATTTAATTCATTAAGTAGTTTTGTTTTATTGTATTAGTACACTTTAATTGGTCAGGATTGATGGGCTTGTGTTATGTTATCATTCACTTCAACTCCCCTTAAAATTGCTTTCCCATTAATTAAAGTTTATATGTTGATGTCTTTGGTGACTTTTATTAGTGCATTGATAACCTCTCTGTCTAGCTGAGCATTGCTTGGGTCGCCATGCCCCTTCCTCGCCTATTTATTAGATCGCCCATGCATTCTATCGTCTGTAGAAAAGTAGGAAGAAAGATAAATGGGATAGTCATAAGTAATCATTAAGGGTTTACTCGCCGATAAGATTAGAACCAACGAGAAAGGACTTAATCTCGGTGCGTTGCATCGAACTATACACTTCATATAAAACTAGCAATAAAACAAGTGACAAGTTACTTAACTATCAGGACAGGTCTTCTTATTGTCTCAAGTATTTATCTGTGTACGTGTGTGCTACTCGCTGATTCGTGCTTATTAGTTTAGTTTATATTTTGTTGACATAAATAATGCCTAAAAACATTATTCATATCTCTATGTTTTAATGATCACAAAATATAAACTCATTAAACATAAACTTATCTAATAAACAAGTATTTAGTTGTAAATATTCACTTCTACAACTTAATCACTTAAGGTATGAATAAACAAGTGCTTAATGCATTATATGATCAAAGAAACATTTTCTTAATAACTAGATTTTTTATAAAACATCAAAAACATTTTATATATTTTTGAAAAACATTTTTGGCATTAAATAAAAAGGTTTAATCTTTATAAAAATATGAATTCAAATTTTTAACCAAAATCAGTTAAAATGTTCCAGAAAAACCTTCCCCACAAAAGGACAAAATTGGCCAACGGACAGAAGGGGCGGCCCCCTTAATTTTACTAGGCGGCCCCCTTAATTATTAAGGGGACCGCCCCCTATTTAAGGGGACCGCCCCCGCTCCAGTAGACCTCCAGCTGTCAAATTTTTCTCCTATAAATACCAGCCTTCTCCTGGACTTTTACTCACCTTTTGCACACTGAAACTTTCTGTTTTAAATCACATTTCATATCTTCAAAAACCCTTTGATCATATAATCTTAAGCTTCGGTTTCTAAGTGATCCAAGCTTCCTCCATTCAAGTGCAAGAGAAGAATACTCCTTCAACAACTAGAAGAAGTATTGCAACTTAGATACCTAAGTTGTTTGTGTCATCATATATATTTGTATATAAGTTGTGTATTGTTTTTAGATAGTTGTGTGTATAATTGTTTGGGATAGGTTAGTGTGTAAGTAGAGAAGTTGTGTTGTTAAGGTGTGTAAGTAGTGAAGGTGTGAAGAAGTAGTAGTGAACATAGGTTGTGCTTAGTCGTGAAGTGTCGTGAAGAAGTAGTGAAGAAGTCGTGAAGTGTTGTGAAGAAGTCGTGAAGAAGTCGTGAAGAAGTCGTGAAGAAGTCGTGAAGAAGTCGTGAAGTAGTCGTGAAGAAGAAGGTGTCTAGCTACGATTAGAACTCGACATCTAGCTTTGTGTCGTTAAGCCGGTGTAAGCTAAAGTTGTGTAAAGGTTTTCTCCTCCATAAGGGAGCTTGTTGACATAGTGAAGAAAACTCTCGAGTTAGGTGCTCGGGGAGTGGAGTAGGGCAAGGAAGGTGTCCTTGTAGCCGAACCACTATAAATCTCTTGTCTCTCGGTTAGATCTTTCCATCTCTAGCTTTTATTTCATTTTATTACCTTACTTGCATTACTTATTTATAGTTACTTATATACATATTGTTCATATTGTTCAAGGAGTTGAGATCACATAAATTCGAATCTAAGTTTTAAAAAGTAAATAAAGTTTTCATAATAAATTTTAAAAGGACATAAAACTATTCAACCCCCCTTCTAGTTTTCCACAATTGGTATCAAGAGCCACGTCAAACAAGATTTTTAAAATTAACTGTATTTTAAAACTTGAAACGATCTATGGAATCTTTAAAATATTTAGAAGGGCAATCTATGCAAAGACCACCACTATTTGAAAGTGATGGTTTTCTTTATTGGAAAAATAGATTCGAAACTTATGTGAAATCAAAGGATCTTGATCTTTGGCATGTTATTACCTATGGTGATTTTCCCCCTATTCAATATAATATCCTAACTAAAATAGATGAAATTGTACCTTTTGAAAAACAAAATGATGATTTAAAAAGGAAACTAGCAAAAAATAATGAAGCTAAAATGGTCATTTATAATGCGTTACCACGCAAAGAATATGAAAGAATTTTTATGTGTCAAACCGCAAAAGAAATTTGGGATTCTTTACTAATCACTCACCAAGGTAATAGTCAAGTCAAAGATAATAAAATAGATCTTCTTGTGCAACAATATGAACAATTTACAATTCCTGAAGAGGAATCTATTGATAATGCATTTGCTAAATTTAACACAATCATCACAAGTTTAAAAGCACTTGATGAGACTTTTTCTAGCAAAAATTGTGTAAGGAAATTTCTTAGGGCATTACATCCAAAATGGCGCGCGAAGGTCACGGCGATTGAAGAATCAAAGAACTTGATGACGTTATCACTTGATGAGCTTATTGGCAACTTAAAGGTTCATGAAGAAATTATAAAAAGGGACTCGGAAACGGTCAAGAGCAAGAAAGATCAAATCAAGTCTCTCGCGCTAAAAGCCAAAAAGGAACTTAGTGATGACGATGATTCAAGTGACGAGAGTGAAGACGAAGAATATGCAATGGCCGTTAGAGAATTCAAGAAATTCTTCAAGAGACGAGGAAGATTCACGAGACAACCGTGAGATGAAAGAAGATCGCTACAAAGAAATAGAAATGATAACTACGGGAAAAGAAAGTGCTTTAGATGTGGAAGTCAAAACCATCTCATTGGCGAATGTCCAAAGCCACCGGGTTATGATTATGAAAGTGCATTTGTTAGTGGAACATGGAGCGATAGCGACAAAGATAAAGCGGACAAAGCAAAAGACGAAAAGTGCCTTGTAGCTCAAGCCACCGATGAAATATGTCTAGGAATAAATTTGGAGCCCGACGAATGGATTAAGGATAGTGGATGCTCGAAGCACATGACGGGAAACCGGAAGCTATTCTCCTCCTACAAGGCATACAACGGAGGTAACGTTATTTTCGGTAGTGATTTTCAGGGAAAAATCATTGGCAAAGGTACGATCTCTCAAGACTCCCTAACTATTGAAAATGTTGAGCATGTAGATAACTTAACATATAACTTGCTTAGTATAGGACAAATATGCGATAATAAGTGTAGGGTTACTTTTACAAGTAAAGATAGCGAAATAGTTAAGGACGGAAAGGTCATAGGTAGAGGAGTTAGGAAAGGTGGCGTATATGTTATGAAACTAGGAAATAAACCGGAAGATAAAATATGTCTAGCAACCTTAGATGAAAACTCTACATTGTGGCATAGAAGATTAGGTCACGCAAATATGCAACAAATACAATCCCTAGCCTCTAAAGAATTAGTTAGAAACTTGCCTAACCTAAGATATGACCAACACTTTTGCGATGCATGTAAAATAGGAAAGCAAGCACATGCTAGTCACAAAGCTAAGAATATAGTCTCCACTACTAGATGTCTAGAATTATTACACATGGACCTTTTTGGTCCAACCGCTGTGCGGAGTTACGGAGGTAATCGTTACACCTTAGTAATTGTAGATGACTATTCACGATACACGTGGACTAGTTTTTTAAGTGATAAAACAGAAGCCTTTAATAAATTTGAAATATTTAGTAAAATGATTCAAAATAAATTAGGATGTTCTATAGTATCAATTAGGACGGACCATGGTCGGGAATTTGATAATGAAGTGCAATTCGGAAAATATTGTGATTTAAATGGGATATCTCACAATTTCTCCACTCCTCGCACTCCACAATCAAATGGGGTAGTAGAAAGAAAGAATCGAACCTTACAAGAAATGAGTAGAACAATGCTAAATGAACAATCTATCCCACAAAAATTTTGGTGCCATGCCGTAGATACATCAACATATATAATAAATAGAGTCTCAATTAGGAGAATATTAGGAAAAGCCCCATATGAGTTATTAAGAGGTAGAAAACCTAATCTAAATTACTTTAGGGTATTCGGGAGCAAATGTTTTGTTCTCAATACAAAAGATTACCTTACTAAGTTTGATCCTAAGTCGTACGAAGGAATCTTTCTAGGGTATTCACAAAATAGTAAAGCATACATAATACTTAATAAACACACTATGAAAGTAGAAGAGTCCTTAAATGTAACATTTGATGAAACTCCACCACCACCTAAGACATTGCCCCTAGAAGATGATGACCTAGTTGAAGAAGAAGCTATTGAGGTTAGTAAAATTAAACCCTTAGGTGATGATAATGAAGATATAATATTAGGTGAAGACGAAATAGTAAATGTTAAGGAATCTAAATCACACCCGTTAGATAATATAATAGGAAACTTAAATCAAAGAACCCTTAGATCACAAGCTCAAGATAAAAATAACTTCTTTTGTTTCCTATCAACTATAGAACCTAAAAATATAAATGAAGCATTAAAAGATGAAAGTTGGGTTATGGCTATGCAAGAAGAACTAAATCAATTTAAGACTAATGACGTTTGGGAACTAGTCCCAAATCCCATGAACATGACCATCATAGGAACTAAGTGGGTTTATAGAAATAAGTTAGATGAAAATGGAATAGTTACTAGGAACAAGGCTAGGTTAGTTGCCCAAGGATATAATCAACAAGAAGGAATAGATTATGACGAAACTTATGCCCCCGTAGCTAGATTAGAATCTATAAGAATAGTACTTGCCTATGCATGCGCCCTAGATTTTAAGTTATTTCAAATGGACGTGAAAAGTGCATTCCTTAACGGTTTTATCAATGAGGAGGTATACGTGGCACAACCTCCAGGATTCATTGACTTCGCAAAACCTGATTATGTTTATAAACTCAAAAAAGCTTTATATGGACTCAAACAAGCTCCTAAGGCTTGGTATGATCGATTAAATGCATTTCTTATTAAACATGATTATTCCATGGGAATGGTAGATAACACTCTTTTCACGAAAAAGAAAAGCCCAAATCTCATCATTGTCCAAATATATGTCAACGACATTATATTCGGATCGACTTGTCAGGATATGTGTGATGAATTCGCCAAAATCATGCATGATGAGTTTGAGATGAGTATGATGGGTGAACTTAATTTCTTCCTAGGATTACAAATAAAACAATTAGAAGATGGAATATTTTTTAATCAATCTAAGTACATTAAGGAAATGCTTAAGAAATTTGGATTAGAATATGCTAAGCCCATGAAGACACCAATGTCTACGGAAGTAAAACTCACAAGAGATGAAGTGGGTGAGTCCGTAGAAAACACTAAGTATAGAGGAATGATAGGTAGTTTACTATACTTAACGGCAAGTAGACTGGATATCATGTTTAGTGTCTGCCTTTGTGCTCGCTTTCAAGAAGATCCCAAAACCTCTCACCTAGAAGCGGTTTAAGCGTATCTTCCGATACATTAAAGGCACTATACACTTAGGATTATGGTAACCTAAGGGATCGGGCATAGAAACCATCGTCTATGCGGATTCGGATCATGCGGGAGACTACGTGGATAGAAAAAGCACTAGCGGAATTTCCACGTTAATGGGATGTTGTCTAACATCTTGGTTCTCGAAGAAGCAAACCACTCTTGCTATTTCTACCACAGAAGCCGAATATGTAAGCGCTGGAAAGGCATGTCAACAAGCACTATGGATGAAACAAGCTCTCGTAGATTATGGCATTAGGTTAGATGACGTCCCAATTATGTGTGATAATAAAGGTGCTATAGATTTAAGTAAGAATCCCGTTCAACACTCTAGGACTAAACATATAGAAATACGCCACCACTTCCTCCGCGATAACGTTCAAAAAGGAAACATATCTATAGTAAAGGTTGCATCGGAAGATAACTTAGCAGACATATTCACTAAGCCCCTTAAGCGTGAACTCTTTAACCACTTACGTTTAGGCCTAGGAATGATGGAACAAATTGACTGAATTTCCTGCATTTTTGGTAAATTTTTTTTCCAGATGGGCGGACCCCTTAATGTTATAAAGGCGGTCCCCTTAATTATTAAGGGGACCGGCTTGTCATTAAGGGGACCGGCCATCTGACTATTAAATTTTTTTTGTTTCCTCTCATCTGAGTCTAGGAATCTGTTTTGCACAAAATAAAAGATTGGGATATTTCCTTGCATAAACATATTTATAAACAAAACCCAATCTATTTTCCACAAATCATTCTCACATCTAGGAAAACACATTTTTCTTACATTGTTGAATAATGCTAAAAACATTTTTTTTTCATGCATAAAGATCTCAAATGAATTGTCAAAGTATATAATCTAATATATACATCTTTGGTATTCATATATTGAGCAAAATCAAATCAAGGAGACCTTGGATTGTTTCTTAGGAAATTTTTGCATTTAGGAGTCGAAACAATCACATCTCCACATTTGTTGCATATAGGCACACACTAGAACAAGCTTATTAATCACATCCTAACAATTGTTCCATCACCTATTCCCCATTAGTTTCTAGTGCCTTTGTTTCATTATCCTTGCCTTAGATGATTAGGTTCCTTAATTGCTAGATATTAATTATTGCTTGCTTATTTATTTGTCTTATATGCCATGCATGCTTAATATGTTTCTCTATTGCCTCAAAGAGTGGGACTTGCTTAAAACCAAAAGCTCAAAACATAGCCATCTTCACCTATTTCTGCAGAAAAACCCATTTCTGGAACCCAGAAAGGTACCAGATGGGCGGCCCCCTTAATTCATAAGGCGGCCCCCTTAATTATTAAGGGGACCGCCCATAATTAAGGGGACCGGCCATCTGCTGGACGGGTTCAGAGAATCTTTTTCTGCTTTTTAGCCCATTTGATCCTATACTTCCCCAAATTCACAAACACATTTTGTCCTAAACACCCAACAAGCCTTTTTATTCCTAAACAACACAAATCCTCCACTATAAATAACCCCATATCTCACCACATTCAATCATCCCATCATGTCTTCTTCAATCAACCCAAAACCAAAAACCTCTAAGCTAGCAAGGATGACCTTAAAACCCGGGTGGAAAAGAAAACCTAACCCTCACCACAAGCCCATCACAACTAGACAACCAACACCTCCATCATCATTCATCCCCAACTACTCTCCAAGATCACAACCTCACTCCATTGAACCATTTCACAAACCCTACCATTTTGGCCAAACATCCACATTCATTCCAAACTACTCACCTAAACCTCAAACCAACTTCAATGGAATACTTGAAAACCCTCATCACCTTGGTCAAACATCAAACCTTTCACCCCAATACCATCCATTTCCACCAAATAACCAAATCCCCATTCATGAAAGACAAAAGCTTCATGAAGAGATTAACCAAATCCATGATCTTAATGATCTCCTTGCTATGCACCTCACACAACGCAACAAGGGACAACCTCCATCCTCACCTTACTCAAATTGCCTACCCCACTCTCTTAACTTGGATCAAGTTACAAACCACACCCACTATTGCCCTTGTTGCATCTTCCTTCAAAAACAAATCCTCCACCTAAGTGAAGATATTTCTTGGATCGAATATCTACTTACTCGTCCCTATCCCATTCCTCCACTACAACGATATAACATCAATGGATCCGCTCCATTTCCCTCACCATCACATAACAAAAACCCATCCACATGCTTTCCGCCTCAAAATAAAATCCCTCACTCTTTTGTGTTGCAAGCAAGTCCAATCGCTCTCTTTGGCAATATGAGGACCATTAGTATTTCTTGTTATGTTGTAATCATTATGTTTCAAGTATTTTATGTAATGTAATGATGATTCATATGTTATATATGATCATCTTGAATGCATTAGTTGGTTGTTCTAAATATTTTGCTATGTATATGTATCTTGTGTCTCCTAACTTGTTTTTGTAGCCAAGATTTCCATAGCTCGTCTCCTTGGTGCCCTCGAATGAGGGGGAGTAACCATCAAGGGAGAGTTCTCGTCCCGACAAATTTAGTTTCTAAAACTTGTCGGCATAACCTTTTTGATTCTACAAAAAGGGGGAGAAGTGAATGTAAACTCACTAAATACTTGTCCAAAAATAAATTTTTGGATTTAATAAGTTTAAGTTTTGTAATCATCAAAAAGGGGGAGATTGTTGACATAAATAATGCCTAAAAACATTATTCATATCTCTATGTTTTAATGATCACAAAATATAAACTCATTAAACATAAACTTATCTAATAAACAAGTATTTAGTTGTAAATATTCACTTCTACAACTTAATCACTTAAGGTATGAATAAACAAGTGCTTAATGCATTATATGATCAAAGGAACATTTTCTTAATAACTAGATTTTTTATAAAACATCAAAAACATTTTATATATTTTTGAAAAACATTTTTGGCATTAAATAAAAATGTTTAATCTTTTATAAAAATATGAATTCAAATTTTTAACCAAAATCAGTTAAAATGTTCCAGAAAAACCTTCCTCACAAAAGGACAAAATTGGCCAACGGACAGAAGGGGCGGCCCCCTTAATTTTACTAGGCGGCCCCCTTAATTATTAAGGGGACCGCCCCCGCTCCAGTAGACCTCCAGCTGTCCAATTTTTCTCCTATAAATACCAGCCTTCTCCTGGATTTTTACTCACCTTTTGCACACTGAAACTTTCTGTTTTAAATCACATTTCATATCTTCAAAAACCCTTTGATCATATAATCTTAAGCTTTGGTTTCTAAGTGATCCAAGCTTCCTCCATTCAAGTGCAAGAGAAGAATACTCCTTCAACAACTAGAAGAAGTATTGCAACTTAGATACCTAAGTTGTTTGTGTCATCATATATATTTGTATATAAGTTGTGTATTGTTGTGAAGTGTCGTGAAGAAGTTGTGAAGAAGTCGTGAAGAAGTTGTGAAGAAGTCGTGAAGAAGTCGTGAAGTAGTCGTGAAGAAGAAGGTGTGATTAAGTCGTGTTTAAGTTGTGAGATTGGTTCTAGCTACGATTAGAACTCGACATCTAGCTTTGTGTCGTTAAGCCGGTGTAAGCTAAAGTTGTGTAAAGGTTTTCTCCGCCATAAGGGAGCTTGTTGACATAGTGAAGAAAACTCTCGAGTTAGGTGCTCGGGGAGTGGAGTAGGGCAAGGAAGGTGTCCTTGTAGCCGAACCACTATAAATCTCTTGTCTCTCGGTTAGATCTTTCCATCTCTAGCTTTTATTTCATTTTATTACCTTACTTGCATTACTTATTTATAGTTACTTATATACATATTGTTCATATTGTTCAAGGAGTTGAGATCACATAAATTCGAATCTAAGTTTTAAAAAGTAAATAAAGTTTTCATAATAAATTTTAAAAGGACATAAAACTATTCAACCCCCCTTCTAGTTTTCCACATATTTAATCACAACCAAACCGTGCCAGTCTCTCAGGCTGAAACCCCCTTGCGTTAGATTAGGTTGTATAGCTAACTTAAGATATTAAAATACTGATTAGGATAACTAGATAATACGTTCCACTCTTAGTGATCGACACTCTACTTACCATTATATTCATACTGACCGGGTACACTGCTCGTTAAAGTGTGTGTGTTATTGATAAGTCGGCTAAATATAAATTTAAAACTTGAATACTGCTAAAACCACAACGACATACCGTGGGTATAAATTAGAGCATACGCACACGCGCATCAGTTTGTAAGTGGTGGAATCTACTGCTTGGTTTCTAAGGGTTTAAAAAGGTAAGTGGACCTCATAATTAGTTTCACGCGCTCATAAATCACACTAATTCAAAGTATAGCTAACTGATTGATACATAGCCAAATGATTGATACAAAAATATTTCATGCATCCCACCATACACAGACACGAAACATTATTACTTCCAAATTAAACACACTAAATTCACCATAGCATATGGTGGATTATAATAATAAAACCTTCAACAATTACTAAACAAACTAAAAACATAAAAACACCATCATCCTAAAGATCGCCAATCCTCTTTTCTAGATAATAAGGGCTTTGAAACCCATCTTGCCGGTGTCCCTGGTTTTGAGGAACCACCACATTTTGTGATCCACCACATTTTGCTGCTCATCCTATTAATTTTGCTGCACCGCCTCACTTTCAGCCATCTCCTCCTCTTCACTATGGACGGTTTCTTGGTTGGTTTGTAGTTGTTAATGGCATGCAGAAATTAAAAATAAATAATAACAAAATAAAACAATACATATAAATTAAAGGAAACTGAAATGTTAATACACTTATGTTAATCGTATCCTCATTCTAATGATGTTGATGAAATACAAATAGCCTCTGATTAGACCTACATATTGATGAAGTATAAAATAAAATAAATTAGATGTACTTGTGTGAACTGTATCGCAACCTACAAGGCAAAATGTGGTAACGTTTTAAGAAATGGGCAATATTTACAATAAACGAGCAAATTAAAAGTTTGGCAACTAAAAAATGGGCAACTTTATAAAATTGGGCAAAAAATTAAAGTGGCTTTCCAAAAAAAAAAGTTATAGGCAGTTGAGCAGACTATCCACCTTTGGAAATTTCAGTCTTTGAAAAGACAAGACAATTTACTTTATGTCTAATCCAACATGCAAGGTAGGCACTCCAGCTACAAGTTTAGGCACGTGGCCAGACTCATAAGAGTCAGGCAACGTCACTGTTCACACGTGAAACTACAGTGTTTCCTCTTCTATAAAAGGTTATTACAACGAAAGAAGGCGCAACCAACCCCGAAACAATAAAGACATCTAACACACAGAATAATACTTTGTATCACAGCGATCAAAATCACAACCGTTTTAGAGAAGTTGAAGATGTTATCGATTTTTTACGACTGGTTCCTGAATAACAATATAAAGTTGCTTACCATATATTATAACCACGGTCTTCACTCAATGACAAAACGTCATTTGCTGATGATCATCATTTACATACTCGTTTATTCAAGCATGTACTCACACATTACGTGGGTTAGCAAGCAGCGTCAAGAGGGTCATCTCACGGCCCACACATGTTCTTAAATGACTACTAATAGCACTTAGTCGTTCTTAAATGACGACTAATAACCCTAAACCATAACGCTCTATAAATCTCACTCATTTAAACTCCCTTCCAGTGAAGTAGACTCTCGTTGGCCATCAATGGTCTCGTTGGCCATCAAGGCTCTCGTTCATTGTGGTATCACGAAAAGGGAGATAGATAATGAGAAGAGCCCACATTGGTAGGGAGATACAGGGGCAATTCATTGCATAGAGTTGGACCCGATAAAGCTCAAAAGGCTCCTACAACATCAAGCAACAAAGGATTAAAATGATGCCTTCAATTTTTTTGCTGGCCAAACATGGAAAACTTGTAACCATACTAAGTGGTATATAGACTTCTTTTAAGCGACTTCTCACCCAAAACACCACATTATTTCGTAGTGTAACTATTTTATAAAAGATTGTTGTGTACTTTATTTTTAATTTCGTAGATTTTAATTTTTTTCTGTTTTGTTCTTTTATTTATGTTACTTGTTGTGTATTTATTTTTAAAAACATAGCGTTTGTTTCCATTTCATAAAAACGTTAGAATATATGGTTTGCAAAGTAGAAACAATAAATAAAGTAGATGACACATATATATAGTTATGATTACACCTGGAGGTTTACGTGGCATTAAAAATAATATAAAATAAATTATATGTACTTGTGTTGGCATTGTACCAAATTTGGTAAAGGGACAATCGCATGACTATGATTACACCTACCATGTGGCAGTGAAATAAAATAAAGTTGAAGTACTATTGTGTACTGTATGTATCGCAACCTACATGGGAAAATTAGGCATCGTTTTTAAAATGGGCAACTTACAATGGACGGTCAACTAAAACTAGGCAACATAAAAATGACTATACTAAAGTGGGTAAATTGGTAGTGCCAGTTAACATACATTCTACTGCTGCTAGGCTAAATGTTCTACTGCTTGGTTTAGTTGGTACATGGCCGCCATAAGCAAATTTTAGACCGTCACTCGAAATAACAAACAATATGTGGTTTAAGTATCGACGTTTAATTGGTTTGTCTTTTTGTTGTACAAAAAATCAAAATTTAAAGGACAACTTAAATAACTGGGCAACGTTGTTGATATAAATAATGCCTAAACACGTTATTAATATTTTTCGATATCTCTACGTTTTGATAATCACAAAATGTAAAATCATTAATCGGAAAATTATGACGTAAACAAGTATTTAGTTGTAAAAATCTATTTCTACAACTCAAATCACTTAAGGTATGAATGAACTAATGCTTAATGCATTATATGATCAAAGGAACATTTTCTTAATAACTAGATTTTTTATAAAACATCAAAAACATTTTATATATTTTTGAAAAACATTTTTGGTATTAAATAAAAATGTTTAATCTTTTATAAAAATATGAATTCAAATTTTTAACCAAAAACAGTTAAAATGTTCCAGAAAAACCTTCCCCACAAAAGGACAAAACTGGCCAACGTCCAGTAGGGGCGGCCCCCTTAATTTTGCTAGGCGGCCCCCTTAATTATTAAGGGGACCGCCCCCTATTTAAGGGGACCGCCCCCGCTCCAGTAGACCTCCAGCTGTCCAATTTTTCTCCTATAAATACCAGCCTTCTCCTGGACTTTTACTCACCTTTTGCACCCCAAAACTTTCTGATCTAAATCTTGTAAATACTTTCTAATAATCCTTTGATCATATAATCTTAAGCTTTGGTTTCCAAGTGATCCAAGCTTCCTTCATTCAAGTGCAAAAGAAGAATACTTCTATCAATCAAGATTAGAAGTATTACAACTTAGTATCTTCTTGTTACTTAAGTTGTTAGTTTAACAAAGTTTGTAAATCATTCATTCATTTGTGTAAGGTGTGTAGAGTAGATTAGTGTTGTATGTAAGTAGTGAAGAAGTTGTGTAAGTAGTTGTGGTATAGAAGTTGTGAAGACATAGTGTAGAAGTTGTGAAGCCGCGGAGTAGAAGTTGTGAAGCCATAGCTTTGAAGTCGTGAAGTCCTAGTGTTGAAGTCGTGAAGCCGTAGCATAGAGGTTGTGTAGCGGTCGTGTTGAAGTCGTGAAGTCATAGTGTTGAAGTCGTGAAGCCGTAGCATAGAGGTTGTGTAGCGGTCGTGTTGAAGCCGTGAAGTCCTAGTCGTGAAGTCCTAGTGTTGAAGTCGTGAAGCCGTAGCATAGAGGTTGTGTAGCGGTCGTATTGAAGTCGTGAAGTCTTAGTCGTGAAGACATTGTGTTGAAGTCGTGAAGCCGTAGCATAGAGGTTGTGTAGCGGTCGTGTTGAAGTCGTGAAGCAGTCGTGAAGCCGTTGTGAAGTAGTCGTGAATAAGTCGTGAAGAAGTTGTGTTGTGAAGTTGTGAGATTGGTTCTAGCTACGATTAGAACTCGACATTTAGCTTTGTGTCGTTAAGCCGGTGTAAGCCAAAGTCGTGTAAGGTTTTCTCCGCCATAAGGGAGCTTATTGAAGTTGTGAAGAAAACTCTCGAGCTCGGTGCTCGGGGAGTGGAGTAGGGCAAGGAAGGAGTCCTTGTAGCCGAACCACTATAAATCTCTCGTGTCTCGGTTAGATCTTTCCATACCTTATTTACTTCTTTACTTATATCGTCATTACATTCACACACATAGGATTATATAACTGCTAGTATTTATTAGAGATCGACTTCACATAAAGATCAATTTGAAAATCCATTCAAGAAACCAAAACATTTACAATCAATTTAAAAGACTATATATATAACTTATAATAAGATTTAAGTTTTAACAAACTTGAATCTAAGTTTTTAAAAGTAATCAAACCTTTGATAATAAATTAAAAAGACGTAAAACTATTCAACCCCCTTTCTAGTTTTCCACAATTGGTATCAGGAGCCACGTCAATCAAGATTTTTAAAATATACTGTATTTTAAAACTTGAAACGATCTATGGAATCCGAAAAATATTTAGAAGGGGAATTTTTGCAAACACCACCACTATTTGAAAACTATACTTTTCTTGAATGGAAAAATAAATTTGAAAATTATGTGAAATCAATTGATCTGGATCTTTGGCATGTCATTTCGATTGGTGATTTTCAACCAGCAAAAACAAATTTTGAAAGTCAAACAAAACCGGATTTTGAAACTCAAAATGATTATTTAAAAACAAAGAATAACAAGAATAATGAAGCTAAAATAATTATTTACAAAACCTTGCCGAAAGTTGAAAATGAAAAATTATCTTTCTGTAAAACGGCAAATGATATTTGGAAAAATCTCTTAAACATTCATCAAGAAAAATGTCAAGCCAAAGATGAGGATTTCGATCTTGTACATGAATTGGTTATTTTAGAAAAATTAATAGATAAATACTTAGATAAAATAGATACATGTGCTACTAGTTCAAATGTTGTTAATGAAGGTATTAACGACGAAGGCTACATGGATCAACTCCAAAGTGAACTTAATCCAATGTCATGGAGTGACACAGACAAAGGAGAAGATCATCATCCGATATGTGACGAATGCAAACTAGATAAAGCTCCAAATAAAGTACAATCCAAAACCGAACATTTTTGCTATGATCCATTCATTTTAGAATTTTCAAAACTAGAAAATGAGCTTAAACATTTTTGCAACATAGATCTAAAAAACTATATCTAAACATAAATCATCAAAAACTTTTGAAAATAATCTTGAAAAAGAAATAATTTTAGAAGATAAAATGTCTAGATTAGAATGTAATATTGAAATTGATCTAGAATGCAAAATATGTCAAGATTATAAACTTGAAATTAAAAGATTAAATGAAAGAGCAAAAATATTAGCTAAATTTGAAGAAAGTTCCAAATCTCTTAAATTCTTACTAAGTTGTCAAAAGCCATTCAATGATAAAACCGGTTTAGGATTTAATTCGGATAACTCTTCAACAAGTAAATCAAAACAAATTATAATTAAAAAAACCTAGCAGAGAAATTTAGATATAAGGCTATTTACTGTGATTATAATCTATGAATCAAGAAATCCATTGTTTGTTCATCAAAACAAACTATCAAGGAATTCTTGTACTTCTTGGTGACATCTTCTCCACGTGCATATAAATGCAATGGATGTCCCCAACTAACCATCTCGGACCCATGAGAATCTGGGTACCAAGTTGTTTTATTTGATTAGGTGATGAACGCAAAATGAAATGATACTCAATCTTGCGTTAACCTACTCACATTCAAAACACGCGCATGAGGACTTTTTAATCTACAAAAATGAGGATGGAACGAAGTGGTACTCATCTATTATTCACTACCTCATATCATGAAGAAATACTGGACCTGAGATAAGTCTTCTTTTTAAACTCTCCTGAGTAGTTACTCCTTGCATATAGTTATGATATTCATTGCCTTAAGATATGCTTAGTTTGATAGGTTGCTATGCCCTCACACTAGTTGTTATATTACTTGTTAATTAGCTAGAAAACCTTAAGTTAATCCTCCTAAGCATTAAATAAAGTGTTCTCTGTTGAACATATAAAATTTAGTCATTACTATCATTTAAATCGCATAATTTGTTGAAAGAGATAGCATGAGACAATAGTCTTGATCAATCAAGCATGAAATTTTTTCAAATCCTTTTATAAATGCAAATCTTCATATTTTGGAAAATGATCTTTCAAAAAGATTTTGTCACTTCTCTAATAAACATGTTTTTATCTAAGCCAAAAAGTGTAACAACCTATTTTTATATCCTTATAAAAACACTTTGAAACAAATTCGAATCTACCTTGTTGAAAGAAATTTTCACAAAACCTTTTTCTCAAACATTGTTGAATAATGCCCAAAAACACTTACTCAAATCATGCTTGATCCAAGTCTAGAAATCCATGCTATCACTAATTTCCCATCACATAGACACTTGTTGGGATTAATTAACTTGCTAATTTATCGTCATAATAATAATAGCATAAATTACTTGGTAATTATATGTTGTTCTTCTTGTTCATATATACATATATGCTTCTTGGTAAATGAGTAGGTTGCATGATAATTAAAATTAATTAATTGAATGTGCTTAGCATACATGAGTCATTAAATTTTAAATTGCCTCAAAAAGAAGTTGGACTTGCTTGAAACTGAACTAAAAAACACAACCTTTTTCTACAAATTTCTGCCAAAAACCCATTTTCAGGAATCTGGAAGTTAGCAGATGGGCGGCCCCCTTAAATACCTAGGCGGCCCCCTTAATCATTAAGGGGACCAGCCACTATTTAAGGGGACCGGCCATCTGGAGATCTGGATTACTGTTTCCTTTTTCAATTTCCAACCCATTTTATTCCATACTTCCCAAAATTCACAAACACATTTTGTCATAAACCACCCACCAAAATTTACCTTCCTAAACCACATCATTCCTTCACTATAAATGCACCTTCCCATCATAAATGCCCATTCACATCATCCACTCAAACATGTCATCCTCCAACTACCCAAAATCAAAACCTTCAAGAGTTGCCAAAATCTCGGTGAGACCAATTTGGAGAAGGAAGCTTGAAACTTGCCATACCCCAACTAATGATGTTGTTCAAACACATAACCAATCATCCACTCCTAACCCTTCATCTCCCTATGATCATTCCCAAAACCTCAATCAAAATCTCATCCACACTCAACCCACCTATTCATCAAAAACACTCACCACTCTTGGAACATCCACTTCATCCACATCACCATCTTCATCCACTCATGATTACCCAAGTTCACAAACATCTCCACCACCAAGAGTGTCACCACCACCTCCTACCAATTCACATGCTACTCCTATGTTGCATGTGCAAACATCCATCCCTCATAACAACAACACTTTACCACCAACACCTTCATCCGAACACTTGAAGTTCATTGAGGAACTCAAGGAAGCCCATGAGCTTAGTGCTCTTCTTGCCCTACACCTAGCCCAAAGAAACCTTGATCAACCTCCATCTAGCTCTCCCACATCACCCCACAACCAAAACCAAGTTGAGAAACATGTCAACAATTGTCCTTGTTGCATCTTTCTTCAACAACAAACCATTGCTCTTAATGAGCACTTTACTTGGATTGAGTATCTTCTCACTAGATCCAATCCAATATCCCCAATTGAACAACATCAAAACCTTCATCCATCATGGTCCACTCCAAGCTCTCCACCTCAAATGTCTCCACCATCACCATCCACAACCTCCACACACCCAAACATATACCTTCATTGATTCCATTTACTCACCCTTTCATTTGTCCCTCATTTCAAAAACCACCTCCATTATCAAGCAAGTCAAATGGATTTCTTAGGCAAATTAGAATTCTCTAACAAATGTATGCTTTAAGCACTATGTATGTTGTAACAATGATTATGTTTGTCACATAATCATTTTAAATTAATGAATGTTTGTTTCTTTCTTTCCTATATATGTTTGCTATGAATGTGTTGTTTCTTTTCTTGTTTAATTAAGATGTATGCTTATGACATGCTTACAATATGATTTTAGTAGTTTACATATAACCATTATTCTTTTTAATAAGTTTTTGTTATTATTTAATCATTCTTAATATACATAATCCAAATGGAACTTGCTGCAAAAACACCCTAAAAATGACCTTTTTCTGAAATTTTTCAAATTTGGTCGCCTGGGAAATCACCAGATGGGCGGCCCCCTTAATTCCTTAGGCGGTCCCCTTAATTTTTAAGGGGGCCGCCCAAAAATTAAGGGGACCGGCCATCTGGACAGTAAAATTCACTGTTTCCTTTTGCATCTTGTGACCACTTTTACCTAGCCCCAGCTACCATTACCCTTAATGCATGAACTGGACTTGGAATATTACCACAAAACCTCCACAATTTGCCTAAATCAACCACATTTTCACAATATAAATACCCTCCTTACAATTACCTTTCACCTCATCAACCATCACCTTCATCAAACACCCATTTTCATCCACCATGTTGTCACCAAAATCATCCATCTCTAAGACTCCAAGAAAGCAAAGACTTGTCATCACACCACCAAAACAACTCTTCATTGACCTCACCCAAAATGACATCAAAACTCCATCACCACAACCTCAAAATTCATCCCCAAGTGCACCTAATGCACCATCAAAAACACCCTCTACCCATGGAGCTTCATCTTCCTCCATTCCATCCACTTCATCCATCAATGACTACATCCATACTCACCTAACATCATCACCAAAAATATCATCACCACCATCCACTCAAGAACCTCCATCCACTCAACTTGCCATGTCCTTATCACCCATTACACCACTTGATTCTCACTTTTCACCTCCACCAAACCTACAACCACTTTTTCCCATACCTTGGCCACTACTTGAAACCCATGGTGACACTTGTCTTTGTTGCATCCATAACCGGACCATAATCTTTGGTCTTAGAGATGAGATATTCTATAGGTTTTCATCACTTGAAAACATACTTACCAACCAACCTCAACCACCACCACCACCATCCTCACCCACTACACAACCACCACCTCCATTGTCACCCAAGTAAGCACATGCAATGCTTACTCAATAATAAATTTTCCACCCATTTTGTAAGCAAGCTCCATGGAAGATTATGTTGTCTAGGATGATTATGTAGTTGGACTTATTAGCTAGTGTAGGAATGCTTGTACTCATGTATGGTTGTGTAATTATACACAATATTTATTTTTTTGAATGTCTTTATTTTTCATGCATGCTCATTATTTTTGCTATATATATGCTTGTGCTTCTAACATTTTTCTCGCAAGCGTTCCATAGCTCGTTTCCTTGGTGCCCCCAAACGAGGGGGAGTACACATCAAGGGGGAGTTCTCGTCCCAACAAATTTAGATTCTAAAACTTGTCGGCTTAACCTTTTTGATTCTACAAAAAGGGGGAGAAATAGATGTAAACTCACTAAATACTTGTCTAAAAACTAATTCTTAGATTTAATGAGTTTAGATTTTGTAATCATCAAAAAGGGGGAGATTGTTGATATAAATAATGCCTAAACACGTTATTAATATTTTTCGATATCTCTACGTTTTGATAATCACAAAATGTAAAATCATTAATCGGAAAATTATGACGTAAACAAGTATTTAGTTGTAAAAATCTATTTCTACAACTCAAATCACTTAAGGTATGAATGAACTAATGCTTAATGCATTATATGATCAAAGGAACATTTTCTTAATAACTAGATTTTTTATAAAACATCAAAAACATTTTATATATTTTTGAAAAACATTTTTGGTATTAAATAAAAATGTTTAATCTTTTATAAAAATATGAATTCAAATTTTTAACCAAAAACAGTTAAAATGTTCCAGAAAAACCTTCCCCACAAAAGGACAAAACTGGCCAACGTCCAGTAGGGGCGTCCCCCTTAATTTTGCTAGGCGGCCCCCTTAATTATTAAGGGGACCGCCCCCTATTTAAGGGGACCGCCCCCGCTCCAGTAGACCTCCAGCTGTCCAATTTTTCTCCTATAAATACCAGCCTTCTCCTGGACTTTTACTCACCTTTTGCACCCCAAAACTTTCTGATCTAAATCTTGTAAATACTTTCTAATAATCCTTTGATCATATAATCTTAAGCTTTGGTTTCCAAGTGATCCAAGCTTCCTTCATTCAAGTGCAAAAGAAGAATACTTCTATCAATCAAGATTAGAAGTATTACAACTTAGTATCTTCTTGTTACTTAAGTTGTTAGTTTAACAAAGTTTGTAAATCATTCATTCATTTGTGTAAGGTGTGTAGAGTAGATTAGTGTTGTATGTAAGTAGTGAAGAAGTTGTATAAGTAGTTGTGGTATAGAAGTTGTGAAGACATAGTGTAGAAGTTGTGAAGCCGCGGAGTAGAAGTTGTGAAGCCATAGCTTTGAAGTCGTGAAGTCCTAGTGTTGAAGTCGTGAAGCCGTAGCATAGAGGTTGTGTAGCGGTCGTGTTGAAGTCGTGAAGACATAGTGTTGAAGTCGTGAAGCCGTAGCATAGAGGTTGTGTAGCGGTCGTGTTGAAGTCGTGAAGTCCTAGTCGTGAAGTACTAGTGTTGAAGTCGTGAAGCCGTAGCATAGAGGTTGTGTAGCGGTCGTGTTGAAGTCGTGAAGTCTTAGTCGTGAAGACATTGTGTTGAAGTCGTGAAGCCGTAGCATAGAGGTTGTGTAGCGGTCGTGTTGAAGTCGTGAAGCAGTCGTGAAGCCGTTGTGAAATAGTCGTAAATAAGTCGTGAAGAAGTTGTGTTGTGAAGTTGTGAGATTGGTTCTAGCTACGATTAGAACTCGACATTTAGCTTTGTGTCGTTAAGCCGGTGTAAGCCAAAGTCGTGTAAGGTTTTCTCCGCCATAAGGGAGCTTATTGAAGTTGTGAAGAAAACTCTCGAGCTCGGTGCTCGGGGAGTGGAGTAGGGCAAGGAAGGAGTCCTTGTAGCCGAACCACTATAAATCTCTCGTGTCTCGGTTAGATCTTTCCATACCTTATTTACTTCTTTACTTATATCGTCATTACATTCACACACATAGGATTATATAACTGCTAGTATTTATTAGAGATCAATTTCACATAAAGATCAATTTGAAAATCCATTCAAGAAACCAAAACATTTACAATCAATTTAAAAGAATACATATATAACTTATAATAAGATTTAAGTTTTAACAAACTTGAATCTAAGTTTTTAAAAGTAATCAAACCTTTTATAATAAATTAAAAAGACGTAAACCTATTCAACCCCCCTTCTAGTTTTCCACAAACGTAAAATGGGCAACTTTACAAATTGGGCAACTAATAATGGGCAACTAAAAATGTGATGCTGCTGGTAGATCTTCCATTGCTACTGGTAGTGACACCCTTGCTCCTGCTGGTGACATTTCTCTTCTTGCTAGCAAAATTAGGCATTGTTTTAAAAATGCATTTTATAGCGCAACCTACATGGCAAAATTAGGCAATGTTTTAAAATTGGCAAATTTACAAATAGGGCAATTCATTGTGGGCAACTCAAAATGGCCAAAGAAGAGTGATGCTGCTGGTAGCTCTTCCATTGCTACTGGTAGTGACACCCTTGTTCCTGCTGGTGACATTTCTCTTCCTGCTGGCAAAATTAGGCAATTTTTTAAAAAGGCATTTTATAGCGCAACCTAAGTGGCAAAATTAGGCAATGTTTTAAAAAATGGGCAAGTAAAAACTGGACAACATTTTAAACTTGTGTTTACTGTAGAGCGACATTGTTGTTATTTGTCGTTTTCCATCAGTTCTAAACCAGATAGAACTTTGGTACATTGTGGTTTAACTATGGACGTACTCTTGCTTGGTTTTTTTATGTAATAGTCATGAAAAAAAAATTAATAAGAGGTAAAGGTACCTACTTTCTTTTGTAGGAAATTAAAAATAGTTACAATTAAGCTCCTTCGTTATATCACGAATACATGTTATCTCCATTCAATTATAAAGAAAAGTAGGCAACTTTCCTACTTTTATAAAGTAGTCATCATTTCCCCATAACTAAATGCATACAAATTAAAGGAAACTGAAAAGTTGATTGTCATAGGGTATTCAACCCATACATAAACTAAAAGAATAAAAGAATTCCACCAAGGCTGTGCGGGAAGCTCGGTGGAGTTTCAATAGCTTCCTAGCCAACTCCCAATTCATCCTCACATTTTCAGACTCATTATAACTCAAATTGCTGAGCTTGATATAAACCATCTTCAGCAAGGGGGAACATGCAAGTATGAGCTTTATTATTGTTAATTCATTCTCTGATCTAGGAAAAGATCAAAACGCCACACTCTTGAGCTTCCCCGACCTCATTCCATTGCTACCTAAATCTAATGAATAAACTTCCAAAGGTAGATCACTTTCCAATGCAGCCTGCAAATTGAGATAGTATTGAGATGCACAACCATATCAATTTAAGATGACGTATTTCATACATATGCATTCCACTTACCATGGTTTCTAGAGTTTGCAATTTTTGAGCTCCACAAATCATTTGAATGATGAATGACACCATTGCATTGTTTCCAAAATCGACTCCGGATAGATTTAGAGTCTTAAGGGTTACAAATGCCACAGGGACATTCATCCAGGAGTTTCCTTCTTCCAACAACTACAAATGGTCGACTTTTCGTAAGTTTTAAAGATTATATTTCATAAGTATTAGAGATTACTTTAACATTATGTAATTTGAACTGTAAAACTCAAATTTGTCTAACCTTGCACTCCTGAAAATCCAATGTAAGGGACTCAAGATTGGGAAGAGTTCTAAGCTGAAAGATATTGTAAGTTGTGATTGTCGTGGGATGGTTCGAAACACCGAATGACAAATACAACTTCTTCAAATTTCCAAGCTGTGCAATATCCAAAAGTCTCATGTCGTTTTTATGAATACGATTCATTTTAAGAGACTCAAGTAAGGGACAACGAGAAATAAACTCCCAAACTGAACCGGTTTGAAAGTCAACATATAACAATTCTAAGCTCAATAGATTTGGAAAGCTAATAAAAGATACCAAACTAGGAAGAGTACACCAATGAAGTTCAAGATGTTTCAACTCCATACGAGAGTACAGTTGGGTTGGCAACATAACTGGTTCACCATACCAGTTTTGAATTGTCAGCTCCTCGATTCCTTCCCGAGCCAAAAACAACAGCCAATCATGAATCTCTTCATATTTGAAGTAATCTTGTCCAAACAGCGGTTTGGGATCTACGGAGAAGACAAACCTTCTTACTGGACCTCTGAGCTGAAGTAGCAGTCTAGTAAGTTCCTTCCCATCAAAATTATTCGTCAAAAAATAAAAGAAATCCTCATCAACTATAACATCGGTGAGCAAAGTCCACTTAAACCTCCAGTTACTCGCTAAAGTATCGGTCCTCACCACATCTTTTAGTGGCAAACGATTCATAATATTAGTGATCACGTTATCTGGCATGTTGCTAATATAATCCATCATTTTAGGGCTAACATTACGTCCAAAAGACATGGTATTGCTGGAATTTGATTTGCTTTTGTGAGTTCTCAAAAATGAGAGTTTGGATTTCATTTTGGATTTATTTTTTTGATAAGGGTTTGTGTAATTATGGTGTGTATAGGGGTTTGGTGGTGGGTGTTTATTATTTCCCGCGGGAAAAAAGTAAATAGTTGTCAGAAAAATCAATGTTAATTAACGGTGGGTGGATGGTCAATTGGTGAATAGTTGGGTCTTGTCAAGTTGGGCAACTTGTCAAGTTATATGACCATGTTCATATAGGCTGTTTTGAATATATAGTGTAAATACTTGATTTTTAATTTAACATAAAGATCCAAAATTGAAACACAAACAGGCCCTGTTCCAAAATAGAAACACAAACCATTACAAATTTCCATTACAACCATTACAAATTTCCATTACACAAACCATTACAAATTGAATCACAAACCATTACAAACTTTCATTCGTCCTTTTCTTCATTTCTTTTTCTTCCTTGTCCTTCTTATCCTTTAGATGATTAAGCACAACTTCAACATGGGATGTAGCAGTAGAATGTTTTACCTAGCAGCATAAACTTTGTAAGTAGCAGTAGAATGTCGGCTGAAATTTCCAAAGGTGGAAAGTCTTCTCAATTGCCCATTTTAAGTTGCGTCACAAATTTGCTCAATTTTATAAAGGAAGTGATCATTGCACCTGTCACTTGCCCCCATAAGTGGATTACCATCCACAATGGCAAAAGTCTTTCACGACCTTTTTTGCATTTAATAGCATTAAATGGGAACCATTCATCTACCTCTCAAGCCTATTTTTGTGCACGATCCGCTTCACAATCAAATGCTTTTTTTATTAGACTACAAATAAAAAATTCAGAAATCAAATAAGATAACTAGTCTCACGTGCAACAACAGTAATCTATCTGCTATATAAAGCACTCCCAACCGAAGCAAAATGTGCGCGTTGAACGAGATTAACAACTTAGAATTCCATAACATAGTTAGATTCTTACAATCCTCCAACAAACTTAACCCAAGCCTACTAGTTACTTTTAATTGTCTCTCACCGTAGTAACCTTGTAATTTTGCCTATCATGAATCATAAACTCGTTATTCTTTCAATGTCCAAGCGGCACGTGTTTATGTTTATCTTGTTAATTCATCAGTTGCTCAAGTTTAAAGCGCACCAACAAATGGTATCACAGCGGGTGGATCACTCTTATGATCTAGATCCGTTCTGAAATGACTGCTAATAACTTTTAGCCGTTCTTAAATGACGGCTAATAACATACAACCACCATCCTCTACAAAAACCCTAACATCAAAATCCCCTACATGTTGTTGTCGAGTGTCTCCTTAAACAAGAAAATTACATTCAACCTTTCTGGTGCGAGGATTTGCTCTAACCGCCTATCCACGATCTTTTCCTTCACTCCAACTCAGGACCACCAGTTTTTAAAAACTGGTGGAATCTTGTTGGGAACTTAGTCCCATGCAAGATATAACAACCATATGTGAAGCGAAAAATGGTGGATCATCAGAGGCTATTAAAGGGGTAGATAGATTGTGTTTGTGTGGTGGATCAAGAAAATAGAGGATGAAAATCCATGATTTCTCATCCTTGTTACTGCCCTGCCCGGAAGCACAAAGGACATTGTTGCCGGCTACTTAGGACTGATCTGGAATGGAAAAGCTACTTAGGACTGAATATAACTCAAGCACTAGTCTCTATCTGTACTTCATCAACATCATTAGAATTAGGATATGATTGCCATAAGTGTATCAACATTTCAGTTTCCTTTAATTATTATGTATTTACTTATGGGAAAATGATGCCGACTTAATAGTGAAGGGGCTTAATAGTAAAAATTTTAAAGTTTCCAAGAAAAGAAAGTAGGTACCTTTCCTACTTTCTTTATTTACTTATTTAGTTATTATTTATTTTTATTTTTTTCATTATTAAACCACATATTGTACGCCTTCCAAAAAAAAACCCACATATTGTTTGTGTAATCATGGTGGGTATAGGGGTTTGGTTTGCGGGTTTATCGGCAGAAAAGTCAATGTTTGATAGTGAATTGGTGAATACTTGGGTCTTGTCACGTTGGTCAGCTTGTTATAAAAGCTGCTCCCTTGGTGTCCACTAGCTTACAACACAAATACACAAGCAATTATTAAATTTGGGCAACTTGTATTAAAAATTTGGGCAACTAGTTATACAATGGTAAAAGTGAACCCCCCAATAATAGTATGACCCCATAAGTTACAAAGCGAGCAGTAGAACCCTCAACTTAAAAGATGTCATCTTTTAAGTTGGCCGTTTTTTAAGATGTCATCTTTTAAGTTGCCCTTTTTTAACTTGCATATCTTTTAAGTTGCCCAAGTTGTTGGTTGCACAATTGTTGGTTGCCCAAGTTCTAAGTTGCCCCTTTGTTTAGTTGCAACTCTTTTAAGTTGCCCATTATTTTATGTTTGATGAACTGCCATATTAAGTTGCCCAATTTTTATGTTGCCCATATTTTGCACGTTTTTTTAGTTGCACATCTTTTTAGCCTGCGCGAATCCCATTTTAAGTTTCCCAAATTTTAAGATGCCCATCTTTAAGTTGCCCATTCTTTTAACCCTGCCCAACAGCCATTATAAAGACCATTTGGTGTTTGGTCTATTTTGGTAATTATCCCCCATTATAATTTAAGTTGTTGGTTGCCCATCTTCTAAGTTTCCCGTTTTATTAGTTGCAAACCACATATTGTTTGTCCTTTCCGGTGACGGTCCAACATTTATTCCCTCGGGCCAATATTAACAAACCCGATCCCAAATCATCCCAAATTTCACAAACAACCAGTTGGTAACATTGAGTTTGTAAGTTTATTATTCACAAAGCATGAGATACACCTAGTTGTTGCGTCAACTCATTGTCCATGGAAGGTCAATACTTGGTAAAAGGATATTCGAGACTTTTTTCGTACATCTTCGATTCACATCTATTACTTTTGGCGCGCGCCTTTGTCCCTTTCCCGCCCAAAGTGTTGGGAACCTTTAATCTAACTCTCCAGCCTATTTATAACTATGCATTGTATACCAAAAACACACACACAAACACATATATCCCTTTCAATTGAAAGAAAACATAAACAATGGCAACAAATAATGGCAACTTTCAAAATGATGCTGAAGAGTACGAGTGGGTGTTAAACAACAAATTACTATTTGACGCAGTGTTTGATGCTTTCGGGTATGAACCGATTGCAGAATATGGGTCGTATAGGCAGGTAGATGCGTGGATGAGGGGTCAAATTTTGAACTGGCTGCATGCGCAAGACTTTTACTGGGATGAGGTTTGGGGAGTGAATGATTATGGGGAGGAGGAAGAAGACGAAGAGGAAGATGAAGATGAAGAGGAGGAGGAAGGTGAAGAGGATGTGGTGGCTCAAAGTGAGTTACTGGTGCAGCAAAATGAAGACGATCAGCAGCAAAATGTGGTGGAGCAGCAAAATGTGGTGGTGCCTCAAAACAAGGGGGAGCAACAAGGTGGGTTTCACGACCCTTATAATCTAGAAAAGAGGATTACCGATCTTGAAATTGTGTTTAAACGACTCGAGGAAAGCAAGAATATGATGGAAAGCAGGGAAGAGAGCTCCGGTTCTAACAAGTTGGGGTGAAATGCATTGAAGCAGTTTAGTATGACGTTGTTTTTTATGTTTCTAGTATGTTTAGTATTTAGGTTGGATAATTAAATTAATATTTGTTTGTACGTTTTACAAAAATATCAATGAATTATTTGATTTACCGAAGTCAACAAACCAAAATTTGTGTAAGGGTAAGTGGTGCAAAAAATATCACCAACTATTAGTGTAGTTTTAACCAAAAATTGCATAAGGGTAAGTGGTGCAAAAAAAGTGTTACAAACAATTAGTTAGGCAACCCTGAGTATGTACTAGCACCATTTATTATTTTGTACTTTGAGTACAATATATTCTTCTGAACGACTGACAACACCATATATACTACTGTAGCACCATTTGTTGGGCAACCAAGTTATGTGATTACTATGAGTGTATTAACATTTCAGTTGCCTCTATTTTTTACGTATTTATTTGTTTATTTAGTTTTTGTTTATTTTTATATTTTTTTAATTCCGTTTAAAACAACAAACCAACCAAAATTTTTACTCACCGTAACGGTTAATTTTTTTTCCAATGAAATTAAAGGGCCTCAACTGTTCAATGAAACTAGCAGGGTACCCGCGCGTTGCGGCGCCGGGTACCATAAATTAATATTTTTCGGTGAATCATGTATTTTAGTTTATTATGTTATTTTTGATAATAAATTTACGCATATCAAGAATTTCATGTGACGTATTTCAACTCCTTAACTAAGGAATTTATGTCGTCTTTTTGGGTCTTTTTTAATGTCATTCTTATAACATGAGCCCGTTTGACCAGTGCCCGTTTGGCCCGTGCCCGTTCGGGCTCGAGCCCATTTGGCCCGTTGACCGTTCGTGCTTGAATATTTCTATAACGTGTTTTATTATTTGTATTAGTAACATTTAATGCAGGCATTGTGTTTAAGTTGATTGTACAATATGCTTGATAATTTGTATTTCTTATGTAAGGGGTGTTTTAATAACTACATTAATTGTATTTATTGACCAATTAATTAATTGACTACATTAAATATTTTGACCAAATTAATATTGCTTTGTATTTTGTACATTAAGCTTTAAGACTTGTAAGTCTTAAAATTAAGATTGATGAGAAAGTTCATTAATAGTGCTTTGTGTATTGTACAATAAGCATTATATCTTGTAAGTCTTAATTTTAAGACCAAGAGGAGAGAGATTCATCTGTGCATTATATGTAGTATAGATTACAATAGGTACACCCCTAGTAAATCGACACAAATGTTCAGTTATTAATTACAATAGTTAAAGGGCCACCACCCAAACGGTTATATTTTGTAAGTATTTAAGGCACGCTTCACCAACAAAACATATCATCGTTATTATCCATCAACCACTAAAAAAGAAAATATGGACCGGCCAACTTTAGAAGAACTAGCAAACACAACAAACTCTCACCGTATGTCAGACATGTGGCTAATTGTAATCCAAGAGGAGACCGAAAGAGATTTTCAAATAGCGAGAAAACTTTTTGATGTTGTTAAAGATCTGAATGATAGTATGGAGAAGAGGCAAGCTATTATTAATGACTTGAAATTAGATAAGAGTCTGCGTGCCGTGGAAAGTGCAGCATTCTTCAATGCCGTTCAAGAAAAGGAACTCACCTTGAAGATGAAACTCGAAATTGACTGTAAGGAAGCACAGTTTCGGACATTCGAAAAAAGGGCATTCCTTGAAAAGATAAAGAAACTTTGTTGAAGGTTTTATTGTTAGATTCCACCATATGCTATCGTGACTTTAGTGTGTTTAATTTGAAAGTAGTAATGTTTCGTATCTGTGTATGATAGGATGCATGAAATATTTTGTATCAATCATTTGGCTATGTATCAATTAAGAGTTTTCGAATTCGTGTGATTTATGAGCGCGTGAAACTAATAATGATATCCAATTTGATTTTTAAACCCTAATTCAAGCGATTTGGGGGTTTTAAATCCGTTCAGACAAGAAATTACCCAACAAACCATGCACTTACAAACCAGGCAGTATATTCCACCACTTACAACCACTGCTCACGAGTAGTAGCAAGTTCTCTAATTTTGTAAAGTTGCCCAATTTTAAGTTGCCCATTTTTTTGTTGCCCATATATTAAAAATTGCCCATCTTTTAAAAACGTTGCCCAAAGAGCATCCGCAATGAGGGGTGGTCCTTCCGTTCCATAATGCGATGAGGGGTTTTCCAAATGCTTTTACAATGACTTTTGCCAAATACTTGTAATTCCTCAACCGGTTGATACAATATATATCAAGTTGTTTTCATTAAATGCAAACATGTTGAATTTCCATCTTATACCCTCCATTAAACACATTTCTTCACTTTTTACTTAATTTGAAGGGTTGCTTTTTTATTGTTTTATTATATTACGCATGTGAATATATATACAAGTATACTTGCAAAGCATTTTAAGCATTCTCATCCTGCATAAACTTTTACACCATCAATTATGTGATGAAGCTGAAAGTTCAAGCCGACTACGTATTGATCGAGGTCGAGAAGACTGACATCATTAGCGTACCAGCAAAAAAAATAATACCGAGCAGTAGAATGACCAAAAGCTAGCAGCAGTATAAACCAACTAGCAGTAGAATTCTCAAAAGCTAGCAGCAGTATAAACCAACTAGCAGTAGGAACTTACAAACAGCAGCAACAGTAAGGAAAAAACAAAAAAATCTTTATATTAAAAAGTTTGTAAAGTTGCCCATATAATTATTTTTTTGTAAAGTTGCCCTATTTGAAGTTGCCCATTTTTTAGTTGCCCATATAATAAAACTTTTTCCATGTAGGTTGCGCTACAGTACACACAAGTACATCGTCTTTATCTTATTTTTAATGCCACTTGATAGGTGTAATAATCAGAGTCAATGAGAATCCTCTATATATGTGTCATATTTGCCACTGACAAAATATTGTGTGTGCTTGTAGACGGTTGTACTTAGGGCAACTAGATTTCCTTATATAACTTTTCACCATATACAACACAAACAACACAGGCCAAAAAAAGGGAAAAAAAAATAATAAAAAAAAATTCTTGCACAACAAATACGTTCAAGGTGTTTATACGGTATAAAGAGAATGTGATTGCCGTTTTACTTCCAAATGCCATCAACTTTGGCAATCTTGTGAAGTATGTATGGAAGAAGTTGAATGTTAACGAATTAGACTCCTATGTGTCA
Source organism: Artemisia tridentata subsp. tridentata (assembly GCA_021014915.2). Taxonomy (NCBI): domain Eukaryota; kingdom Viridiplantae; phylum Streptophyta; class Magnoliopsida; order Asterales; family Asteraceae; genus Artemisia; species Artemisia tridentata. Next base: position 62,147,481 of record CP139505.1, on the reverse strand, counting down.
TGTACTTTATTTATTGTTTCTACTTTGCAAAGCATATATTCTAACGTTTTTAAAACGGAAAAACGTTGTATTTTTTAAAATAAATACGCAACAATCTTTTAGAAAATAGGTAACCAAAAAAGCACAACAATCTTTTACTAAGTACAAAACCCTATTAAAGTAACATAAAAAAAAGAACAAAACAGAAAAAAATTAGAATCTACGAAATTAAAAATAAAGTACACAACAATCTTTAAGAAAATAATTACACTAGAAAATATTGTGGTTTTTGGGTGACAAGTCGCTTAAAAGAAGTCGTTTGATTACATGCATGCCATTTGAATAACCGGACTGAAGTCAGAATTACTTTTGTCTATATACCACTTAGTATGGTTACAAATTTTCCATGTTTGGGTTGCGGATATTTTCCACGTGTCCGACAAAATAGTGATAATACAGTTGTGTTTTTTGCTCTTACTTATGGATATTTTGGTCATTTTAACCCAAGTTGTAAGCGCGTCTTCCAGCTTACAAGTTGGGAAGAACAAATATGAAGGCATCGTTTTCATCCTTTGTTGTTTGATGTTGTAGGGACTCTTTTGATAATCGGGTCCAACTTTATGCAATGAATTGCCCCCTGTATTTCCCTAGCAACGTGTGCTCTTCTCATTCTATATCTCCCTTCCGTGGCACTATATCTCCTACCCATGGTTGTCATCTCCATCAACCATTAAACATACATGCTTTTTACCACTTTGATGGCCAACGAGAGCCTGATTGGTAGTAAGGCTTTCGTCGTCCATGCGACCTTTAAAAATAAAAGCCGTTACTCTTGACCGCATGGTCCAGGTAAGCTTTTTTCTTGGCCAGGTAAGTGGTATTGGGAATGCTTGTAATGGAAGGATGGAGGGTGGGCAGTTGAGACGCCTTTCTGCACAAAAACGGTTTGAAATTCACCATATTGATCGAAAGGACGCTCTAGGATGTTATGGAAGGGTGTTGAGAATGAAAAGGATTTGTGAGCGTTATTGTTTAGGGTTATTAGTCGTCATTTAAGAACGACTAACTGCTATTAGTAGTCATTTAAGAACATGTCTGGGCTGTGAGATGACCTTCTTGACGCTGCTTGCTAACCCACGTAATGTGTGAGTACATACTTGAATTAACGAGTATGTAAATGATGATCATCAGCAAATGACGTTTTGTCATTGAGTGAAGACCTTGGTTATCATATATGGTAAACAACATTATATTGTTATTCAGGAACCAGTTGTAAAAAATGGATAACATCTTCAACTTCTCTAAAACGGTTGTTGTGAGTTCGATCGCTGTGATACTCTGTATCACAGCTTTGTGTTAAATGTCTTTATTGTTTTCTGTGGGGTTGGTTGGGCCTTCTTTCGTTGTAATAACCTTTTATATAGGAGGAACCATTGTTGTGTCACGTGTGAACAGTGACTTTGACTGAGTCTTATGCGTCTAGGCACGTTGGATTAGACATAAAGTATAGTGTCTTGTCTTTTCAATGTCTTGGGAAGGTACACAAATTTGTGTTTATGAGATCCAATTTCAACGTCTTGGGAATGTCGGCTGAAATTTCCAAAGGTGGATAGTCTGCTCATCTGCCTTTAACTTTTTTTTTGGAAAGCCACTTTTTGGAGTCGAACCCACCACATCGGCAGGCCCTCATCCACCACGTACCCAGAGTATGTTGTCTGAACCGGGCCCACGCTGTCGTAGTGGGGACTTTTAACGACTTCCGGCCGGAAACTGGCCGTAGAAATTTGCCCAATTTTATAAAGTTGCCCATATTTTAGTTGCCCATTTTTTAAGTTGGTCATCTTTTAGTTGGCCATTTTAAAAAGTTGCCCATTTTTTAGTTGCCCATTTTTTAAGATGCCCATCTTTTAAATATTTTCCCATTTTTATAAACGTTGCCAAATTTTGCCATGTAGGTTGCGCTACAGTTCACACAAGTACATCTACTTTATTTTATTTTAATGCCACTTGATAGGTCTAATCAGAGGCTATTTGTACTTCATCAACATCATTAGAATTAGGATACGATTACCATAGGTGTATTAACATTTCAGTTTCCTTTAATTTTTATGTGTTTCTTTATTTAGTTACGAGTATTATTTATTTTATTTTTTTTCATGCCGTTTACAACTACAAACCAACCAAGAAACCATCCATAGTGAAGAGGACGAGGTGGCTGAAAGTGTGGTGGTGCCGCAAAATTAAGAGGATGAGCAGCAAAATGTGGTGGATCAGCAAAATGTTGTGGTGCCTCAAAACTAGGGAGACCATCAAGATGGGGTGAAATGCATGGAAGCAGTTTAGGATGACGGTGTTTTTATGTTTTTAGTTTGTTATTTATGGTAATCCAAGAGGAGACCGAAATAGATTTTCAAATAGTAAGAAATCTGTTTGATGTTGTTAAAGATCTGAATGCAAGGAAGCACAGTTTAAGACATTCGAAAAAACGGCATTCCTTGAAAAGATAAAGAAACTTTGTTGAAGGTTTTATTGTTAGATTCCACCATATGCTATGGTGACTTTAGTGTGTTTAAGTTGAAAGTAATAATGTTTTCGTATCTGTGTATGATAAGATGCATGAAATATTTTGTATCAATCATATGGCTATGTATTAATCAGTTGGCTATAGTTTGAATTAGTCTGATTTATGAGCGCGTGAAATTAATTATGAGACCCACTTAGATTTTGAAACCCTAATTCAAGCGATTTGGGGAGTTTTTAATCCGTTCAGATAAGAAATTTACACAACATCCATTCACTTACAAATCAAGCAGTAGATTCCACCACTTACAACGCCAGCAGTAGGACCCTCTCAGCAGTAGAAATTTTATCCAAGCAGTAGGAACTTTCTAACTAGCAGTAGAATGTCTGCTCACGAGCAGTAGCAAGTTCCCCAATTTTGTAAAGCTGCCCATTTTTAAGCTGGCCATCTTTTAAAAATTCACTGTTTTTTAAAAACGTTGCCTAATTTGGCCATGCAGGTTGCGCTACAGTACACACAAGTACATCAACTTTATTTTATTTTAATGCCACTTGATAGGTGTAATCATAATCAATGCGAATCCTAAATGTATGTGTCATATTTGCCATTGCCTTTTCATAAAAATGGAAAGTTAATTAGTACTTGATTATAGGCACCTACTATTGGCTTTTCATTTTGGGCAACAAAATATTGTGTATGCTTGTAGATAGCTGTACTTTGGGCAACTAGATTTGCTTATATAAATCTTCACCATATACAACACAAACATCACAAGCCAAGAAAATAAAAAAAATAAAAAAATAAAAAATAACAAAAAATGAATTCTTGCACAACAGATAAGTTCAAGGTGTTTATACGGTATGAAGAGAATCTGATTGCCGTTTTACTTCCAAATGCCATCAATTTTGGCAATCTTGTGAAGTATGTATGGAAAAAGGTGAATGTTAACGATGTAAACGCAATTCGTTTATCTTACAACACCGGTGCAACAAAAAGGAAGCTACTTAATGACGTCGACCTCGAAGTTTTCAAAAATCTTGTTTTTGGGACGCCGTCACATGAGCAGACAATAAACGTATACCACGCTTTAGATCTTAACTGTATGCCAATCCAACCCCAACCACCCACTTTTGATTATACCCTTCCAAATAAGAAAAAAGGTGGTCTAAAAGTTCATGATATGTTTCAAGATAAGGAAGAGTGCATGTATGAGATAAGTTTCATAAGTTTTTTAAAGTTGTCCATTTTCTAAGTTGCCAATTTTTTAAGTTGCCCATCTTTTAAGTTTGCCCATCTTTTAAATTGCCATTTTGCAAGTGTGATTGACTTACTTACCCTGAGAAGTCATCATTACACCTGTCAGTTGCAGACAATAGTTGATTGCATCGACACTGCCAAAAGTCTTTCTAGAGTTTTTGCATTTAATAGCATTAAATGGGAACTGCCCAATTTTACCTCTCAAGTTTCCAGGCAATTTTTAGTGTATGTTCAATTTCACAAACAAATCAAAATTATAAAAAATTAAAGAGGCTTTCCAAAATAAAATGTTAAAGGCAGTTGAGCAGACTATCCACCTTTGGAAATTTCAGCCGATACTCCCAACAAGTTTAAACACAAATTTGGCAAAATTAGGCAATGTTTTAAAAATGCATTTTATAGCGCAACCTACATGGCAAAATTAGGCAATGTTTTAAAATGGGCAACTTTAAAAATTGGGCAACTTAAAATGGGCAACTAAAGTTGTCCATTTTCTAAAGTTTCATAAGTTTTTTAAAGTTGTCCATTTTCTAAGTTGCCCATTTTTTAAGTTGCCCATCTTTTAAGTTTGCCAATCTTTTAAATTGCCATTTTGCAAGTGTGATTGACTTACTTACCCTGAGAAGTCATCATTACACCTGTCAGTTGCAGACAATAGTTGATTGCATCGACACTGCCAAAAGTCTTTCTAGAGTTTTTGCATTTAATAGCATTAAATGGGAACTGCCCAATTTTACCTCTCAAGTTTCCAGGGGGTTATACTATACAAGCCCCCCTATGATGTCAAATCATAGGGGACAAAGGGAATCTTCCTTTTATTTTGTAGTATAACACAGTTTTCTGTCAGTTTCTGTTCCGTATTTCTGACAGTTTTTAGCGTTTGACATATTAAACTTTATATTTTCTGTTCCGTACTTTCAGGTTTATAGTTTTTTGATATAAATAAAATTATAAAAATAAAAAAAAAATAAAAAAAATACAAAAAATTCAAAAAAAAGGGGGGGCTTGGATAACAAAAAAAGGGGGGGGGGGGGCTTGTATAACTTGTCCCGTTTCGAGGCAATTTTTAGTGTATGTTCAATTTCACAATCAAATCAAAATTAAAAAAATTAAAGTGGCTTTCCAAAATAAAAGGCAGTTGAGCGGACTATCCACCTTTGGAAATTTCAGCCGATACTCCAAACAAGTTTAAACACAAATTTGTGTACCTTCCCAAGACGTTGAAAACTCAAGACAATATACTTTATGTCTAATCCAACATGCTAGGTAGGCATCCAGCTACAAGTTTAGGCACGTGACCAGACGCATAAGACTAAGGGAACGTGACTGTTCACACGTGACACAACAGTGGTTCATCCTCTATAAAAGGTTATTACAACGAAAGAAGGCGCAACCAACCCCACAAAAAACAATAAAGACATCTAACACATAACACATAGAATAATACAGAGTATCACAGCGACCGAACTCACAACCACCGTTTGAGACAAGTTGAAGATGTTATCGTTTTCTTACAACTGGTTGTTGAATAACAATATAAAGTTGCTTACCATATATGATAACCACGGTCTTCACTCAATGCCAAAACGTCATTTCCTGATGATCATCATTTACATACTCGTTAATTCAAGTATGTGCTCACACAATACGTGGGTTAGCAAGCATCGTCAAGAGGGTCATCTGACAGCCCACACATGTTCTTAAATGACTACTAATAGCAGTTAGTCGTTCTTAAATGACGACTAATAACCCTAAACCATAACGCTCTACAAATCCCACTCATCTAAACACCCTTCCATAACATCCTAGAGCGTCCTTTCGAACAGTATGGTGAATATCAAACCGTTCTTGTGCAGAAGGGCGTCTCTGCAAGCATTCCCAAAACCACGGAAGGGAGATATAGAATGGGAAGAGCACTTTTGCTAGGAGATACAGGAGGCAATTTGTTGCATAAAGTGCCACACTTGCACCTGATTATCAAAAGACTCCTTACAACATGAAGGACCAAGTAACGGTGGGAAGAAGTTAAAAGACCAAGGCGGTATATAGACAAAAGTAACCATACGAAGTGGTATATAGACAAAAGTAATGCTGACTTCAGTCCGGTTATTCAAATGGCATGCATATAATAAAATGACTTCTATTAAGCGACTTCTCGCCCAAACACCACAATATTTTGTAATGTAATTACGTATTTTCTAAAAGATTGTTGTGCACTTTATTTTTAATTTGGTAGATTTGTAATTTTTTTATGTTTTGTTCATTTTTTTATGTTACTGTGATAGGGTTTTCTACTTAGTAAAAGATTGTTGTGCGTATTTGGTGACCTATTATCTATAAGATTGTTGCGTATTTATTTTTAAAAATACAACGTTTTTCCATTTTAAAAACCTTACAATATATGGGTTTGCAAAGTAGAAACAATAAATAAAGTAGATGACACATATATATTGGTGTCTAATTGATTATGATTACACCTACAGGTTGAAGTGCCATTTAAAAAAATAAAGTAGATGTACTTGTGTGAACTGTAGAGCAACCTACATGGCAAAATTGGGCAACGTTTAATAAAATTGGTCAATGTAAAAAAGATGGGCAACTTTAAATTGATGCATCGTTGTGGCTAGACAACATTTCAGTATTTTAGTCGTCAGGCGTTCAGAAGAATATATAGGAGTCTCATTAATTATGCTTAAATTATCAAGTGGCATTAAAACAAAATTTAAAATAAAGTAGATTTCCATTGTGTGAACTGTAGCGCAACCTACAGGCTGCATTGGAAAGTGATCTACCTTTGGAAGTTGATTCATTAGATTTACTTAGCAACGGAATGAGGTCGGGGCAGCTCAAGAGTGTGGTGTTTCGATCTTTTCCTAGATCAGAGAATGAATTCACAATAATAAAGCTCATACTTGCGTGTTCCCCCTTGCTGAAGATGGTTTATATCAAGCTGTTTGATTTGAGTTATGATGAGGCTGAAAATGTGAGGATGAATTGGGAGTTGGCTAAGAAGCTGTTGAAACTCCACCGAGCTTCCCGCACAGCATTGGTTGATTTTTTTTAGTCTTGTAGTTTATGCATGTATGGGTTGAATACTCTATGACAATCAACTTCGTATTTTGTTGTTTGCTATTACCTTATTAGTTATTACCAAATACTGTATAAAGATTTATAAAAATTGTTTTATTCCAAAACTTTTAGCAAAAACTGCTTAAAGCAAGACGACATTGGAGTTCAATTGGGTTTAATGAGCACAGTAGTTTGGTACCCAAAAGGTCTATTTAAGTTGCCCAAAATAGTTATGGCATAACTATTGTTGCTCTATTGTTATTTTGGTACGTCGGTTGTAAACCATGACAAACATAAACAAGTAAAAAAATACAACACAATAACAACATAACATAGTACAATTACTAAGTTTTCTGCTGAAATGATAAACCACAACGATGACTAAATAGTAGCCAATAATTTGAAGGTTACATGTTAACGAACGCCTTCCATTGATGATAGTAACAAGGTTCCAAAGGCGAATGACACTAGACTTCAAAGCCATACTGAAAACATGTCAAACGACTACGCTGGATCCATAACTTCATACCTTCTCAAACCGGAGGTAAACCTGTTCACATAAATGTATGAAATTAGTGTTAACGTTTTAACATGTGTAAGTGTACTAGACAATATTTGTGAGTGTCAGTATAAAATACAAATGCAATTGAATGATAGCTTAAAATGTAAACGTACTGTACAACGCACGGTCTGGGAGGTTTGCCAGAAGAAGAGATTCTTTGTAAGGAGCGATGTAGAATGAACCAGCATTTCCTTCAATTCCCAAACTAACAAAGTGTCCAACCTGATGATCGTAGACAAAAATTGTGTTACCCAAAATGTTTCCAACATTGCCTTCCACTATCGGAGCTTGCCTACTTGTAAAGCCAATCAGCCTAATCGCCATAGGGGTAGGGATGCAAAATAGATTTGAAAATCATGTTACGGATGCACCATCCACCTCCAAAAGCCATGCGCTGAACAGTGGGACCTCAGAATTCATGATCATACCAGAAAGCACAAGAGAGTTTCCTAGCTCGTGAACAGAAAAAGAAACTGGCATTACCACTTTCAAAAGAGAAGGTATCTCTATGACATGAAATTGGCGGGTAATCATATCAAAAGAAATCAAAGTGTAATCCTTGTAGGGACCCCCCTTTGCACTATGTAACCTTTCAGTGCCACCCCAATAGATAAAACGACCCACAACTGCCTGACTTTTTCTTTTCAATCTTATTAGGGGACGTGGCAACTCAAAATCTTGGACACGTGACCAGGTCTTAGTGTTCAATGAAAAGACTGACACATACCAAAAACCAGTTTTGAAAACAGGATAAGATACCTTGACAATTGTCGGGTCTAGAGTGTCCGGACGGACACCAAAACCGAAAGCAATCTTTGAACATTCTATTTGGTTATTGTAAAAAGGGATGAATATGCAAACAGATTTTCTTATGGATGGGTTCCAAAGAACAGCCATCATGTTAGTACCATACGTAAAGCACGTAAGGCCGCTAGAAGTGCCTAAAGGTATCATAAATGCAAGGTTTAGATGTGAATCATATAGGGAAATGGTTAAATTTTTAGCTACAGATGTCATAAAACCTGTATGACCCTGATCAAATGTTAGATTAAAAAGACACTCATCATTGGGACGAGCACCGTATGAAGTGATGAAGATTTGTGAATCTATGATTGCCTTCCATATCTTTGAAACACTACGTATCTGGAGTATACCTTTAACTGGTACCCTATTCAAGATATCTATTTGAACATCCAAAGGTATGTTGTCAGACATAGTTTAAATAGTTTGGAGGAAATGGGTGGGCTATAGGTAGGATGTATAAAGTTGTTGTGTATGAGAAGGCAATGGCTAAAATGACACACATATATATTTGTCTCATTGATTATGATTGCACCTGTTAAGTGGCATTAAATTAATAATTTTAAAGTAGATGTACGAGTGTGTACTGTTGCGCAACCTAAATGGCATATTTAAAAAGATGGGCAACTTTAGAAAATAATTTAAAAATAAAAAAAAATCAGGAATTTTTAAAACATGGGCAACTTAAAAAGATTCTGCTGCTTCTAAAACTTTTTACAAATTTTCACGCTGTTTTGCAAATTTTTGTAATCCTGCTGCTTGGTTTGAAAGTTAAGGGACTGTTTTGTAACTTGGCGCCAATATAACCCGAATTAGAATCCGAACGGTAATAAATCACAATTGGATCACACAATTCACTTTGTGCGCACAAATTTCACTTTAATACAAACCCTAACACACCTGTTATCATCTGATTGTCGGTACCCCCAAATTGAAAACCCTAATAAACAATGGCGGAAAGGAAATACTCAAGCAGCCACAATCAGGTTGCATTTCTTGAAAAGGTCCCAGGAGCTGAAGCATTTGCTGACGTTATTGACTTTCTTAATGCTAGTCACCTTAGGTATGCATTAACAGAAAATCCCACTATATACAAATCCCATATGGAACAGTTCTGGTCCACTGTTAGGACCCAAAACAACAAAAAATGGTGAACAGCAATTAATGGCTATGGTAGATGGCAAACGGATAATTATTTATGAATCATATGTAAGAAAAGCTCTTAACTTTTTAGATGAAGAAGAGATACTTTGCCTTGAAAATGATGTCATTTTTAAAGAACTTGAGAATATGGGTTATGAGAAGAAAAAGGATGTTTTAACGTTTTATAAACCTCTTCTCTGCCCACACTGGAAATTTCTTATTCACACCATTCTCCATTGTCTGAGTCCTAAAACTACAGCGTGGAATGAGTTCAGTTCAAGGCAAGCATCTGCTATTATTTGTCTGGCCACAGGAAAACCCTTTAATTTTTCGGCTATGGTAATGGATGGCTTCAAAAAGAATGTTTCAGGAGAACATTACATTTACCCTAGGTTTTTGCAATTGATTGTGAATAAGCAACTATCAAAGCCTAAGATTCATAAAAGGCCCTACAGAACTCCTATGCTTAAAAGGAAATTATTTTCTTATTTGAAAAAAAGTGGAAAAGGCTTCTCTGGGACTATTACTCCATTGTTCCCACATATGTTGCAATTGGCTGCCACTAAGGGTCAATGTGCTGAAATCACAACACCTACACATCCCACACCCACCTCTGAACACTCATCATCTCACCCTCATAATACCCAAACACCTAGGATTTCACTGAATAAGAACACAGATTTTCATCAGACCAGTGTTAGGATAGATGCAGATGAGGCTGCCACGGGTGTGGGAGGTGGAATGATGGAAGGGGCTAACACTACTGATCCTGGCTTAGTAGGTGGGCAGGTAAGTGTTAACATAAGTAAGACCCTGAGCATGGCAACACCAACTGTGCAAGGTTCTCATGAACCTGAATCAAATGATGAAAATCCCAGTCAAATGGCAAAAATGGGGAGCTCAAGTGATCAACCCAGGTTTCATACTGACTTTGAACCCAATGATTCAACTGTCAGGGAAGGTAATACATCCAGACATAATGAGGGTAGGAATGCAACTGAGGAATTGAGGGACACCCAAAATGTACAAGATGACAATTCCAGTGATCAGCCTGACGGGGCAGATAAGACTAGCCTTATGGAGGAATACATGACAAGATGTAGGACACTAGAATCACAAGTTCTTGATCTCACACAAACAGTCAAAAAAATGAAGATGAGAATTAACCTTTTGAAGGGAAGGCAGAGGTCTAGAAAAAGGGTATTCAAAAGGCTCAAGAAGGCTGGAACGGCACATAGGGTGAGCTCTCCTGAAGGTTGTCCTAGCAATGAGGGAAATGATCAGGTTGATATGGATGTGGATAGTGGTGTTGGGGCTAATCTAAAGACTTCAAATGCTGAGCAGTTGGTTAAAGATTCTACTGATGAGGTAATTAAACCTGCTACTAGTACTAGAGATCCTAGTCCTAAGTTTGAACCTTCTACTGCTGAAGATGATGATGTTAGCTTGGCTCAGGTGGTCGTCCCACTAAATACTAGCAAATCATCAACACCAAAACAATCAACACCACCACCAGAATCACAATCACAAACACAACCTACATCAGCAGCTGAACAACAACCTCAACCACAACTCCAACCAACAACTAATCAGACAAATCCGTCACCGACACTTCCTAGAGCTCCCGACAAAGGAGTTACCATAAGAGAACCTACTGCTGAACAGAAATCATCATCACCACAACAACAACATCTATCACCACAACCAAAACAATATGAACCTCAACATCAACCAAAATCAATATCACAAACTCAACCTATAACATCAAAACAAACAACTGCATCTACAACAAAACAACCAACTACAAAACCTGCAATTCCAAGGGTTCCTGTCAAGTGTGTAAGTGTAACTATTAGAGAACCCACTCCATATACGAAACCCACACAACCACCTACATACACTGTGGAAGCCAAAGGAAAGATGATGGAAGAGTTAGAAAATGCTCATGATTCTGCATATGTCCCATATCATCGTTGGCCAAAAGAAATTCAAGCAATACATCCAGAACGGGCTAAGTTTGAAGAAAGGTTCAATTCTAGGGATGATGTAAAGGGTAAGTCTACAATTGGTGTCAAAGGATCTGGGAAAGGCAAAGAAATGATGGTGGAAGAGTCTGAAAAGGCACATGGTCATCTTTCGGCAGAAGAGATTAAGGATAAACCTGATGCAGACGAGGCTAACAAACCTAATGCTGAAGAAGTGGAGGAGGATAAGAAAAGTAAGGAAAAAGAGTCAAAGGCTAAGTCTACAATTGGTGTGAAAAGAACTGGGAGAAGAATGAAAACGATGGCCAGAAGGAAGAAGAGAACTAGGCGAGTGGTAGTGAGTAGTTCAAAAGGCATTGATGAAACAGGGTATAAAAAGAAAGAGACGGTTGATTTACAACTGGTGACCCAGGTTGTGTCTGATGATGATGACCTGTTTGAGGATACTGCTCCTTCGGCAGTTAAATCTCCGGTTATTGGATGGAAAGCTGGTTATGATGGGAAAGTTCCTTGGTTTGAGATACGCAGAGTTGCTGGAAGAATGCAAAGGTTTAAAACAATTCCTCAAATGCTTAAACACATTGACAGAAAGGATTTGGTAAACCTGTCGGCATTAATGAAGAACAAGTATGGAAATGGAAAACCAACAGATGAGCTTGATAGAGTGCTTTGCGGATATCTGACGACCATGTTTCAAGCTTCTGTCCAAGATAGTATGTTTGTACAAAAGGGTACAAGTACGTAGTGTTTGTTAAGTTGATTACCTTGAAGGTTTTTGTAACCCTGTTACTTCCACCATAACCATATACATATATTGAAGTGTTTGTTGACATAATTCGTTTGTTTACATAGTCTTCTTCTTACCATTGAACGATACATTCCGCATAGTGTTTAATACTGTGTCAATTCGATAACAGTTTGTTAGGAATTATTAGAATAATGTTTATTTTCATTGCTGCTGTTAGTGTAGTTTGATTCCTGCTGGCAGTGTTAGTTTCTGCCGGTCATGGTTCCTGCTGGTAGCATTGTTTAGTTTCTGCTGGCAGTGTTTGTTACTGCTGGTCATGGCGTATTTTTTGTATGTTTGTTAGAGTTATTTTAGGAATAGAAACATACGACATTGTGTTTTGCATCCAATTCCAAAGAAAATAGTTAATACAAGATCCATAGAGGATCAAAGTCTTTTAGTCATTGTCTTCTTCAACTCTTGTGTTTAGTTTCCGCATAAGCACAAGTTTATTATACAGAGATTCTCATAGTAGTTGGCTTGTGTTTAAATAAGCTATGTACAAGTTCTTTTGGCTCAAAGATCTATCAAGAGGCACGATCCTACACAGTTTCTATACATATTGTTTTACATTCATATCTAAGATAATTAACAAAGATCTATCAAGGGCTCATCTGGGATCAACACCAAATCACAAAGTTTTTTCTTGAATTAAACTATCTTCTTCCTCATAGCTTGACACTGATCATAGATTCTTTGTAGTAAATCCTTAACCACATCCGATTGTTGTTCACACCTGAGTTTTGAGGTAAGCATCACCCTTAAGACTTCAAAACTCAGTGGATATTCCAATTCAGCTAACATAAAGATATATACTCCACTCTGTGTTGACAGATGATGCACATTGCAGGAACTATAAAACTCCCATGTCAGATATTGATGCAGTTGGTGAAATGCACTGATGCAGTAGGTGCTTGTATGTAGCATGAAATGCACGGGTGAATCCTACTGCTGGTGAAATTGAAGCTGCTGCTGCTCCTACCTTATTCAAATTGTTGGGTTACATGTTATTGACTGGTTACAAACAACAACGATTACTAGATAATAGTAAATTGTATTTTGGGTTACAGATTTATAAATCAAGTCTACTACCTTTCAAATACCATTAAACATTGTTTATTAACTCCTTGTGCTTCCAGAAGTATTGAAGCATCCGCTCACGGTATGCTACCGCTGTTTGAAGCGGGTCATCTACTTCCGGTGGTTGGTTGCGGCACAATCTGTATAAAATAATACATACCCATACACCGCAATCGCCATATACGTCTGCTTGTTTCGGGACTGCAGGACACTGGTATGTTATTTTATATTCCTCAGCTGATATGCCCTTGCTCGCCAATATACCCTGCTGATCCAGATACATGGTAAGTTGTTTTGGCAAAATTCTTTTGAAAGTTCTCCACCACCGTGCACCATTGCCGTGTACGAACCCAAGAGTGTCATAAAATGAAACAACACCACTACGTAGGTGAAGCTCAGTGAGACACCAGTGTTTATCAGGTTCATTCACGGGAAAATAAACCTAATATAGACAAATAAATGTACATATTATTATGCATACAGTTAAAATTATATTTAAAAAGGATTGTGGCAAACTAACCTTTTCAACATCTCGCCAAGCCACAGGGTAGCTTGTTCCATCTGAATAATGACTATACATCTGACCAGCCAAGATATGTCGGGCGAACAGAGAACCTGCCAAGGTCCAATCTGCATTGCTTGGTCTAAGAGACCACATAAGGTCAAACCATATATCCAAGTGCTGTGTACACAAAACAAAAATTATAAAACTTATAGTGGTTACTCAATCAAAAGTATATACAAATGTATATGACCAGATAGTGATGATGGTTCCTTACATAGTCATACAGCCAACCGCCTTTACAATCTTCAAGACATGCCAACGCTAGCCAAAAATTCATATCAGAAACAATGTTACAACCGCCCCATGGAAACTTAAAGCTTTTTGGTTTTTTTTGCTTTAAATAAACACGAAGCGAATCAGGCAGAGACACCTTGTCCTTTTTCAATTTGGGATGTCGAGTCAGATCCTAAAATAAAAAAATAAATGATTAACAATAAACGAATCATAATATTGTTAATTTAAGAATAACAAATCAGACTACCTCTACAAAAGGATCTGGGTTGGCCGAATAGAACTCAGTAATTGACCGAGTTCTTGGGTTTCCAGATACGTCCTGAAAAGACACATACCATATATTAGCATAGGCCAACCAGATATTGATTTCAGTATCAATGTTTTACGGTGCTTTACATCTAAAATGACTATAGGCTCAATCAACTTCTTTCTGCAAGTAGCTGCTCTTGTCAGTCGTACGGGTTGGACGTTGTCTGAATTCGGATATCCTAAAAACTTATCGTGCTTTGATTTAAAGGCTTTAGCCACTAGAGCAACTTTAGCCGCCTTTTTTTTCTTTTTGATTGTCTTCCTTTTGCGTTCAGAAAAAACAGAGTCCAAGCAAGGTTTGTCATTAGGACCGACCACATTTGCATACCCTTGGTTGGTGAGTGTTTGTTGAAATGGTGTTGTTTGATCTTGCTGCATAGCATAGGTTGTAATTAACACCGACCACAAGACATAGAAAGGAACAATTATTAACCTTTTTAAAATTAAAGTAAACCATGTACCTCAACATATGTCTGCAATGGGGTTGTTTGTTCTTTATGCTCGCAAATAGCATTTGCGTTCTCAACACCCTTACCATTTTCATTATCAAACGGTACTTCTTCTAACGAAACACTAGTGACATCCGCTTCGTCGTTTACATAATTCATGACATCATCATACACCACCGGATGATCCTGGTACAATAAAGATGTATAAATAAATAGGCAAATAAGGAAGCTTGTATGTTGCGAAAGTATTTTTTCAAGATAACATACATCAACGTAGATGAAGGATGTTGTTTGATTAATGTCCTTCTCATTGAATGCCACAACTTGATTCGCAGGTTGATGATGATCAAGAGCAGGGAAGTCAGGGGTAACCCCTAATTCACATGCTTTTACAAGAACGTCCATCCCACCCACCTGAGATTCGTTGTAGCCTTGCTGCCCAACATCCATGTCAATTTCCATGTGATGGGCTGCAACACTGGTCGTAACACCAGTATCAGCTTCACAAGCTAATGACGTGGCCTGTAGTTGACGAAATAATACAACATTTAATGAATTAAATGTACGATTAAAGGGTAAACATTAACGGGGAAATTAGATACTTATAAACGTATGCCAAAAAAACACAAAGTAAAAGTAAACCTTTAAACAAACAGGATTGTCAACTTCCATTGGATGCGCATGATCGACATCATCATCAGCATGATCATCATCAACATCTCGGCCCGTAACACCATTATCAACATCATCTTCACAACGTGATGACGGGGTCTGTAGTTGACAAAATGATATAAGTGTAATACTTAACGAGGAATTGATCTTCGTATAAAGTTAGGAGAATAAAACATATAAGGTGAATACAAACCATGTAAATATCAGGGTTGACATCAGACTTGACTGGAAAATCTGGATCATCGGTGTTTTCGTTAAACCTTCTGAAACAGCTCGCGAATGTCTTGTTTAGGGACAGACGCTATGTGCTTCGCTATCAACGAAATATCAGTTTGCAAATCAAATATCTTGCCCAATATAGGATTTGTTCCAAAAATCTTTTCATCTTGGCCTTCGCCTGATTGGACACCATTTGCGTTTTCAACATCATTTTTATCTAAAGTTTCTAAACTTGGTGCTTCATGTTGATCGTCTGCGCTACCAGCTTGTTGGTGATCCTCTGATCTACGAAGTTGGTTGTCATCGTCTGCGCTATCAGGTTGGCGGTCATCCTCTGCGCTAGCAGGTTGGTGATCATCCTCTGCGCTATCAGGTTGTTGGTCTTCCTCTGCACTTGACAGGTCTGAATCAGACAAACCCTTTATAAAGGGCATGCTGGCAATACACCACAGTTGTCTCAATTCGCGCTTGGTTGCATAAAGTGCCTTAATAGGAATTGACTCCTAAAAAAACAAATAGTAAATAACTTTGTATTTGAACAAATTTAAATAAATGTCCAAGAAATTTGCCGTCAAAGATAGTGTCGTGCTTACCGGTCCAAAGAGTGTTTTAGGGTCTGATCTTCTAAACTTTCAACTTTTAGACCAAGCAAGACCTCGTGGAATGACGTTCGTGTCTTTCGCCCACCAGTTGCCGCATTTAGGAAAAGTCTCCAAAATCCATATCTGTAATATGTGCTTGTTTAAAATGTATATAATGTGGAAAAAAAGTGGTTCAAAGTGCAGGTTATAACCGTGTTCAAAACTATATAATCAATATATATATATCTAATAGAAAAAACCTAGTAATGGATACAAAACAGATACAAACATTTTGTACACCAGATACATATATATATAGCAATTACTCAGAATTCAGACTAAATACAACAATACTAAATAGTATAATGAGTATAGTTGGGAACTTCAATACAGAGTAGTAAGTATGGCATACCTTGAAAGCCCAAACAAAACCGTATAGATTGTATTTCGCACTATACTTTGGGTTTTTTTTCAACTTCGCCAAATGAACTTTTCTGTGTTTCTCAACAACATTCACAGTCCTTTGATAAAATTTATGCCACATGTATTCACCCCAAGGAAAATAGTTCCAAGTATCAAAGTCCTCCACCAAAGACAGTATATGATGAGGGATACAATTCCTTTCTTCATTACCCATAAACACCAACATAGCAACTATCAAAAGACACAACCTAATAGCATCCTCATTCGAAACAGCTAAGAACCTATTTGTATCTTTAAGTAGTGTCAAACAATCACTGCCATATACAGTTTTTATACAAGCTGTCTTTTTTTCTGGAAATACACGGTCACAAAATGCATTTGCTTGATTTTCATTTTTACAAACTTTCCCAAATCGAAAACCTGTTATTAAACAAAATTCTTTACCCCCAAACTCTAACAAATCATCCCCAATTTTGAACTGCAATGGTGGGGAATCGGACGATATGTTATGAACTTTTAACTGATGCTGTAAAACAGAATGCATCAACTGGCAGTCATTACCACAAAACCGAATATCCAACCATGGACCAAAGACTGTGTTTCTGAACAACCTATGCCGCTTTTCATTCTTCACCAAAATGTCTTTGATTTTTGTAAGCAAATCCATATCAGATCGAACGACGATTTTACAGGTGTACAACTCACTCGACATATCGAATTACAGGGTGTTAAGGAATTATGATTTGTTAGTTGTGTGATGCTTTGCCTATGGAAAAGAAGCTGTTTGTGTATTGATGTGTATTCTGTAATGAATTGTAATCGAATTATCGAATTACAGGCTAATATCTATAAAAAAAACTGCCTAATTTTAATGCATGTAAAATGACCAAAATATCCTTTTGTTCATGTATTTGTTGCCCAAAAATCAAAAGTTGCCCAAAAAACAATACGTCCCATGTACATCGTAGCAACAGTAGTAGAGGTATTTTGGTGGGTGACGTGGCATCATGTGGTCCGTCGGATCGGTTGCCCTGGTCTAAGGGGAGAATTTTGTGAAATCGGGTCGGATAGTCTTAGCACTTGGGCAACCGGGGCATTTTAGTAATTATCCCTTTATTAAATGAATGTTCTTATTCTATATGCTTGCTTATTGTTGTTACATATCCTTGTGCTTCTAACATTTTTCTTGCAAGCGTTCCATAGCTCGTTTCCTTGGTGCCCCCAAACGAGGGGGAGTATACATCAAGGGGGAGTTCTCATATGACACTTTTACACTTAAAACTTATCGGTTAAACCTTTTTGATTCTACAAAAAGGGGGAGAAATAGATGTAAACTCACTAAATACTTGTCTAAAAAACTAATTTTTAGATTTAATGAGTTTAGATTTTGTAATCATCAAAAAGGGGGAGATTGTTGATATAAATAATGCCTAAACATGTTATTAATATTTTTTGATATCTCTACGTTTTGATAATCGCAAAATGTAAAATCATTAATCGGAAAATTATGACGTAAACAAGTATTTAGTTGTAAATATCTATTTCTACAACTCAAATCACTTAAGGTATGAATGAACTAATGCTTAATGCATTGTATGATCAAAGGAACATTTTCTTAAACACTAGATTTTTTTTAAAATGTCAAAAACATTTTATATCTTTTAGAAAAACATTTTTGGTAATAAATAAAAAGGTTTAATTCATTATAAATTTATGAATTCAAATTTTCAACCAAAATCAGTAAAAATGTTCCAGAAAAACCTTCCCCACAAAAAGACAAAACTGGGCAACGGCTAGGGAGGGGCGGCCCCCTTAATTATACTAGGCGGCCCCCTTAAAATTAAGGGGACCGCCCCCCTATTTAAGGGGGCCGGCCACGCTCCAGTAGGTTCCAGCTGTCCAGTTTTTCTGCCTATAAATACTAGCCTTCCCTGGATTTTTACTCACCTTTTGCACCCCAAACCTTCTGTTTTAAATCTTGTAAATCCTTTCCAAAAACCCTTTGATCATATTCTCTTAAGCATTGGTTTCTAAGTGATCCAAGCTTCCACCATCAAAGTGCAAAAGAAGAATACTCCTTCAACTAGAGAAGAAGTATTATAGCTTAACTCATATCATCATTGTAGTTGTGTAAAGTGTTGTATAGTTATGATAAGTTGATCTAAGTGTAAGTAACTAGTTGTGTTGTAAAGAAGTAGTGTAGAAGTAGTTGTGAAGTAGTTGTGAAGTAGTCGTGGAGAAGAAGTCGTGAAGAAGTTGTGAAGAAGTCGTGAAGCCGTCGTGAAGAAGTCGTGATTAAGTTGTGTAGAAGTTGTGTACAAGTCGTGAGATTGGTTCTAGCTACGATTAGAACTCGACATCTAGCTTTGTGTCGTTAAACCGGTGTAAGCTAAAGTTGTGTATGGTTTCTCCGCCATAAGGGAGTTTGTTGACATAGTGAAGAAAAACTCTCGAGTTGGTGACTCGAGGAGTGGAGTAGGGCAAGGAAGGTGTCCTTGTAGCCGAACCACAATAAATGTCCTTGTTGTGGTTTGATCTTTCCATCTCTATCTTTCATTTCATTATATTTACTTTACTTGCATTGCTTATCTATACTTGTTTACATTTGTTCATATTGATCAAGAGTTGAATTCACATAAGATAGAATCGAAGTTTTAAAAAAATAAACAAAAGTTTTCATAAATTAAAAAGACGTAAAACTATTCAACCTCCCTTCTAGTTTTCCACAACAATCAAAGCTTAAATTTTTCCTTAAAACAATGGTGTGCCTAGACATTAATCTGGTCGAAATACCATAATACCAACACAATTTTTACTCACTAATTCGATCCAAATTTCTACTTATAACGATTCTTAGAAATATAAAAAACACAACTAAGATTAAGATTTAACCTTACAAAGACTTCTTTGGTGAGTGAATACTAGGATGAACCCTTCAATCCGGGACCCAACTGCTCCAATATCACCAACCCTAACCTCCAAATCGAATCACAGTTCAACCCTTCTTTTGAGAACTTCTCAGATTTTAGGTGTGTTTTGATGATTGTGTGATTCGGACCCATCTTGGAGGCGTGGATTTTTGGATGTTCTTGGAGAGTAGATCCATGGATTCTTTTGGTTTGTGGAAGTGATAAGTTTCCATTTGGGTGTTATCTCTTTTTCTATGGCCTCTAAACCCTAGGCTTACCCGTGACTACTGGGAAGGACAAGATTTTTGGTCAATGGCGCCTAGTTGGGAGATGGGGATGTTTCAGTGTTTTTGGGGAAGAAGAAAAGCAGAAAAGGATAAAAGGGGTGTTTCGATTTGTGGTGTAAGTGGAGGGAGTTGTATATTTATTTTAGGTGGTGGGAAGAATTATTAGTTAAGGTGGGGAGACTTAATACCTATGTTTTGTTAAACTATGTCAAACTCGGGTCCGTCCTGAAACCGTCTCCAATATAAGTGTTTCTATTTTCTAGAGTCGTTTTGTAATTCTTGAATATCTTCGCTGAGTTCCTAATTATTTACTAACATTTTCTGAACCTCAAATTTTTATCCTTGGTTTGCGTGTGTTGTCTATCCGTGTGAAACTGGGATAACCTCTCATTTTCAACACAACATAGTGAACAAATTATAATATGTGCTCAATTCACTGTTCCCTGGTGAGATTTCCGGGTGTCAATATGTGCATGTCTGTTTCCCGTTATAACCACATAAGGCCAAATCAAATAGTTCAGTCACAATAAATTAATTATCATGCATTTAATATTAGGACAAATTTGCCATTTGTTACATCCTCCTCGTCTTAGGAACGAAAACCGTCCTCGGTTTTCACTCAGAAATACCCGAAGGGGTTTGGGTTTTGGAGGTTCTAGTGCTCTCTGGTCCTATTTCTCATATTTCTATGTGATGTCAGGGCTCGGTATGTGCCGGGTATAACTCAATGGTCGAGATGTGCTTTAAAAGTCCTAAGGTGCAGGAGTCTCTCACAATGACTATTCCCATCAAGGCATGATCCTCCCTGAACTAACCATAGGTGATCAGGCTATGTTTAGTTGAGGACTGATGATGCGATGCTAGGTTTAGTCATTATGATATTTGGTTTCCAATGGTTTGGTATCACAACAAGTTATCATAAGTGCACAAACAAATAAATGAACAAGTCTCAAAAGTGATGGGGGTAGGAAGAGACGCATCATAGTATCTTAATCCCGAAGGTCAAGGAAATTTACTGCAGGGAGGTTCGTACAAAACACCATTACAACATGCCTCTTAAGGGGTACAATTATTCGAGAAATTAAGACTTAAGGAAACCTAGAGGTGAACGTCATCATGCGAAGAACGAGTTCCATGCTGTAAGTCCATTCATCCTGCTATTTGGGTTCTGAGTAACCTTCCTACTTCCACTTCTCGGTCCGGGGCAAGCAGTCCTATAGTGCCCGATTAGTCCATAATCAAGGCAAACTGCGGTGGCGAGCTTGGCGTCAATTTCATGGGCAAAAGCCTCGCAGTTCTCGGTTCGATGGCTGAATAATCCGCAGTTTCCACACTTCAGGGGACAAGGTTCGTGATGATGAAGCGGACACACATTGCACTTAGGCAGATTTCCAACATATCCCTTATTTATGCTGGTGCCTGTAGCAGGGGTACTAACACTTCTCCGACTCTGGGAGTGGTCTTCCCATTTTCTTTTAAGTTCAGCCGCTCTTCCAGCATCTGTCCTAGCTAGGGATCCTATTGGATTGTGGGTCACAGTTGTGGTTCCTTGGGGCTTAGCAGTCCGGGAGGTAGTGTCTCGTTCCCTCTCTGGAACGGGAAGAAACTTCCTAAATACCTTTCCCTGAGCCGAGCTTCTATCTAGCTCATCTCGGGGCTCATTGGTGCTTTCCCTTGACGGTGTACAGTTGCACCGTCTCTTTGCACCTTGGGATTCCAAGACTCTTCCTCCATTCTTTTGGTTTCACTTTAGGTGCAGTACTTCCTACGCACCATTTCCCTAAAACTCTCCCAGGACATTGTAGCATCAATGCCCATGGCCTGTAGTTAGTTATTCCACCAGGTCTGAGTCTCATCGGTATAGGCGAGCGAGGCATATTTTACACTATCTTCCTTTGTGCAACCACATGCTTAGAACATGGCTTCCAGCCGTTCCATCCTTCTTAACACAGCAATGGTCCCTTCTGTCCCATTGAGGCTTCCCGACATGACCTTTCGAAACTCTTGATAAGTGTCAGCGGGGTTGTCATCCTTAAGTTGGGAGCTTCCGATCTCAGTAGTTGTGTTGTTGGCCTTAGTTGCGGCTAGGGTTGCTGTCACACGACGATTAACTAATATGTCTAGCATGGCTGGGTTCATGATGAGCAGGTTTGCTCCATTCTTAGCTGGGGTAATGGCGGCGATAGGTTGGTCATGAACGGCGTTGGCTGTCCTTCCTATAGGATTCATCCATACCATAAAAGATGAAAACGTGTGAGATCTTAAACGGAAGTCATATGTGTTCCACAATCAATAAAGCACATCCTTGAAATGGGTAGTTTCTAAGGGAAACTACTGGAAGGAAAAATATAGGTGAGGTCCGTGTCTTTTCTAATATCCTAAAGTACGCTTTGGTTAGCTAGCTGGGCAAAACTTGGAGTCTAGTAGCAAACAAAGCTTATAATCTTAAATATATACCTCACTGTAAGTCTCATTCAAGAGAAGTCATGTCCTAGACGGTTTAGTCAATAGTTCGGAGTAAATATATCGGTCTGAGGTATAATTCCTAGTAAGAATTTTTTAGGAAAATTCCTTTAATACCTTAAAGTTCTTAAATGATTTTTTGCTTAGGATTTAAGTCTCAGCTCAAACTTAGCGGTCTTACGGTCTGGACTCCTAAGGTGTTCCTGGTGTCTTAAAGGCTAGAGGTAACAAATTGTATTACCAGTGAACCCTACCAAAACATATTATGTCGATGCCTATAGTCTGGGTAATGGCGTTTAACTAGTATCCTCGAGGTTTGTTCCTGGTGTTCAACAATCCGTTGATAGAATTTCCCTGTCATAGGTTTGTTTGTAATTTCTAAGGGTTCAGTGGAGAGATGGGTAATTCAAATCCTATACTAAAAGTCCGGGTCATTTTGTGAGTCCTTAGGGTTTCTATTAAGTCTCTAGTTAATCCTAGTAAATCTCCGGGTTCTCAAGAGTTTCCTGGTTTACTTATTGTCCGTCCTTGCTAAGGGTCTTTTATCTGCGGCTAAAGTCTTATGAGTCTCATGGACGAATTATTTCCTTTTTCCTCTCTTGGGAGGGTATGATAGAGCCTTGTGACGTCCAGTGTATAATGAGGATATCGCTAAAAGTTCTGGTCCTCTGGGTAAGGTTCATGGTCCTAAATTTTGTCTGGAAAGGACGGTGTTGACTGCCTCCAGCAGTTATTTTGTTGGCTTAATGAGAGATGACGCATAGAGCTTCGTCTTGGTAAAACCACGTTGTTTGTTGCTAGGAAGGTCTAGGGGCCTGAATATAATCGTCACGATCAATTAACTCTTTTTCCTAAAGAGTCATAACGTGTTCCAGTCGTCTACGGGGTTACGACATATCTAGTTGTTATCGAACTCAAAGATCGGTCAGCTTTCCCCTTCTTGAGTAAAACCATCAAAAATCTTAGGTATCCTTCACTACAAAAAAACAGGCTTTCAGAGACTGAAAAATCAATCTCCGACACACCATGATCAGTTACGAATGGTCTATCAAGGACGGATTTTGCTAGTCACTAATCAGTTACAACAGCTTAGTTACGGAAAGTGACGTTATCAACTGAAATTCAGTCCTTGTTGTATCGAACCAACGAGGACCAGAGATCAGTCTCCAAAATAAAAAAAGTCAGTCCTTATATCCATGGGATGGTATCATGTTATTTCAGTCCCTAATGCATATTATCGGCGACTGAAAAGTCAGTCGCCAATACTATATTAGATCAGTTACTAACACATGGATTTAGGGACTGAAAATTAGTCCATAAACATTGTTTATAGTCCCTAATACGTTTCATTGTTTTGTAGATTACCGTACCAAATCAGTCTCTAATAATAGGATTTAAAAACTGATTAGTCTCCGATGAAAGACTTTAAAGACTGATTGTTAGTCACAGAATACAAACGATTTCAGTCTATGATTTGCTAGTTTTGGTGACTGAAAATTAGTTTCAAATCATCACCAAATCATTCTCTGTTAAAAGGCTTTGGTAACTTATAATTAGTCCCAAAAACTAGGCAATTTTAGTCCTTAATTTTATTTTTTTAGAGACTGAAATTTAGTTTTAAATCAGTCTGCAATAAAAGGATTTAAAGACTAATTAATAGTCCCAGAATTCAGACGATTTCGGTCCATAAATTGTTACTTTTTGAGACTGAAAATTAGTTTCAAATCGTCACCAAACCAGTCTCTAATAAACGGCTTTAAAAACTGATAATTAGTCACAAAAACTAAATGTTTTCAGTCCATAAATTGCTTCTATTAAAGACTAAAATTTAGTCTCGAATCAGTATCTGATAAACGGATTTAAGGATTGATTATGAGCCGCAAAAAACAGATGAATTAGTCCTTAATTTGTTATTTATTACTCTTTTTATTTATTATTTTCGTTTTTTGCGTTTTCAACATGTCACGAAGGTTACTAAACGTATCGAGTCACATTCCCGTTAAGTCTCGCGGCTACAAGCCGGGTCAAACAGTCAAAAATCCGTAAGTTCAAGTTCACATTACTAACTAATTAACCAATATGGGCATAACCAAGGTCACCCGAGACCACAAGGTCGCGTTTAACTCTTGTGGCGGCCAATTCATAAACTTAAAACAATATACTACTGCTACTAAAATACCATAGTCAACCTTATATGTCAAAGATTCAAAGAGAAGTTTCATGCTGAAAGTACAAGTTGATATAACGCAAGGATTGAAGTGGAAGTCTAATTTATATACTTTAAGACAAAATAAGGTTCTACGTCATCTTTGTTTATCTCCTAATAACACGATTACACTGCTGATTTTCAATCTTTGCTTACTTTCTAGTATTCTACAAGTCTAATGCTTCATGTGATTATCATATTTGCCTCATTATTTTCTGGTTTGTACTGTAATGGCAAAATGAAAATAAATCAACAGAGTCAAAAGCTAAATAACTATGTCACAAATTCATTTCAAAATGTACTTCTGATAACAGATTGGGTTGCATTGACCAGCATAACAAACTCAACAATATAATAACTCAAACAAAACAAGCAGGCCCTTGGTCTCTCGGCTGCCATTCCCACACAACCAAAATCTTCAAACCCAAAATTAATCTAAACTCTAGTATCTAAACTGACCACAAGCATGAAAATAAGCCCAAGAACACTCGACAAGACTCGATACGCAATTCAAAAGGCTCGTCCGTGAGCTTATACGCATCACCCAACTCGACACTAAACTTGACCCAAAATGATGATACCAAATATTTTTAATGATTTTTATTTCGTAAATCGTGTTATACCACCCAATCCCAAACGTTAATAAACCAAACACTCGATAAACGGGTTTCGGACCCACCACCGTGTCACACGAGGGTGAACACACGGTGGTCTTACCTTTTCTTCCTCGGATCTAGTCGGATCTACTCGGTTAGTGGTGGTGGTGGTGCGTATGAGGTGATGGCGAAGGTGTTTGGGCGCGTGTGGTTGCTAAACCGGTTAAGGAGGTCGTGATGAAGGTTTGTGTGGTGGCGGTGTGGCGAGGTGAGTGGCGGTGGTGGTGGCCGGAGATGTGGCCGGAGGTGGGGGCAAAGGTGGTGGCGGCTAGGTGTGTTGGAGAAGGAGAAATGACCTAGAATTATTATAAGTGAGTTTATATACCCTCCATACCACTCATAAGGACCTTAGTTGCAAACCCTAGTAAACCTTAGGACTAGAAGTATAATTTCAGGTAGGGGCCTTAGTTGTTATTTAACTAAACTTTCCGTTATAATTTCCGAGCTTCGTTTGACACACCACAAGTGACCGTAAAATTTTCTAGGTTGCGCCATTATTTCTAGATTCGTTTTTCCGTTAAGATTGACTATAAATATGTCCATATTCGT
Source organism: Artemisia tridentata subsp. tridentata (assembly GCA_021014915.2). Lineage (NCBI taxonomy): Eukaryota > Viridiplantae > Streptophyta > Magnoliopsida > Asterales > Asteraceae > Artemisia > Artemisia tridentata. The sequence continues at coordinate 62,121,775 of CP139505.1, read as the reverse complement.
TTTAACGCGTCAAAGTTCATCATTTCTCATATTATTAAGTTCTATTGTGCCGACTCACGTTGTGTGGTCTAGCTCATAAACACACCTAAAAGTGAACACATAACTAAATAAACATATCATCACGAACTCAAGGTCGCGCAAGGACCTGGAAAATTCACGGTTGCTACAGTCTACCCCCGTTAACAGAATTTTGTCCTCAAAATTCAGTTGACTAAGGGTCTGAGCTTGATCGGATAGTATTCACCCTTCGATTTGGTTGCACACAGAAGGTAAGGGTGTGGGTGTCAATCCAAATAGTACCGGGCGCTACTTCCCAATTGGTACTATCAATACTTCCTAACCTCTAGAAATCACATAAATGAAACCACATAATAATCACACAGTAAGGCAAGCTTTCCCGTCCTTGAGCAAAGCCATCAAAAACCTTAGGTATCCTTTCGGTAGTTTAAGTTGAGCCTCAACTGAAATCTAGCTTAACCACATAACTCATCAAACAAGAACTGTCATGAGATTAAACTAAACCACAGTTTAAGCCAGTAACAACTTGATTTCAGCTTAATCTCACAACTCATCAAACAAGAACTGTTATGAGATTAAACCTAATTTTAAACTACGTAACAACTTGAATCTAACTTAACTTCACAACTCATCAAACAAGAACTGTCATGAAATTAAGTTAGGTATCAAGTTGTAAGAAAAGAAACTCAACATTCTTGAAGGATTGACTCAATTTTGGGATCGCTTTCAAATAAACAATTAGTAGTTAACCAAGGAGAAGGTTCAACTAAGGGGGATGTGCATTCCTGTTTCCTCCAAAATCAATAGTGCATGCCCTAAGCATATCTCCTAATGTCGGATAGTATGCTCACCCTGACCATCGGTCTAGGAATGCTAGGTCGTACTCCAATCTAACTGTGTTCCTAGTGTGTCCTATAGTGTCTACCAAAATCGCGATGCGGATCGTCTGTCACGATTAGATATAATAGGTAAAGCGCTCCTCATGTATGCCACTCTAATTGGATTCCTTATCTTTGAATATTACGGAGACATTGGTCAAACCAAAGGACTTATCCTGAAAACTCGAAATGCCTGTATATCGTTCTCAACGCGGTTTTAGGGTTGTCAGTCTTGTGCACTCTCAACTAATGATATTCGGGTTTGGAATCTTTCTTCGAGAAGTATCGTGTATCATGAAATTTGTGCCGCTCCGGGAGTTAAGTTTATGCACATCTCAATTCTTCAAGGAGGGGTGAATCCTGTTAGGCCTTTGTGCCTTTATCCATTTCCAAAGAAATTTTAGTACCCTTAGGCAAACCTTCTAAAATCTTTATTACCTTTTTATTTGTATTTTGTTTGCGCTTGTTGGGTGGGTTAACAGCATTTGCGACCTCAGCATTACTTGGTTGTTCAATAGGTTTGACTTGAGCATTACTTGGTTGTTCAATAGGTGCGACATCAACATTACTTGGTTGTCTAATAGGTGCGACTTCAGGAATAACAGTATGATTCAAGCAACCACCACAAATCACTAAAAACTTTATTCAATAATTATTATATATTTTTTAACGGCATATTCAATAATTATTATTATTAGAGTAAAATATTTTTTTTTTCGAAATTATTTTTCTTTCTTTTTTATTTTTCAGAAAAAAAAATTCGGAAAAAAAAAATAAAACGGCCGTTAGTAAAAGGACTAACGTTGCAAACGCTTGTTTGGTTAATGGACTAACGTTGCCACTTGCTAATGGAAAAGATAACGCCAGTTAACGATAAGGACTACCGGTGTGCAATTGAAACTAAATAGGGACCAATGATGCAAGAGAAAAAAAAATAAGGACTGAGAGTGAAATTTACCCTAAACCACAGGGGACGAACCATGTAATTTACTCTTATTATTATGGTCATAACATAAGTAATCAAAATAAAATCATACATAAATTTTAATAGGTATCGGCATAGCAAAAACAAAAATTAACAGGAATGAATTAAGACTAGTTATATGAAAAACTAAAATTGAGGAACCAACGAATTAAATATCAATTAAGCATAGAAAATTTTGTGAGAAAGTACCTTAATCTTCAAATTAAATGGGAGAATTAAATATATCTTTTGCCCTTTTACATAATATTTGTTTTTATGGGTATATAAAATGGTTTATCCTGACTTCGTGGCACATGGTTGGCATTTGATTCATTACAATTTTGCCCATCGCGTTATGGCTAGATTACTGGTGATGGAACAAAGCATTGAAATTTGTAATGCAGCTACAAGCGATAAATTAACGGAAATGGATTGGGCCAAAAGCATTGAAATTTGTGAATTAGTTACTCGTGATAATAGGTAAAAGTCAATAACCTTGCTAATGAACGGAGTTAAATATATACCAGTCACAATATAAGTCACAATATAAGCCCACGTTTCCAATGAATAACTGAATTTTAGTCTTAAATATGTTGCCCATGTATAAGACGTTTATGTGGGACTGAAATTCAGTCACAAATAATTGTCTCTCCAAACCTTTTTATTTTGCATACGTATTTGTAACTGAAATTTAGTCATAGCTATGATGTCCATGTATTAGGGACTGAGTCGTGATTGAAATTCAGTCACTAACAAATTTCCCTCCAAACCTTTTTTATTGCGCAGACATATTTGTAACCGAATTTTAGTCTTAGGTATGATGTCCATGTAATAGGGACTCAGCTGTGACTGAAATTCAGTCACTACAAATTTTCCCTACAAAACATTTTATTGTGTAGACATATTTGTAACTGAATTTTAGTCATAAATATGTTGCCCATGTATAAGAAGTTTATGTGGGACTAAAATTCAGTCATAAACAATTTTCTCTCAAAAGTTTTTTTATTTTGCATACGTATTTGTAACTGAACTTTAGTCTTAGCTATGATGTCCATGTATTAGGGACTGAGTTGTGATTCAAATTCAGTCACTAACAAATTTCCCTCCAAACTTTTTTTATTGCGCAAACATATTTGTAACTGAATTTTAGTCTTAGGTATGATGTCCATGTAATAGGGACGCAGCTGTGACTGAAATTAAGTCACTAAAAAATTTCCCTCCAAACCATTTTATTGTGTAGACATATTTGTAACTGAAACTTAGTCTTAGCTATGAACTCCATGTATTAGGGACCGAACTGTGACTATAATTCAGTCACTAACAAATTTTCCGCCAAAATTTTTTATTGCGCAAATATATTTGTAACTGAAATTTAGTCTTAGATATGATGTACATTTACTAGGGACTGAATTGTCACCCTTATTCAGTCACTAACAAATTTGCCTCCAAATTTTTTTCCCGTACAGGCATATTAGTAACTGAAATTTAGTCTTAGATATGGGGTCACTGAATCGAGGACTGATTTTTAGTCGCCGCAATCAGTCAATAAAAGGTCAGTCCTTAAAAGTATCAGTAACTGATGTTTCAGTTACCGATGCTATGTATCAACGACTGATATATCAGTCCCTAGAAATTCAGTCTCTGAAAGCTTGTTTTTTTGTAGTGCTTTCGGTAATTTAAGTTGAGAACCTTAAACTACATAACAACTTGAATCTATCTTAACTTCACAACTCATCAGACAAGAACTGTCATGAAATTAAGTTCAATGTCAAGTTGTAAGAAAGAAACTCAACATTTTTGGAGGATTGACTCAATCTCTGGATCGTCTCCATTTAAACAACTAGTAGTTAACCAAGGAGATGGCTCAACTAAGGAAGGACGGGGTACTACTAGGTGGGGTTGTCTGACGATGGTTGGGAGTTGGGGTTTCCTATTGAACTAGGTCTTAATCGGGACAAGGTACACTTCTTATGATACCTAGGTTGAATTTGTTCTTATGGCTACTAATATGGTTGCTTAATTCTCATATTTCCATCCTATGTAATCCTTTGGGTTTCTCGGGATAAGGTAAGAAATTAGGGTCATTGTCTCTTGCGTATTATTTGGGCTAAGAGTTAGGCTGGTCGTAAGGGATGTTGAGTTTAGCTGACAGGGAGATATTTATCTGGTGAGGGTGGTAATGGAAAGTATGTTCTAAGGAATTTTATAGGGCATCTAAAATAGGATTCATTATTTGGGAAAATAGTAGAAAATTTGTCATTTGGTTTGTGGGTAAGGAGTGGAGTAAATTGGTAGGTTGGTTGGAAATTTTGAATAAGGTCATGTTTTTGAGATTTTATGGAGTGGTAGTGATACAATTTTTGGGGTTTTTGGGAAATCTTGTGGTTAAAAGGGACGAACAAAATAATTTCACAGGTTATTGATGAAATATCGTCTATAGTTTTAATAAGGTTATTATTTGTCTAAGGGTAATTGGAAGATTTTCGGGAAGGTGTGGTAAAATTTTAATATCATGGCAGTTTGGGAAAGGAAATGATTGAATTTATAACAGAAATATATAAAGAAACGAACTTGTTATAGATTAAGATTGGATTACATAGTTTGAAAATTACAAGTTCACTTCTAAAGTCCTACACTGACTGAGAACTACTCAGTTACATAAGTCACTACTAATCAAATCTAAGACTGGCTCCTAGTCCTATCCATGTGTCAAAACCTAAAAGCATGCTCTGCAAGCTGTACCTCAGCTTTCACGAGTCGGGTCCATAGTGCCAAGTTCTTATCACGGTGTGCCTGATCAGCTCTTAATAATGCTGCAACCTGAGCCTCTAAAATCATCATTCTCCCATGAGTCATCTGAGCAGTTTCTTGAGCTACAACCTGTGACTGCTCAATACTGCCTGATCTATCTCCTAAGTCAAGAAGGTCTCGGCTGTTGGAGTGAGTCCTGGCATAGATTCGACTGATATCCTTATCGTACTGCTCGAAACGAGCTGGATGTAACACATCAAATAAATCAGAGTGGAGTCCCAATATGTCGGTCTGTAAGTCCAGTTGAGCTTGAATCTATGGGATGGTAGCGGTCTCTGTAATTGCTGGCGATGTCACTGGAAGTGAGGGATGTGGTATCTCTGGGCTAACCTCTATCTCATCCTGGGCTCTCCCTGAGCCCTCTCCAATCTCAAATGTACTAGACACATCTTCTAGCACTATGCTGATTCGAGGTACAGCTACTCTCTGTCCCATCCCCGAATCAGCATCATTCTCTGTACCCTTGACAGGAATACTCTCATCCACAGTCTGTCTTATACCCTCTGCTGAATAGGAGTCATTGCTTCTCCTAAGTCTCTGACGTAGCGGTGAGTGGGTAGGTGATACTGGGGCGTCTATCTGGGAACGTAAGGACCTATAACGGGATGGAGACACTAAAAGGATATGGGCAGGGTTTTGGGTACTCTCTGCAGTGTGGGGTAATGGTCTGGTAGATAGGCGTATGATTATGCGTGTTGTATGGCGAGGGGTAATCTGGGTAGCTGGTGTGGTATGTGATGGTGGTGTAGGCTCAAGTGACGAAATGGTATTTGTGTGTGAGTATCTTAAAATAATAACTAGTGTGGGTCAAGTGTATATGGGTATACATATAGTACTCATAGTATGCTTAGTATGTCACAATTTATATCATGCAGTCAAGTTAAAATGAACTTCAAGCAACATGGCAAACACTTAATATGTCACAAAGTATAACATGCAGTCAAATCAACATGGCAAACACCTAGTATATCACAAAGTACAACATGTAGTCAAGTCAACATAAACCTTAGGCAATATGGCAAGCAAGGCAAGCGGCGGTCATAGGGACTTGTTTTTGAAAAAGTGGTTATAGTTTAGGTTTTATATGTACCTAGTTCTGTATAACCTAGGCTCTGATGCCAATCTGTAACACCCCCAAATTCTCACTTTTGCGGAAGCATACATGTCATTGGGAGTGCTACGGAAAATAGGAATCATAACACAAGGTAACGAAGAACCAATTACATGTTCTAGAAAAATGGATTCATTTATTTATTTCAAAGTATAAAATCTTTAGTTTGCAAAGATTATTTACAAGTTACTGGTCCCTAAAAAACAAGTCTTATTTCAATAATCAATTTTCAATAGTTCAAGTCTAAGTCTGCCGCCTTGCCAATCCTTGCCATACTTGCATATCCTGATTACCTAAGAAAAACATGCTTAAAAAGTCAGCAAAAAGCTGGTGAGTTCATAGGTTTAATTTAAATTCATCAAATAATTAATTTGGACCAGTATGATCATTACAACACATATAATGTCATACAAAAATCATCTATCGCGCTAGCACTAAGTTCATGCAACCGAGGCTCGACAGTCTAGTGTGCTAATCTCTAGCACATAAATAATATTCCAGGGGCCCTTAGCGAGTGATTTAACCCAATACACTCAAAATCCGACTTGCTATACGTTCGTTTGCCTATCCGGTCAACCCGAATGGGGGAGTCACCCCAATATATCTATCTAGAGCTATCGCGCTTTCCAACGGAAATTAACGGCTCATGAAAATGGGCATAACAGTGGGTTCTGGGACTTAGGCTAAACTGCGCAATAGGTTTGAGTAAAAACATTAATATTATGGTCCATAAAAAGTTTTGCATGTTTCTCACCCCATATTTGTAAAAACAAGTAAAAGTAAGACTGCGGCTATAAACTCACCTTTACTGGTCTGAACAGTGAATGCTATGAAATCTGGGAATGCACGGTACCAACACGCAACCTATATTAAATAATCATGTCTTAGTTCCAAGTATTAAATTCAGTTCTTCTTGAATATTAGTTTTTAAATGTTTTAAGTCGTTGTCACTTAAGTGCGGTCACTAAGGTCTCTCCTAAGGAAATGGTGAGATGTAACTCCACAATTAACCTAATGGTACAGTAATGAGGGGTTGGGATCACTAATAGTCTAGGTACGAATTTATCTTAAGCCTAGTTGTGATATGTACCTTCCTATATCGTAACGGTGTATCCTATCTCATATGTTTGTAACTATTGATCTTTGGACTATGACTTAATATTTGTGAAGTTCATTACCTAATGGTTTCTACCCGCTAACCTGAGTGATTTAACTAGTTTCCTTATTATGATCCATTTACACAACATTAGTTTAAAGTTTTATGTTCGACTAATCTATTCAAGTTACATATATTTTAGTGACGTATATTCTTACAATTGTCCTAAGGTCAAGGTAACTAATGGTCGGGGTCCTTCTACGGCCTAAGGTATATTTCAAACTTGGTCTAGGTAAGTATATCTATGTTAAATTTGCCTATGTTGGTTTTAAATATATACTTAATATTCGAGAAATTTATCACTTAAGGATTTCTAATCGTTAACTTGAGTATTTTAATTTGTCTCTCTATTCATTCATACAACCTTAGCCTAAGTTTTATATCTCGTTTAATATATCCTAGTTAAACATATATGTTGACGACGTTCACTTTTAATTTATTCGTTGTAAGTTTTTACATATTTTAGATACTTTTCGTCACGTGTCATGGGTTACAACTATCGTGAACTTATTCTTAACATATTCACTTTACTACACTTTTTAATCTAGTGTAACTATATTTCTATAAATTTTCCTAAGCGTTCGTGAAATAATTCGTTTGATACGGTGTACGTATATTTGTTCATTAGTCTAGTCGTGAATCCACATATATATTTATTCCCAAATCCAACTATAAGTGCAATCATTTATTTGTAATGTGTATGACTATTTATACCTATTAGTTTTACGTTGGTTTATCATTTTAAGTTATCTAATATCTACTCATTTGTTAACAACAAATCATTAGTCGAGTTCCTTTTTATATATACGTGTTTATATATAAGTTTTAAGTGGTATTTCTTTTGACTCATTTTGGGTGTCTTCAGCTATAATAAATTGTCGACATGTGTTATTTAACTTTCGACGGCGTATATATTGTTGACGTTTATTGTGTAACGGCTTTTGTTATTTCGTCTAGTCGTTTTCATCATAATTTCAATAACTATTATACGATATATAAAATTGCGTCTTAATTTATTTGGAGTGGTTTTTATGGTTTCATTTAATCTTTTTCATCACATCTTCAATATCCTAGCATTTGAGTGTTCTAAGTATTTAATTGGGCTGATGGGCTCATGTATGGGCTTATGGTGGGCCTGTGGTGTCGCCTGGTATTTCATTTAGGTAGTAGGATTTTCAGCGCCAAGGTATTTCCTTTGGCAGTATCCACTTAGGGGTTTTAGGGTGTTATCAATTTGTGATTAGGGTCTCATTAGGTGATCAATGTTCTAGCTCAAGCTCTTGGGTGTCTAAGGGACGGTTGGTACTAAGTTTTTGACCCATTTTGGGGTTGTCAATGGTACACTAGTGACCTCAAAGAAAAGACTTTAGTTTTCTAAGTTTCTACTTTCTCTCTATGGCTATACGAGTGATCATGTAATAACATTCTCACAAGGCTCGTTGAGGGTGTTTTAGTGTTAGTCATGTGTCATGGTCTCGATTTTCTCATGATCCTATGGTAGGCTAGGTTTCGTTAATCATTTACCCTAATATCACAACTCTAACCGAAACATGGCCACATGATAGGCTTAATGGTTGTTAACTGATTCGAACTAACTTAGAAATCCTCAATATCTACTTAGCCACACTATTTCTACCACAAATCTTCCACAGATTCGATCTCTGAACCTGTTCATCATATTGCTACACAACCATTAACCATTCTAGTCCTACCAATAGAGTTCCTTTGTCATCCTAACAACAACCACTAATTTCATCCTCAATCTTATTCGACCTAATCCTTATTCCTATCAAGCTTCCCTTAAATCCATAAGTTTTTCTGTGTTCCCTTTCGACCAGAACAAAACTCAATACACAACTTGGAGCTAATAAACCTAATTCAACCCGTCTAACTACAATAACGACAACAACAATAATCAACGCTAACTAAATCAAAGTTTCTTTATTCCTGGACTTCCTTTTTGACATATTCTTCAATTCAAAACTTAGTTTTCCCATTGTAACCATTATGTTCCTAAGTGTCCATTCGACAATATTAACAATCAAAGCTTAAATCTTTCCTTAAAACAATGGTGTGCCTAGACATTAATCTGGTCAAAATACCATAATACCAACACAATTTTTACTCACTAATTTGATCCAAATTTCTACTTATAACGATTCTTAGAAATATAAAAACACAACTAAGATTAAGATTTAACCTTACAAAGACTTCTTTGGTGAGTGAATACTAGGATGAACCCTTCAATCCGGGACCCAACTGCTCCAATATCACAACCCTAACCTCCAAATCGAATCACAGTTCAACCCTTCTCTTGAGAACTTCTCAGATTTTAGGCGTGTTTTGATGATTGTGTGATTCGGATCCATCTTGGAGGCGAGGATTTATGGATGTTCTTGGAGAGTAGATCCATGGATTCTTTTGGTTTGTGGAAGTGATAAGTTTCCATTTGGGTGTTATCTCTTTTTCTATGGCCTCTAAACCCTAGGCTTACCCGTGACTACTGGGAAGGACAAGATTTTTGGTCAATGGCGCCTAGTTGGGAGATGGGGATGTTTCAGTGTTTTTGGGGAAGAAGAAAAGCAGAAAAGGATAAAAGGGGTGTTTCGATTTGTGGTGTGAGTGGAGGGAGTTGTATATTTATTTTAGGTGGTGGGAAGAATTATTAGTTAAGGTGGGGAGACTTAATACCTATGTTTTGTTAAACTATGTCAAACTCGGGTCCGTCCTGAAACCGTCTCCAATATAAGTGTTTCTATTTTCTAGAGTCGTTTTGTAATTCTTGAATATCTTCCCTGAGTTCCTAATTATTTATTAACATTTTCTGAACCTCAAATTTTTATCCTTGGTTTGCGTGTGGTGTCTATCCGTGTGAAACTGGGATAACCTCCCATTTTCAACGCAACATAGTGAACAAATTATAATATGTGCTCAATTCACTGTTCCCTGGTGAGATTTCCGGGTGTCAATATGTGCAGGTCTGTTTCCCATTATAATCACATAAGGCCAAATCAAATAGTTCAGTCACAATAATTGAATTTTCATGCATTTTATATTAGGACAAATTTGCCATTTGTCACATTAACCCAGACACTATTACCCCAAGTTTTAGTCTAAAATATCCCTTTTTCCTCTTTTTACCCCGGTTTTAGTCTAAAATATCCCTTTTTCCTCTTTTACCCCGGTTTTAGTCTAAAATATCCATTTTTCCTCTTTTACCCCGGTTTTAGTCTAAAATATCCCTTTTTCCTCTTTTACTCTCTTTTACCCCGGTTTTAGTCTAAAATATCCCTTTTTCCTCTTTTACCCCGGTTTTAGTCTAAAATATCCCTTTTTCCTCTTTTACTCTCTTTTACCCCGGTTTTAGTCTAAAATATCCCTTTTTCCTCTTTTACCCCGGTTTTAGTCTAAAATATCCCTTTTTCCTCTTTTACCCCAGTTTTAGTCTAAAATATCCCTTTTTCCTCTTTTACTCTCTTTTACCCCGGTTTTAGTCTAAAATATCCCTTTTTCCTCTTTTAACCCGGTTTTAGTCTAAAATATCCCTTTTTCGGAAAGACCGCTTCTATGACCCGACAATTAACGAAACTTCTCAGATTTACTTCTTATATCATTGGGCTCATTTCCATGTAAAAACATTTACCGTTTGACCACCCGGAATAGTACTTTAAAATTTGACGGGTTATGCAATAAACCCATTTTGACCCATTTTCACCATAAACCACTTATACTCCTTTCTTTTCCCACCAAACTCAACCAACATCATTTCATAAACATACTAAATATGTTCCATGTACACTTGACCCGTTTACAACCCAAAATGGGTAAAAATGCACCTAATCCAAACGCCCCTTTAACTTTTACTAAAAACACTTAAAACACACTTGACACCTCGTTAGACCACCAAACCATTACACGACTTTGACACACATTATACAACTCATAAAAAGACTCTCGGGGGTACAACCTTGACTCGAGCTCGGTATTCTACCTAGCTCCTAACGTATATTATCTTCCAAACCGCTTATCAAGTCCTTAAACTATGACCCATGAACCTTCCTTCTGTCGCACATGAACCTACAAAACATTATCAACTAAAAGGGTAAGCTTACGCTTAGTAAGTAACTAGATTAGTACATGATCAATACTTCCATTCACATTATATGCATCAAGAACATACTTAGTCATTGACTCATAACCAAACCAAACTCATTACCATTTACATAACAACATCATAACTATATCACATTTACATCATAACATTGAACACAACAAACATAAACTTACCTTAGACCTTTCAACCTCATGCCCTATCTCTTGATCCTCACTTACTAACACACTTCCTATTATCCCAACTTACTAATCCAAGGCTTAATCCTAACAACTCATTCATCAACACATAACATGAGAATATTCATATTAAACACATAGAAATCTAAGTTACTTACCTTAGCTTCCAAAGCTAATCTACAAGTCATGATTCCACCATTATCATCACCATCATCACATCCTCACCTTCAACATATCATCACCATCATCTTCCTAATTCACAACCATCATTCATAAACACTTAATAACTCAAAACCAATAACTATAACAATTAACACACCCTTTAACATATTTGTTCATCATATGGTCATACTTGATCATATAATGGACACCCTTTACATACTCACTAAACCCAACACATAAACACCATTTTCTTTTAATTGTACTAAAAATACCATTTACCCAATTTCCCCAAATTGGGTACATGAACCCTAACTCTTGAAATAACCAATTAAACACTAATTAGAGGTTACTTACTTGCAAGGATTATTGATAGGCTTAAACTCTTGATCTTGGACTTACTCTCTACACTTGATCATCAAGACTTTCATTTTTCCCTCTTCTTTTTCTCCTCCAAGAACCGGACTTCATACTCTTGAATAAATTGGAGATTACTAGAATCTCCTGGATATATATTTAGATAAGATTCAAGTTTGCCTAATTGGCAAGATTGGTACCTCTAGTCCTATTTCTCTTATTTTGGCCACAACTAACTTATAACACTTTTAACACTTGACAACCTAGGTTCCTTTAGTTATGCAACACATTTTATATAACTACATTAGTCATACCTTGACTATTAAATTTGACTACAATGCAACATTCGTTGACTGGCCAATCACGAAAGGCCTTAATCTATTTTCATCCAGGGTGGGGTCTAAGCACCCGGGAAATGGGTCTAACATTCACCATCATCACTACCACACCCTACTACACTCCTCAAGGGAGAAAATTCTTCCAGCCCACCACCCTCACCAAAAGAAACACCGTCCAAATATACCATTGATGAGGCCAAATGCGTTGAGGAAATCACTAAAAAGTTCAAGGAGTTACTCAATGAGAAACCAATACTCCATGTTTTGGAACATTATGCTCATTATAGGAAGTTGCTTGATGAAATCTCGGTTACAAAGATGAAGCTTGATAAGAAAAGTGTGATTGAGGAAGAAGAAGAGGAGAAAGTAATGGAGAAAGGTTTGCCCAAAAAGAAGGAGGATCCGGGAAACTACCTTATCCCTCTTAAAGTGAATGGAACCATTGCAATAAATGCCTTGGCCGATACCGGAGCAAGTGTTAGTATCATGCCCTATAAGCTTTATAAGCTTATGGAGTTAGGAAGAGCTTGTCCTTCCACTGATGTTTTGTTAATGGCGGATAACACCACGGCTAAATCCTATGGGAAGGTTAAGAATGTGAGGCTACAAATAGGTTTCCAAACCTACTTGTGTGATTTCTTGATTTTACATGTGCCTATAGATAAGGAGACACCAATGTTGGTTGGTCGTCCATTTTTTAGTACAATTGGAGCCATAATTGATAATGGAAAAGGAACGTTGGAGATTGATGCTGGAGTTGCTAGAAGGATTTACCATGCTAAGAAAAGGAAGAAGATTCTAGCGGATGAGGAATCGGATGAGGAAGATTGGTTGGATGTGTTTGATATTAGCCATGATAATGAAGGGAACCCAAAATATGGAATAACCGCCCCATCGTTTGAACATATTGAGGATGATATGGAACGTGCATTGGCTATGGAAAACTATTTCAATCCTTTCAAAAATATAATTGTGTACAAGAAGATGGTTGATTTCCTTGGTTCTATGCCAATTAAACTAAAAAATATTGAGTGGACATCCGATGGTTATAGCAAGTATCAAAAAGTTGATGGAGACAAGGATTGGCATACCGAAATTGAGATCACGAGCCCAAGTGGACGTCGTTTCACTCTTGAGTTCAAAACAAGAGAAACCGATAGAGTACTTTCGGGAAAGTTCAATTCGGAGGACATTCTACGATTTAGGAACTATTTTGATTGAGGAAGAGAATTGGAGGAATAAAGAAGCTTATTGCTAAGCTTTTGCTCATTTTGTCTTTGATGAGCCTTTTTATGATTAATTGCATTTTAATTATCTTTGTTTATTTAGTTATGTTTTTACATTTCTTTTTCATTTTAGTGTGTTTTAGTATTTAAGCTTTATAAGCTATCATTAATAAGAAGTATTTAAGATTGAGCTTTAGTTGTTTTTAGTTTGTTTAGTTGTTTCATTTAAGTTTATTGGAATGATTGAAGTGTTTATGAGTTGTGGTTATGATTTAAAATTGTCAAGAAATGAAGAAACGGGTTTGTTTGAGTCGGGTTTGTGCTAAAATTTTACCAACCCACGGTTGATACCCAACCTACGGTTGAAGTACCCAACCCACGGTTGACTCCTCATTCTTTGCCAAACAAGAAAAAAAAATATACCACAAACCACCAACACTCTCAACATCGTTCCAAGATCGAAGTTTGATTCATACACTAAGTTTCTAGAGATTCAATGGCATCAAAAAGGGTAAGTAACACCATCTAATTAATTTGAATTGTTCTTAATTCGAATTTGATTTTTAGGGTTTTTAAATGGGCAAATTTTGTAGAGTTCGAATTGATTGAATTTCTTTGATAGGTTTACTTGAGGATTGATAGTAGGTTTGATTGCCATTGAAATCACATGAAATGGTTGAGTATTTAATGAGAATTTTAGGTTTTGCGTTTGACCGGATCTACACACACTCCTTGTGTTAGATGAATATATACTTTGAATGATGTCTAGTCTAGCACGCGGAATTTACTAGCTAGCACTTAGAAGATTTGTTTGTTTGTGTTTTGTATTAATGAATCAACAAAGAATGAACAATGAACACAATATACTTCAACTTCAACGATTCAATATTATTAATAAATAATACGAGTGATCTCCTATCACTAGGGTTTACAACCTTGAATCTTAACAAAAACAATACGCACACATTCATTAACCTAAACTTTAACCTAGGCAATCCTTTTATAGACTAAGGATTCCTTTACAAGATAACTATTAACCTAATCGTATAAGTCTAACATTATAAGATATACATTAAATCTTTTCTATAATTATCTTCACACGAAACATAAACCGTACTAACTTCTTCTTACAAACAGTACTAACTGCTTAAGTCTTCAAAAATCTTCAGCAGTACTAACTTTCATCTTCAACCGTACTAACTGCTATAGCTTAATTTCCTAACAGCGATTTAGGGTTCATGTATGTCGACTTTGTGGGAATTAAAATCAAGATTGATTGAATTTCTTGTGGTATATGATTATGGATTAGTGTTTGTATGCTATTTGATTAATTATACGGACCACTTCTTTGTTTGATTTTGATTTGATTCAAAGGTTTTTGAGGTTTAGAAGTGAAGAGAATATGGAGGTTTAAGCATTTAGAATAAGCACTAATAAGCCAAATGGAGGAAGGTAGTAACTTGTAGAGAAGTGGGGATAAGCTAGAAAAAAGTTATTTGATTTTGAATTGCTGCGAACCGCCGGCTGGATACACCAGACCGACGGCTGAGACACCCAAGACCAGCCCAACCGCCGGTTCAATCCTGAACCCTGGCGGCTAGAAGTTTCTGTCCCACCAACAAAGTTGAACCGCCGGCTGATATTTGATCCGCGGCGGTTCAAACTTTCTGTCCCAATGAAAATATCCAAACCGCCGGTTCAAAATGGAACTGCAGCGGTTCAAGACCACTGTAAATTTTATTTTTATTTTTATTTTTTTTTTTATTTTTTTTTTTTTTTTGCTTTGCTAATTTATCTTACAAGTTAACCTTTAGCTCCAACATTTCTTGTGTGCTTGTTTTGTTTTGTTTGTAGAAATGTGTTCGTCAAGAGGAGGAGAACCCGTTGATTGCTTTACACGTGGGACAAGGTCGACAAACGAGAGCAGTTAGCCTCATGCCAATAACTAGTGAGCATTTGAAATGGGGTAAGCTAAGCAAGGAAGCAAAAGCTTGTTTTAATAATCGGTTGGCAAAATTACAAAGGAAAGAGATTGCGGTACCAAAGTTGGTAAGTTGAAGATTGCTAAGGGAGTATAACCTCAATGAAACTCTTGAGAAGTTGTTGGAAGTTAGTACGGAATCGGAGAACGGAGTTTTTGAAGATTTTAGTTTGGAGTACGCGTTGAGAATCAATGAAAAGCAAATTTACAAAGAATGGTGCTTAGAGTTCTTTTCCACCATCTATTTTAACCAAGAGGTAAAGATGAGTGACGTTTTGGAGGAAAAATGTATTTGGTTTAGATTGTGTGGGAATGATCATGCATTAACTTTACCGGAATTTGGACAATTGCTTGGGTTGTATGATGAGAATGACATTTGCCATGAAGAGTTTGCTAAGAACTTTTGTAAGTTGGAAAAGGAGCCACCAAAGTATGATGGTGGAAAGATTTGGAACAAGATTGGAGATCCCAACAGTGGAAGACCAAAGGTGACAGAAATACATTCACCGATGGCGAGGCTTCTACACAAGATGATTGTGAATTCGTTGGTGCACCGGGGCAATAGTCAAGATAAAGTTCATCAACCGGACTTGTGGTTGATTGAGATGATTATGGGGAATCGGAAGATGAATGTGGTATGGACTTTAGCGGTCTATTTGTCTAAAAGAGAACTATTAGCGGGCCGGTTATTAAGGGCCTATGTGACTAGAATTGAAGTTGGTAGGAGCAAAGCGGTTTTATTAAAGTTGGGCGCAAACAATTAACAGGTTTGCTTGATAATGATAGGATGTGTTTGGTCAATTCCATTGCAAATTTGATTCGTAACCAACCACAACAACAACCTCAACCACCACGTATGGAAGAACCTACGGGATTAAATTCGGGATGGGGTGAATGGCATGCAACCTTGCCACAAGTTGAGAGAAGAGAAGTTTGGAGAGATATGACTTTGATGAGGATTGGACACCAAATGGACTATTGTGCACCAATTCTCACACACCTTGGTCAACATAGTGAGCCGCCCTATTCTTTTCCAATGACTTATGCACCGACTAGTGTTCCACCCTACCCATACCCATATACACCTTATCTGTCGGAACATGTACCTTACCCAACGTCTAGCACATTTCAAGGAAATGAAGGGTATAATGTCAACCGGGAGGAGTTCATGGGTCATTATTCTTCTAATGTAGGTACGCAAGGTTATGAAGCTGGAACATCGTCGGGAGGTTTTGGAGCATTGGTAGATTATCAAGGGGACGATGATGATGATATGGATGATGAATGATATTTACTATCATTCAAGGTTTATTTATGATGTGTGATGGACAATTATTTTATCTTCTTTAGTACTTTATTTTTATTCTTATTATTTTTATTATGTTAAGTAGGATTATTATTGTTCTTATGTTTTTAGAACTATATATATATATATATATATATATATGTATATATTGATTAGGATTATCTAGTATTTTGGTTATTATTATTTTTGCATGTTTGTTTTTGTATTTTTGTGTGTTTTTTTTCAGGTTTGAGATACCATGAAATTATTGCTCGTTCATATGGTTGGTACATTTTGGAGTTTGGAGTGACCCAACTCATGTATTAACTACCAAATATGGATCTCGCAAGATTTCTCGGTGATATCATTTACTATTTTATTTTCCCTGTTTCCTTTGCTTTGAAGTTAATTTTTTTCACATTGAGGACAATGCAAAACTTAAGTGTGGGGGAGGGAAGTAAATAGTGAAAATGATCTAGTTTTTAAAATTTGTGTGACTATTTTGGAGTTTGTTTTATTGCCCTTAAGGAAATTAGTTGTTTTTACACCTAAAAGATTATATATAATTGAAACAACTTGAAATTTTCCAATAGCATAAAATGGCAATTTGAAAATTTTAACGTATCTCGATTAAGTGAAACGATCCATTCTTGGGATTGATAACATGACTTGTGCATTTATAGCCCATTCTACAAATATGTGAGGATTTGAGCCTATAATTTGAAGCATATCTTTATGCTTAAATTCTATTTTCTTGCTATGAGTATGCCGGTGATTGAATTGATTCTAGAACTTGTGCTTGTCATACATTACGAATTCCAAAGTAAGCTCACATTCGTGTGATATAAATGAATTTAAATGATAAGAGGCAACTTAGGATTTGAACCAAATGGCCTTCCATTTTACATATATTGATATATTAGCTAGCCACATTGGTTAGTTAACCACTTTTTATCGACCCATTTGTTAGCGCTCATTTTTAGCGCTAGATACCCTTAGTACACCCTCTGAGCCATTCTTTTCGTTTTGTTTCATCCATAAAATACAAAAAGATTTTACACTTTTAAACTTTAGCCTAACCTTTTTGTCAAGTCAAATCGATGAATTACTTGTTGTTGGCTTGAAGAAGTTTTTGATGATTATGAGCTTACACTTTGTATTTCGGATATACCTTTCCGACGAAGACGAAATTAGCTACTTCTTATTTGTATTTTTGAGGTATATGCTCATCCAAAGTGTGGGGGATGATGAAAAAAAAAAGAAAAAAATGATGAAAAAATATATATATAGCCTATGTGCTATAATTATGAAGATGAAGGAAGAAGAAGAGTGTTTGAGATATCGATTAACCAATGTGCTAAGACGTGATATATTTATATTTATATGTTGATCGATGAAAGAAATCAAAGAGAAGGGAAATGTTGATTTGGAGGCTATAATCATTTTGGGATACATGGTTCGATTCTTTTTGCAGCAAGTGATTTTGGTATTTGACTTGATTAGTATTGTTACATTACTAATTCACCTAAATAATCCCATGCCTTATCCTAACCTTTTTGCTTTGTGAAGATATCGACTGTACGAATATTCTAATGACCATCCGGTTCTTGAATAATCGAATAACGCGCTAGCGATCTAAGGTATTTTATTTTAGTGACCATCCGTTATTTGAGTAAATCAAGAATTCGTGCTAGCAATTTATTATGTTTGTACAGTAGTTATTTGAGCATAAGTTGATATTAACCCTTAGCCTAACATTTCAACCCGAATATAAGTCCTCTTTGATAAATTAATTTATTTCTTACATGATTTGGATTAGTTTTGATACTTGTACAAGCTTATGGTATGAAATGAAATCATGACTGAGCAATTGAGTGAAATACACTTCCAACAAAAGAAATGAGTGTGAGTGAATTATATTATTCTTTTCTTTTCGTGAGGAGCTTAGTTGTGTTATCTAGCTTGATCGAGTATTTCGTTTAAATTTCACGTATAAATAGTAAAAATCACTTTTTGATCTTTTGCTTTGGCAATAAGGAAGATTAGTGAAATTTTTGAGAATCATGGTTGTTGGCTATTGGAAAACGATTATTCAAAAGATTACTTTGCTTGAGGGCAAGCAAAACCTAAGTGTGGGGGATTTGATAACGCTCATTTTGTACATGTTTTGTGTGCGTTATTTGTATGTTTTTATATATTATTTAGTTATGTTTATGATCATTTTACACTTAAAAGTTGTTAATATGTGTTCAGGACCAGGTACAAGGAAATATCAAAGAAAAACGAAGAAAAGCTATGAAATCAAGTGAATATTCAAGAAAAGATCGTCATCAAAGATATTGATTCCTATGATTATTTCCGTTGTACAAGAGAAGGACGTGAAGATTTTTAATGAAAGATGGAGTCAAGATTAAGTGCCAAAAAGTGTGTTAAAAGATGAAGTTATATGCTAACTTAAGAGTGAAATTCGTGTGCAAAACAAATCTCAACCCAAGGTTGAAGCTGAGATTCAAACCCAAGGCTCAAAAACTCAACCTGAGGTTCAAGTCTGGCATCCCAGCCGCAGGTTCAAGTCTGAACCGCAGGTTCAGAATTTTCTGAGTTGAAGAGTTGCATTAACTCTTGGTTTTAACTACCATTATGACTTGAGTCCGATCATCTCCTTTCTTTTATGACTAATGAAGGCTTGAGGCAGTTTTTGGGATGATTTCAAGATAAATAAGGCCCTAATCTTCCCATTAGAGATATACTTGAGACACAACTCAATTCAAGACACAATTAACAAATCTCAATCAAGCCTTACATCATAAGGTCTTGATAAAATCTTATACAACCCGAAAGAGCTTAATAATTCCTGTCATTCTACCAAGAAGAGTTGGAGATACTCGTGAGAAGAGGCGAGAATTCCCTTGTTCAATTGGAGGCCCTAAGGAGTGCTATAACTCTTTATTTACTCATTGTAGTCTTGCTTTTGGGTAACTTTCTTTTACTTAATTATCATGTTGAACGATTTGATGTTGAATGAAATGTTATGTTTGTTGATGACACTTGTTATGGAATAATTTGTGATACTTTTTTGGGAATTATGTAGACTTTCGTATGAATGTTGAATGGTTAGTTGGTTAGAAAAAGTGATTGTTCTCATAAGTTTGTTTAAATATAATTCGTGTTCTAAAACTTGTTGATTAAACATTATTGGATTTAAAGGTTGAAATGATTTCTAATATTGTTTGATTCCAAGAAGTTGGTGCACAAATGGATTGGTACTTGATAATTGACAACTATTAAGTAGTCAAGTTTTTAAATGAATTCGGGAATATTTAATCACGAGATTGGGTTGAAAGGGACTCGTAAGAACTAATGTAACTAATCATCTTTTTCATACATTTGTCACACAAAGAGCTAGTGTAATGGGATGAGATATTGGCCGAAAGGACTCACCCGTGAAACTAGTAGAAACATGGATTTTCTTGATATTACCCATTGACTAGAAAACCATGTGAAAATTGATATGCGCCTTCTATGTTTCACCCAAACATGATTCAACATTCTATCACGATTAGTCATTATTCCTAAACAAGTATTTGTTCGTTTGATTGATTTAACTTGGGACCATTGTTTGTTTGTTTATTTACGGTGCTTAAGAGTGTGACAATCTTGAAGTACTATTTCTTTTGCTACTATCTACATTGCTAAGTCTGAAACGCGTAGTCTCTTGGGATGATCCCTATTTACCACAAACCATACTACAAACGAACGAGTATACTTGCTCATATGTGTTTTCTTAACAATCGGTAAAAAGGTGTTTTATAAATTTAAAATTTGAGTGAAACTTAGGATATAATATACATTAGGTTAACAAGCACATCAGTATGGTTTTCTCTGCCTAAAGGGAGTGTGTTGACATAGTGATTGTGAACTCTCGAGTGTGGTACTCGGGGAGTGGAGTAGGGCGAAGAGTGAGCTTCGTGCCGAACCACTATAAATCTCTGCGTCTCGGTTTGGTTGTGTTTCTTCCTTTATCTCCTATCTTTACATTACTTACTTTACTAGTTATTATTGTGTTCATAAGATATCACATAACTATTGAATCTAATGGAGTTACAAAAAAGAACTTAAAAGAACTAAAAATCTTTTAAAACGTAATTCTAAATGGTGAAACTATTCAACCCTCCCCCCCCCCTTCTAGTTTCTACAATTGATATCAGAGCCAGTCACTCAAGAGATTTAAAGTATACTGTACTTTAAAACTTGAATCAATCTATGGAGTCTAAAAGATATCTAGAAGGGCGTTCTTTGAAAGAACCATCATTTTTCAAAAACAATAATTTTATTGAAAGGAAAAATTGATTGGAAAGTTATGTGAAATCAATAGATTAAGATCTTTGGCATGTCATTTCAATTGGTGATTTTCAACCAACGGAAACAAATTTTGAAAATCAAAGTGATTATTTCAAAAGAAAAGTTTTTTAAAAATATTGAAGCCAAAATAATAATTTATAAAGCCTTGCCGAGAGTTGAATATGAAAGAATATTTTTGTGTCAAACGGCAAATGCCATTTGGAAAAATCTTTTAAACTTTCATCAAGGAAATAGTCAAGCCAAAGATAACCATATTGATCTTGAAAATACACATGAACAATTCGTGACTTCTAAAGATGAATTAGTAGATAGACATTTAGATTTATTAAATGCAAATACTACTAGTTCAAGTGTTTTCAATTAAGGTAATGCCGTCAAGGACTATATGAGTAACTTACGAAGAGAGCTCATTGAAGAATCTTGGAGTGATACGGATGAAGAAGACAACATGTGCTCCGAATACGAAATATGTCAAAAGGTTGAAACTTCAAGTGAGGTACACTCTGAAATCGAACACTTTTGCTATGACCCATTCATTCTAGAGTTTTCAAAATTAGAAAATGAGTTTAAACATCTATGCAACATAAGTCTAAAAACATTTTCAGAAAATGAATCTCTAAAATCTTTTGAAAGTTATTTTGAAAAAGAAATCATTTTGGAAGATAAAATGTCTAGACTTGAAAGTGGTATAGAAATTGATCTAGAATGTAAAGTGTGTCAAGATTACACAAGTGAAATTAAAAAGGTTAATGAAAGGGCTAATATACTAGCAAAATTTGAAAAGAGTTTTAAATCTCTTAAATATTTACTAAATATTTAAAAGGCATTCAGAGATAAAACGGGCTTAGGTTTTAATTCATGTGAGTCATCAACAAGCAAGTCAAAACAAATTAAATTCGTGAAACCGTTTAGACAAATCTAAAACTAGTTGTTTAGAAAACTAAGTGTCTTTAAAGTAATGGTCATCACTAATGAAATTCAAGAAAACCATCTCTAATTGAAATTGTCAATAAGTTAAAATAAAATGTAAAGGGATACTTTTGCTCTTTCTCGACATCCTCACCATGTGCATGTAAATGCAATGGATGTCTTTGACTAACCATCTCGGACCCATGAGAAACTGGGTACCAAGTTTTCTTGCAAGTTATGTCTTTAGATTCACGAGGGAAGCAAACAATGGATATGAATGTACGTTCTTATTCTCGACGTACGCGTGAAGACTCATCAATACTCAAATCTTGCATCACGCACAACACCTCTCACGATAACATATCCTTAGGAATAGCTAGCGGCAAAGGTACGCTTTCTTAAAACCGTGACTATCTTGTTTGCTATATGCCTATCTGTTATGTGCTTATTTGTTATGCGTTTGCTTGCTATATGCTTATGTGCTACATGATGATTAAGTGTTAACAGTTGTAATATATAACTTTTAGAATTAGACTTTATGTCTAAATGTTTATCCCCTTTGGGATCTAAGCAAATATTTGGAAATAATGGTCTTACCACAACCATTATCAATAGCCGACTACGCACGTCAATAAATCACTATGGATGATGCACACTCTTAACATCCTTGACATCTCTTCTCCCTTCTATTTCTCGTCTACGACTTTTTCTTGTCTCTTCTCACCATGAACATGATTGAATTCTAGCCTACCCGATGCAAGTCTCGTATTTGATCCTCGTCTCATCTACATCTCTTCTATTTCTTCTGTCTCGACTCTATTCCTGCTCCACATTTATTGTGTCATCAACTTCCTTACTCAAAATGAGTCTCTCCTACTACTTTTGTCTCGATTCTCCCCAATACCCATTCCTCTAGACTACTCGTACGTATTGTGTCTCCTCCATTTCCTCTATTCCGTGTCTAGAATCACATGTTATCTAAATTGTTGTTTTTAAGAGTTCTCAACAAAATACTTTTCATAAAACTAAAAATTGAAAACCAGTCACAAAAATTCTATCTCTCAAAAACCACCTTGCTGGCGGCGGTCCTTCAATTAGTGACGGTCCTTTCGACGGTCCCTGACATTTAAAGGACCGTCGGGCATTTTAATGTAATAACCCGTTTTTCTTATTCTCGTAACAGAAGAACAAAACCAAATACCCCTCATTACTGCAGCAACGGAGAAAACAATCCAAAACACCCAAATCCTTAAATCTTTCATTAAAACTTAATTCAAATTCTATCAAACAAGTATTATCAACCACAACACTCTAAGCAACATCAATTGTAAGTCATTTCATCTATTTCCTCATCAATTTAAGGTTAGGGTTTATATGAACATGGAACAAAATTTGGGGATTTTCAATTGCTTTTACATTTGGTTGAACTTAACCACAAAACTTAACAATGTACGACTATCATAACTCACCTAGATATAGGACTTGTCCAAACAAGGATATTTTGAAAAGAGTCAAAAACTTATGATAATCCCCAAATCCAAGTTGTAGTTATTTACCATGTTTATAAACATAGCAATAATGTAATTACACATTGTTAATACATGTCAAAAACTTATTCTTAAAAATGAAATAACAAAGGTCAAAATTTTGGAATATAACACTTAAATGAGTTAACAACAAAGAAAGAAGTGTCTAAGTCAAATTTAAGATAAACCTAGCTAATTATGTATTCATTTTTTAATAGGTGAAAACATGCCCAAACCCACTAGTACCAATCATCAAGAAACACGCAAATACATTCCCAAACTTTCGGACTACTACCCTTCACCTATAAAAGAAGCCTTTCAAAACATTGAAACTAGATGTATTCATGAAGGTCGAATAGTCTATGGGGACTATGACAACATGAACTACCTCAACACCATGTTCGGGATGATTAATTTTGACTGTCTTTACAAAGTCAATGCGGAAATCGTCCCAAATTTTGTCCTCGAGTTCTATAGTCTACTCAACTTGCATGTCGATGATGGAAGTGAAATACATGTCGATTTTATTATCCAAAACCAACCCATCTCTTACCCTCTCCTAGTCTTTGGTCAAATTCTTGGCGTTCCCACTGAAGGGCAATGCTCATTCACTCATGAATGGAGCCTTGATGCTCTAGCCAGAAGCTCTCCTTCATTTGGAAGATACGCCACTATACCACCTACTCCAAATGAAATCAAGGCCTTCATTCAAGAAGATCGATATGGGCCTGTATTTCGACGTTATAAAGGGGAACTAATTCTAGTTGAAGATAACCAAATCTTAACTAGAGAAATCATGGATCAAATTAAACCATGGGTTGAAATCATTTGTGAGAATGCTTTCTGTCTTGGTGGAAACCGTGATCACGTCCCCGCTTGTCTGGGTCACATGCTCTATTGCATTGCAAACACCATTGATGCGCGTGTATGTCGTTGCGGTTTAGCGGTATTAATGCCTACTCAAGTTTTAAATTTATATTTAGCCGACTTATCAATAACACACACACTTAACGAGCAGTGTACCCGGTCAGTATGAATATAATGGTAAGTAGAGTGTCGATCACTAAGAGTGGAACGTATTATCTAGTTATTCTAATTAGTATTTTAATATATTAAGTTAGCTATACAACCTAATCTAACGCAAGGGGGTTCAGCCTGAGAGACTGGCACGATTTGGTTGCAATTAAATAATAAACTAAACCAATAGGCACGAATCAGCGAATAGCACACACGTACACAGATAAATACTCGAGACAATAAGAAGGCTGTCCTGATAGATAAGTAGTTTGTCACTTGTTTTATTGCTAGTTTTATATGAAGTGTATAGTTCGATGCAACGCACCGAGATTAAGTCCTTTCTCGTTGGTTCTAATCTTATCGGCGAGTAAACCCTTAATGATTACTTATGACTATCCTATTTATCTTTCTTCCTACTTTTCTACAGACGATAGAATGCATAGGCGATCTAATAAATAGGCGAGGGCAGAGGCATGGCGACCCGATCAACGCTCAGCTAAACACAGAGGTTATCAATGCACTAATAAAAGTCACCAAAGACATCAACATATAAACTTTAATTAATGAGAAAGCAGTTTTAAGGGAGTGCAATCTTTCCGTTGTCACATTACACAAGCCACCAATCTTGATGAATTAAAGTTTACTAACACAATAAAACAAAACTACTTAATGAATTAAACACATGCAGCACCTTCTTATAGCTCTTGTATCTTCGTTTGGGTGTGTCTTGTGCTGCCTATTCGACTGAATTCGTCCTAGGTTTCTGTACTTCGTACTTCGTATATAATATTATCCCTCTCGAATTCGTCTGGTCTTGGGGTATTTATAGTTTCTGTCTGAGGGTAAGATGCGGCGCATCTAGTAAGTAGATGCGGCGCATTGACTTAACTTCGCGTGGGGTCCAAGATTAATATATTCAGGAATATTCGTACACCGCCAGAAGATGCGGCGTAACTCCATTTGTAGATGCGGCGCATGTCCTCTTGTATCTTGGATCGTATCTGGTGAAATCTTGATAGTGATGCGCCGTATGTAATAAGTAAGATGCGGCGCATCTGGAGCAGATTTGTCTTGATCTTGTACATTATTAGTCCAAAATCGCCAAGTTTCACCAAATGCTTGTTTTTACCTGAGAATTACAAAAGTAAACGATTAAGTATCAATCCTCATACATAATATAATAAAACAAGTCAAATAATTAGGATAAATGATAGTAATAAAATGTACTTATTTGAGTTCATCAAATATCCCCCCACTTGAACTTTACTTGTCCCCAAGTAAACCTTAGAATTAATCTTATGAAAATGTATCCTAAAAGATATTAGGATTTATTTTTATATTTAAGCATGTATTCATTTTTGTCATAATCACACAACCAAACACTTAACGAATTAGAAGTAAAAATAAAATAATTTGATAAAAGCAAATCTAATCGTTTAACTGTCCAGTCGTGACGAATATTCTATCATAAGCTTGGCAAGTATACACATCTCCCCCACTAAAGCCAAGGAATAACAAGTCTAAAGCGGTAAAAAGGGTTTTTAGGCTTAAGGGTTAATTATTCTCCTTAATCTCTATCGATCTCAAATTCCAGAAAAGGCGACAAAATCACAAATACATGATCGAATCCACGAACACGATACTTGCAATTGCTCAAATCCTTAACTCGAATAGGCTAAAGATAGGACCAAGTAATCTTTACCAATAATATTATATCAAAAAGGGCGACAAAATCATAAATACATAGCCGAATCCACGACTACGATACTTAAGATTGCTCAAATCCCTAATCTCAATAAATCAAAGGTTTAGATCAAGAATAATATAGGTATGGATAATATTTGGGATACAAATTGGTGTAAAATAAAAAATAAACAAAACAGATAAATTAAAATCCTAAGTGTGGTTAATCACTATCCCAACCATCCCATGAATAAGACTCATATCATAGAATAACTCACGCTTTAACACTTGAAACACACGCTTTAGGTAGACACGAATTATACTCAACAAGATCTTAATCAAAGAATAAACCTTAGTTGGCGTTCCCATAACTGCCAACTCCCATTCAATCCATAGATATAATATACAACAATTAGTGGTGATATCGACCACTTACATAACTTTACATAAGTTGGTTAAAACAAACATCCAACTTTCTTCTTTTTTTCTTTTTCTTTTCTCATTTTTTTTTCGATTTTTTTTTTTTTTTTTTTTTTTTTTTTTTTTTTTTTTTTTTTTTTTTTTTTGACATCAACATATATGTGTAAAATTTCACCACATCACTATAATGATAATTCTGGATAATTTTTCCATACTTTTCATGACTTCAGAAATAACGGTAATAGTGAAAGTAGTAAACACACGAAAAATAAACTCAAAGATATACAATATTTACTTTCACTCCAATTGCATTGTGCAATTTCCCGACCTAACCATAGATAATGAATTACGCACGCGAACACAGGTAATGTAAGGAAACACACTTTGCCTATAGCAATTAACCAACCACGGATTTTAATCTACAGGGTAGGCTAAGGTGTAGGGGTGTAACGAAACATTTTAACAAAGGTGTAAGAAACGAAAGGAATGGCTCTGAGTGTTTTTCTAGGGGTATCTTACTCTAAAAATGAGAGTAACAAAAGGGTTTATACGGGGGTTAACTAACCATTGTAGTTAGCTAATAACACATAACATATAAGGCTATTTGGGTGTAATCCTAGAAATTTTTAACAATTTAGACAAGTCATTCCAATTATATAAATAATACTTATTATGGTGGTCTCGAATAGTATACAAGCCAAGTTCTAAAGTTTACAAGTCACCGGCACACTCATAGATTTGTGAGTTTTGAAAAATCACAATTTTTGAAAATAACGTCATGTGCGCAGCTATGCAACTTAGACTTTAAACAAAAACATGCTAAAAAAAATTTTAAATTTTGATATATTAAGCACATTTTAAGCATATTTTGAAAGTTTAGGACAAGTAAGTGTTAAGTGTTCTAATTCTCCAATCCCCCCACTTAAGTTAAACAACGTCCTCGTTGTTTGTATCAAAGGTTAAAAACTGGAAAATAAAAGAATTAGAACAGAAAAACTCCCCTGAGATTTGTTCGGTATGATCCTCCATTTGTATAAGAGCAAAAATCATCTTCTTGTGGATGAGAACGTTTAAGCTTCATAATAGATGTATCCACAGGAAATGCAGGAATCTATAATACCACCAAGGCTTTAAAACACACCTAAGTTAAGAAAGGTTCAAACTTGCATAACACATTAGTAGTTAGATAAAATAAATCATAAAAATTAAAAATTAAAATCATCAGGTCAGTCGATGCGCCGTATCTTATGGAAGAAGATACGCCGTATCGAGCCTGGAATAAATACGGATCAGAATAGAAGATGCGTTGCATCCTTAACCAGGGATGCGCCGCATTGAAATAAACTGATAAAAAGTTTTAAAGTCGAAAATAAAAAATAAATGCAGAAAAAATAAAGATATGACCATTGCAGGAGATGCGTCGCATCTCAGGATTGAGATGCGCCGTTGATGAACTCAAATAAGTACATTTTATTACTATCATTTATCCTATTAATTTGACTTGTTTTACTATATTATGTATGAGGATTGATACTTAATCGTTTACTTTTGTAATTCTCAGGTAAAAACAAGCATTTGGTGAAACTTAGCTATTTTGGACTAATTAAGGAGCAAAACGTGCATAAAGTGAAAGTCTACTGACATGGACAAGATCAAGTCAATTCTGCTCCAGATGCGCCGTATCTCACTCTCTACATGCGCCGCATCTCTATCAAGATATCACCAGATACGATCCAAGATACAAGAGGACATGCGCCGCATCTAATCAAGGGTTACGCCGCATCTTCTGGCGGTGTACGAATATTCCTGAATATTATAATCTTGGACCCCACGCGAAGTTAAGTACATACGCCGCATCTACTTAGTAGATGCGCCGCATCTTCCCTCAGACAGAAACTATAAATACCCCGTAGACCAGACGAATTTAAGGGTTCCAAACCCTAAAAACCGAAGACCATACTGAAGGAACAAAGGACGAATTCAGTCAAGGAGGCAGCACAAGACACACCCAAATCAAAGATACAAGAGCTGTAAGAAGGTGCTGCATGTATTTAATTCATTAAGTAGTTTTGTTTTATTGTGTTAGCAAACTTTAATTCATCAGGATTGGTGGCTTGTGTAATGTGACAACGGAAAGATTGCACTCCCTTTAATACTTGCTTTCCCATCAATTAAAGTTTATATGTTGATGTCTTTGGTTACTACTTATTAGTGCATTGATAACCTCTGTGTTTATTAGTGGCTTGCGGGCATTTGACTGCGGGACATAATGTGGCTCCCATGGTTGTTTCTAAATTGATCACTTAGGAATAACTTTTAGACATAAGTAATCATTAAGGGTTTACTCGCCGATAAGAATAGGACCAACGAGAAAGGATTAATTACATACACTTCATATAAAGCTATCAATAAAACAAGTGACAAACTACTTAATCATAAGGACAGCCCTCTTATTGTCTCGAGTATCTATCTGTGTACGTGTGTGCTACTTGCTGATTCGTGCCTATTAGTTTATTTTATTATTTAATTGCAACAAATCGTGCCAGTCTCTCAGGCTGAAACCCCCTTGCGTTAGGATATTAAAATACTGATTAGAATAACTAGATAATACGTTCCACTCTTAGTGATCGACACTCTACTTACCATTATCTTCATACTGACCGGGTACACTGCTCGTTAAGTGTGTGTGTTATTGATAAGTCGGCTAAATATAAATTTAAAACTTGAGTAGGCATTAAAACTGCTAAACCGCAACGACACATCACGCGCATCAAGTTTTTTGGCGCCGCTGCCGGGGAGTGAATTGTTATTATCTGTTAATTTGATTAGTATTTTAATTAGGTTTTTCTTTTTATTAGATTAATTGCA
Organism: Artemisia tridentata subsp. tridentata; assembly: GCA_021014915.2. Lineage (NCBI taxonomy): Eukaryota > Viridiplantae > Streptophyta > Magnoliopsida > Asterales > Asteraceae > Artemisia > Artemisia tridentata. The sequence goes on along the minus strand of CP139505.1, from coordinate 62,092,416 downwards.
TCATTGTACTATTTTGCATATTTGTTGTATTGTGTGTTAATTGTTTTCTTTTATTTTTGTGTGTTTATTTTCGTTTGTGTGTTTAATTTTTGTTTTTATTTTCGTATTTTTCTGTTCTGCTATCGTTGTACTGTGCTAAATCAAACGATACGGCGCATCTGATCTCTCAGATACGGCGTATTGCGTTTAATTTTTTTTAATACAACGCGTTTAATTAATTCGATACGACGCATCTTTTCCCCAAGATACGGCGTATCTGTTTTTAACAAGAAAATTTTTCTAAGCGATAAAGTAATACGACGCATCTGCCTTTGCAGATACAGCGTATCTGTTTTTAATAAAAAAAAATTTTTTTCTAAAACGTTAACGCCATACGACGCATCTGCTTTAGCAGATACGGCGTATCTATTATTTTGATTAAAAACAGTTTGCGAATTATTAAACAGATACGGCGTATCGATCTCTGTCGATACGGCGCATCTTACTGAATCAAAAATCTTTTATTTTTAAACATAACGAAAATACGGCGCATTAACTTTCGTTAATACGACGCATTTAATTTTAATTAGATAAGTTGATTTTTGATTAATTAATTCGATACGGCGCATTCTTAAATTCTAAAGCGGCGTATCTATTTTCTGAATAAGTCTGATTAAATTTTAACGATTATAAGATACGGCGTATCCAACTTTTTGGATACGGCGCATCGTCTGCAGATATCAGCTATTTTTATTCTTATATCCGTTTCTATATTCATTAATTTCTCTTCTAGCGAACAAATCCTACTGATGCTTTTCGTGATTGTTTCAGAAGGATAATGGAAGGATACGGAGAACTAATTGACTTCGACTTCGAAGCCAATTTTATGAATGAAGTATTAGTGCATGAAAAAACACCCGAACATCACGATGGGGACTACATTGAACTTAATGACCTTAATGGACCGTTGGAATCCAATGACCTGTTCATGGTTGATGCTGAATCTGAGTTAGAAGAAGGAGAAATTGTGGATAGTCCAAGAGTCAACGTTATTACTACTAGAAATTACGATGAATTTGAGGGATATGATGGTTCTTGGGATTACGGTAGAAGAATCAACACCAATTGTGCTTACAATTTACAATTCCCATGCATGATTGGGTACAAGTGTATTGACGCCAATTTCTTTCCTATTTTATCAATAAATGTCATGTCTAGAAGCTTTTACAATTCTATTATGAGAAATAAAAAAGAGTATAAAGGAAAGAATGTAGTTGGAGCCTTCATTAATGTCCCGATCTTCGTTGGACGCTTCACTATTGTTACTGAGTTCGTAGTTATTGAAGACATGAATGCCTATTGTGACAGCAATATGGGTGACGTGATTGTTGGAAAACCATTTTGTAGGGAGATCACTATTAATGCAAAACGATTTGAAGGAAAGATCACCTTTCAATGTGGAAGCGACGTTATCACTTATATGATGCCCCGAACTCACCCTGGATTTAAACATGCTACTAATAGGGTTTGCTACAAATTTTCTCCATTCCTTTTTGTTAGTGATAATGACAATAAGAGAGGGATTGAGTACCCATATCAATTGATGGGAGGATTCTACAAAGGAGTTTTGAATTTGGGACCTGAATATATACGAGACGATTCGGTTGCTAAATGGATCCTACGTGGGCATGTAGGAATAAATGATCGATATTGAAGAGCTGAACGTGAGTCTAACTTGAAGACTCTGGAATAAAGACAAGTGCTTACCGGGAGACAACCCGGATTTATCTTTTATTATTCTGTTTTCTGTGTCGAGTCAGTCCAGGCCGCACGAAGATACGGTGCATCTCAATTCTGAGATGCGACGCATCCCCTGCAATGGTCATATCTTATTTTATTTTTCTGCATTTTTATTTTCGACTTTAAAACTATTTATCAGTTTATTTTAATGCGGCGCATCCCTGGTTAAGGATGCGGCGCATCTTTATTCTGATCCGTATTATTCCAGGCTCGATACGGCGTATCTTCTTCAATAAGATACGGCGCATCGACTGACCTGATGATTTTCAGTTTTAATTTTTAAGTTTTATTTTTCCTAACTACTAATGTATTATGCAAGTTTGAACCTTTCTTATCTTAGGTGTGTTTTAAAGTGTTGGTGGTATTATAGTTTCCTGGATTTCCTATGGATACATGAAGTATGAAGCTTTAACGTCCTAATCCACATGGAAGTTGATTTTTGCTCTTATACTAATGGAGGATCATACCGAGCAAATCTCAGGGGAGTTTTTCTGTTCTAATTCTTTTATTTTCCAGTTTTTAACCTTTTATACAAACAACGAGGACGTTGTTTAACTTAAGTGGGGGGATTGGAGAATTAGAACACTTAACACTTACTTGTCCTAAACTTTTTCAAAAATTATGTTTAAAATGTGCTTAATATATCAAACTTAAATTTTTTTTAGCATGTTTTTGTTTAAGATCTAAGTTACATAACTGCACACATGACGTTATTTTCAAAAATTGTGATTTTTCAAAATTCACAAATCTATGAGTGTGCCGGTGACTTGTAAACTTTAGAACTTGGCTTGTATACTATTCGAGACCACCATAATGAGTATTATTTATATAATTGGAATGACTTGTCTAAATTGGTAAAATTCTAGGATTACACCAAATAGCCTTTATATGTTATTTGTTATTAGCTAACTACACTGGTTAGTTAACCCCCGTATAAACCCTTTTGTTACTCTCATTTTTAGAGTAAGATACCCCTAGAAAAACACTCAGAGCCATTCCTTTCGTTTCTTACACCTATGTTTAAAATGTTTCGTTACACCCTTACACCTTAGCCTACCCTGTAGATTAGAATCCGTGGTTGGTTAATTGCTATAGGCAGAGTGTGTTTCCTTACATTACCTGTGTTCGCGTGCGTAATTCATTATCTATGGTTAGGTCGGGAAATTGCACAATGCAATTGGAGTGAAAGTAAATATTGTATATCTTTGAGTTTATTTTTTCGTGTGTTTACTACTTTCACTATTACCATTATTTCTGAAGTATGAAAAGTATGAATAAAAATTATCCGGAAAGAAAGTTGTAGTGATGTGGTGAAATTTTACACATCTATGTTTATGTTTCAAGTTAAAAAAAAAAAAAAAAAAAAAAAAAAAAAAAAATCGAAAAAATAAGAAAAGAAAAAGAAAGAAAGAAAAGTTGGATGTTTGATTTAACCAACTTATGTAAAGTTATGTAAGTGGTCGATATCACCACTATTTGTTGTACTATATATATGGATTGAATGGGAATTGGCAGTTATGGGAACGCCGATTAAGGTTTATTCTTTGATTAAGATTTTGTTGAGTATAATTCGTGTCTACCTAAAGCGTGTGTTTCAAGTGTTAAAGCGTGAGTTATTCGATGATATGAGTCTTATTCATGGGATGGTTGGGATAGTGATTAACCACACCTAGGATTTTAATTTATTTGTTTTGTTTTGTTTATTTTTATTTTTACACCAATTTATATCCCAAATGTTATCCATACCCATTATTATTCTTTATCCAACCAAACCTTTGATTTGTTGAGATTAGGGATTTGAGCAATCTTAAGTATCGTAGTCGTGGATTCGGCTATGTATTTATGATTTTGTCGCCCTTTTTGATATATTATTATTGGTAAAGTTTGGACCTATCTTTAGCCTATTCGAGTTAAGGATTTGAGCAATTGCAAGTATCGTGTTCGTGGATTCGATCATGTATTTGTGATTTTGTCGCCTTTTCTGGAATTTGAGATCGATAGTGATTAAGAATAATTAACCCTTAAGCCTAAAAACCCTTTTTACCGCTTTAGACTTGTTATTCCTTAGCTTTAGTGGTGGAGATGTGTATACTTGCCAAGCTTATGATAGAATATTCGTCGCGACTGGACAGTTAAACGATTAGATTTGCTTTTATCGACTTATTTTATTTTACTTCTAATTCGTTAAGTGTTTAGTTGTGTGATTATGAAATAAACGAATACATGCTTAAATATAAAAATAAATCCTAACATCTTTTAGGATACATTTTCATAAATGAAATTCTAAGGTTTACTTGGGGACAAGTAAAGTTCAAGTGGGGGGATATTTGATGAACTCAAATAAGTACATTTTATTACTATCATTTATCCTATTAATTTGACTTGTTTTACTATATTATGTATGAGGATTGATACTTAATCGTTTACTTTTGTAATTCTCAGGTAAAAACAAGCATTTGGTGAAACTTAGCTATTTTGGACTAATTAAGGAGCAAAACGTGCATAAAGTGAAAGTCTACTGACATGGACAAGATCAAGTCAATTCTGCTCCAGATGCGCCGCATCTCACTCTCTACATGCGCCGCATCTCTATCAAGATATCACCAGATACGATCCAAGATACAAGAGGACATGCGCCGCATCTAATCAAGGGTTACGCCGCATCTTCTGGCGGTGTACGAATATTCCTGAATATTATAATCTTGGACCCCACGCGAAGTTAAGTACATACGCCGCATCTACTTAGTAGATGCGCCGCATCTTCCCTCAGACAGAAACTATAAATACCCCGTAGACCAGACGAATTTAAGGGTTCCAAACCCTAAAAACCGAAGACCATACTGAAGGAACAAAGGACGAATTCAGTCAAGGAGGCAGCACAAGACACACCCAAATCAAAGATACAAGAGCTGTAAGAAGGTGCTGCATGTATTTAATTCATTAAGTAGTTTTGTTTTATTGTGTTAGCAAACTTTAATTCATCAGGATTGGTGGCTTGTGTAATGTGACAACGGAAAGATTGCACTCCCTTTAATACTTGCTTTCCCATCAATTAAAGTTTATATGTTGATGTCTTTGGTTACTACTTATTAGTGCATTGATAACCTCTGTGTTTATTAGTGGCTTGCGGGCATTTGACTGCGGGACATAATGTGGCTCCCACGGTTGTTTCTAAATTGATCACTTAGGAATAACTTTTAGACATAAGTAATCATTAAGGGTTTACTCGCCGATAAGAATAGGACCAACGAGAAAGGATTAATTACATACACTTCATATAAAGCTATCAATAAAACAAGTGACAAACTACTTAATCATAAGGACAGCCCTCTTATTGTCTCGAGTATCTATCTGTGTACGTGTGTGCTACTTGCTGATTCGTGCCTATTAGTTTATTTTATTATTTAATTGCAACAAATCGTGCCAGTCTCTCAGGCTGAAACCCCCTTGCGTTAGGATATTAAAATACTGATTAGAATAACTAGATAATACGTTCCACTCTTAGTGATCGACACTCTACTTACCATTATCTTCATACTGACCGGGTACACTGCTCGTTAAGTGTGTGTGTTATTGATAAGTCGGCTAAATATAAATTTAAAACTTGAGTAGGCATTAAAACTGCTAAACCGCAACGACACATCACGCGCATCAGCCGTATCCTCTGCGGCCTGACTGAATCGACACAAAAACAGAAAATTAAAAGATAAATCCGGGTTGTCTCCCGGTAAGCACTTGTCTTTATTCCAGAGTCTTCAAGTTAGACTCACGTTCAGCTCATTAATATCGATCATTGAAGGAGTCGGAAACATCGCGCTCCCTCATTGCCAATTTAGTAATATTGAATACTCCTTGCTCGTCCTTAATTTCCACGCCGTTCTTTTTCAATATCTGTGTAAACAAAGTTCTGTCCCTTTCGGGCAGAGATGACAAAATGATAGACGGGAAATTCTTATTATCATATAGGCATAAATAAGCAAGGTGGGGTGGTAGTTCAATAAACACATCATTATTCAAATTCGTTTTCTCAACTATTCTCCTACGTTTGTTAATTACTACGCAATCATACCACTCATCATCAGAATCATTAACAACATCGCGTCTAAGTTCGGTAGGTACATTAAGGTCAATAAATTCCTCAAAGTTCTCATGATTAGGATTAGTTGAGTTGTTTTGAATCAATGTTTCCCCCATAAGCCTAGCTTCAAGATCGAGGTCCATACGCTCTCTTAATCCTAGCACATAGACACCTCTAATTATGCTTTTAACAGGATTTTGGCACTTATAGACTAGTTTATTATTCCCTACCCTTAACGAGATTTTTCTTTTAAACACATCAATCTTAGCATGGGCAGTAGACAAAAAAGGTCTTCCAAGGATTAAAGGAACCTTAACATCCTCGGGCATATCTAATATAACAAAGTCTACAGGGAAAATAATCTTCTCAATCTTAACTAGCACATTATTAGCAATCCCTTCAGGTCGTTTTACCGTTTTATCAGCCAATTCAATAAGTAACTTAGTTGGTGCTAATTTTCCTAGTCCTAGGGTAGTGAATGTCTTAAGAGGCATAACACTAACACTAGCTCCTAAGTCAGCTAACACATTATTGAAAGATATATTATTAATTGAACAAGGCAAAGTAAAACTTCCTGGGTCTTTTTCTTTATGAGGCAAGGCATTTAAGTCGGTTGCAGAGCTCTCTTCTTTCATTGTAGCCTTGATCTCTTCTTCAATCTTTGTCTTTTCTTTGAGTAGTCTCCTTAAACTGATTGAAGAATTAAAGAAAAATTCGGGTCTTGCACCATCATTACCATTCATCGGTCTTCTAGGAAAAGGAATGTTAGGAGTGACTTCTTCAGTGGTGCTTATGGCCTTGACATGATCTCTTGGGTTGGTTTCGGTTGAGCTAGGTAAACTTTCGTATCCCCTTTCTTGAAGAACTTTGCTCATTTGACCAATTTGTTGTTCCAATGCTTTGATCGAAGCTCCTTGATTTCTTGTAGGAGTGTCCGTTGAAGCTCGGATTTCTTTGATCATAGCAGTATTCTCTTCATGTCTTTTAGCAGCATCGGCCATAATTTGCTTTAGAGTATCATCTAAAGTCTGCCTCCTTTCTTGATAAGCGGGATTAAAGTTGTTCTTTTGATAGAATCCCGGGGTAGCTTCCCTAAATCTTCCTGAAGGTCGGAATGGTTGTCCAAATTGGGTGTAATATGCTTCTTCAAACGTCTCACTTTCATTCTTATTCGGGCAATCCTTAGTGTAGTGAGGTCCTTCGCACTTTTCACATCCAACTTGGGCAGCATACACTCTTTCATCACGCTTCTTCATCTCTCTACTAATTTTATCCAATTGAGCTTGAATAGCAGCAATCCCGTCAAAATTAGTGCTGCTCTTAGATCTAGTAGAGGTCCCATCATGCCATTTTTGAGAATGATCAGCAGCATCTAGGATTGCTTTCCTAGCATTGGTTGCACTCATTTGAGGCACAGCTCCCTTAGCGTCCAAGATTTGTCTAGTTGGCACGTCCAATCCTTGATAAAACAATATTATCTCCTGCATAGGGGTTAGATAGTGTTGAGGACATTTTACCAGTAAATCTTTAAATCTTTCCCAAGCTTGATAAAGAGTTTCATCAGGCTCTTGCTTGAAACTGTTGATAGCCTCCATCTTTTTAGCAGTCCTAGCAGGTGGACAATATCTCTTCAGGAATTTGCTCTTCAAACCTTCCCATGTAGTGATTGAACTAGCAGGTTCATTCCTTAGCCACTTGTTAGCAGCTCCTTTTAGTGAGAGTGGAAAGATTCTTAGCATGATTTGATCGTCAGTGACTCCTTCCGAAGTAAACAAATCCGCAATCTCGAGGACCTTTTCAACATGCTCATTAGCATCCTCATGTTCCGATCCACTGAAAGCATTCTCTCTTAGCTCCTTGAGAAACTGACCTTTCAATTCAAACTTTGACTTATCATCAAACTTTGGTCTAGCAACTCCTGAAGTGTAATCAGCACGGGTTTTGTTCATGTATTCCTCCATAGTTGTGTTTTCGCCCATTGTTTCTGTTTCTTCTTCCTCTTTCTCTTCAGAAAAATAATCAAGCTCGAATGAACTTGAAGTATCAAAGCTTTTTGTGTTGAAAAGCCTTTTAAGCGAATGAAAGACTCGTTCAGGATCTTCGAAAGGTTGAATCAAGTTCTTCGTAGAACTCCTGGTCATGCACTTCCTGAAATCAACACAAAAATATCAGTAGGGTATGCTCAAGGAAGTAATATATCAGAAAATTAACAACGAAAACGGAATACGAAAAATTAAAGTTACTGATATCTGCAGACGATGCGCCGTATCCAAAAAGTTGGATACGCCGTATCTTATAATCGTTAAAATTTAATCAGACTTTATTCAGAAAATAGATACGCCGCTTAGAAATTAGAATGCGCCGTATCAATTTTAATAATCAAAAATTGATATTTATTTAAAATTAAATGCGTCGTATTAACGAAAGTTAATGCGCCGTATTTTCGTTACGTTTCAAAATATAAGATTTTTGATTCAGAAGATACGCCGTATCGACAGATATCGATGCGTCGTATCTGTTTAATAATTCGAAAACTGTTTTTAATTAAAATAATAGATACGCCGTATCTGCTAAAGCAGATGCGTCGTATGGCGTTAACGTTTAGAAAAAAAATTTATCAAAAACAGATACGCCGTATCTTGGGGAAAAGATGCGTCGTATCGAATTAATTAAACGCGTTGTATTTTATAAAAATTAAACGCAATACGCCGTATCTGAGAGATCAGATGCGCCGTATCGTTCGATTTAGCTCAGTACAACGATAGCAGAATACACAAAATACGAAAAATTAAAAACAAATAAAAACACAAACGAAAATAAACACAAAGAAAACAAATAAATAGCACACAAAAACAGAAAATATGCAAAATAATACAATGAATGCAAATTAATCTAATACACAACAGAATTAGCGGTTAGATAAAAAAAATTAAAAACCTAATTAAAATACTAATCAAATTAACAGATAATAACAATTCACTCCCCGGCAGCGGCGCCAAAAACTTGATGCGCGTGTATGTCGTTGCGGTTTAGCAGTATTAATGCCTACTCAAGTTTTAAATTTATATTTAGCCGACTTATCAATAACACACACACTTAACGAGCAGTGTACCCGGTCAGTATGAATATAATGGTAAGTAGAGTGTCGATCACTAAGAGTGGAACGTATTATCTAGTTATTCTAATCAGTATTTTAATATATTAAGTTAGCTATACAACCTAATCTAACGCAAGGGGGTTCAGCCTGAGAGACTGGCACGATTTGGTTGCAATTAAATAATAAACTAAACCAATAGGCACGAATCAGCGAATAGCACACACGTACACAGATAAATACTCGAGACAATAAGAAGGCTGTCCTGATAGATAAGTAGTTTGTCACTTGTTTTATTGCTAGTTTTATATGAAGTGTATAGTTCGATGCAACGCACCGAGATTAAGTCCTTTCTCGTTGGTTCTAATCTTATCGGCGAGTAAACCCTTAATGATTACTTATGACTATCCTATTTATCTTTCTTCCTACTTTTCTACAGACGATAGAATGCATAGGCGATCTAATAAATAGGCGAGGGCAGAGGCATGGCGACCCGATCAACGCTCAGCTAGACACAGAGGTCATCAATGCACTAATAAAAGTCACCAAAGACATCAACATATAAACTTTAATTAATGAGAAAGCAGTTTTAAGGGAGTGCAATCTTTCTGTTGTCACATTACACAAGCCACCAATCTTGATGAATTAAAGTTTACTAACACAATAAAACAAAACTACTTAATGAATTAAACACATGCAGCACCTTCTTACAGCTCTTGTATCTTCGTTTGGGTGTGTCTTGTGCTGCCTATTCGACTGAATTCGTCCTAGGTTTCTGTACTTCGAACCTCGTATATAATATTATCCTCCTCGAATTCGTCTGGTCTTTGGGTATTTATAGTTTCTGTCTGAGGGTAAGATGCGGCGCATCTAGTAAATAGATGCAGCGCATTGACTTAACTTCGCGTGGGGTCCAAGATTATAATATTCAGGAATATTCGTACACCGCCAGAAGATGCGGCGTAACTCCATAAATAGATGCGGCGCATGTCCTCTTGTATCTTGGATCGTATCTGGTGAAATCTGGATAGTGATGCGCCGTATGTAATGAGTGAGATGCGGCGCATCTGGAGCAGATTCGTCTTGATCTTGTCCATTTCAGTAGACTCTTAACTTCTTGCATGTTTTGCTCCATAATTAGTCCAAAATCGCCAAGTTTCACCAAATGCTTGTTTTTACCTGAGAATTACAAAAGTAAACGATTAAGTATCAATCCTCATACATAATATAATAAAACAAGTCAAATAATTAGGATAAATGATAGTAATAAAATGTACTTATTTGAGTTCATCAACCATACATTACAATCTAGCATACTTCATGGTTAAAAGAATGGAGTTTGTCCGAAGAAACCCAAAAATGAACTTGCCATATGGCATGTTGCTAACTCGTCTATTCTATCAAGTCATGCATGACTACCCTCACCTTGTGTCGGTAGATTATGTATTTCAAGAGCATATCATGCTTCCACTCACTCAAAATCTCAAGCGAAGAACTAGTTCAGATTTTGGGTCAAGAAGGTCTAAGTTTCCCGGGTCTTCCTCTCATGCATCATCATCTAATCCCAACGATGATGATGACGATGACAATGTTGAGGGAACTTCTCGAGTCAGTACTCCATCTCCCAACACTTATGTCAACTCCCTACCATCGGTCTTTCCTCAAATCTTTGAGGATCCTCCTCCCGAAGAACAAAAATTTCCTACCCTTTTCTCTTGTCAAACCCAAATAATGAACATGCAACACCAATTGAGGGATGATCATCGGGGTGGTATGAAGTCAATAGCAAAGGGAATCAGTAACTTATGGAAGAAGACGATGAGGAAGTAAAAATTTTCACATCATGACAATTAGTTATGTTTAGTATGTGCTATTTGTTGGAGTATGCTCGTGTCATAATAAATAATTATATGATTAGACATATGTGAGTCTATGGGGTCATACACTTATACACAGAGACATCATTTTATAGATTGTAATTAATATTTACAATATATAAATGACTACGTAACTCAGGATCTATAACGGGCCATTAAATACTAAGTTAGACTTAGCATTTTTGGATTGGACAAACAATGGGCAAGCCCATTGTGGGCCCTTTATATGGCCGGCCTATGGAGGGGGTATGGACGGGTTTATGGTGCTTTTCCTAGGTGCTAAGTGTAATATGTAATTGATAAGATCAATCAACAATTAATCACATCAATTACACATGATACTTTCCACCTAATAGAGATATTCTCTCCCTCTCTTCCTCCTCTAAAAGTCACGGCATAAACATATTCCCATCTAGGGTTTTGTTTTTTTTATCTTGACTAGGCTATATCTTGTAAAGGTAGTTGCAAGGATTGTTGTTACGTGGTCAAGACTAGCATCAATTGGTGATCAAGGACGTGTAGTGTGTTACACTCTTAGAAGGGATTGACCTTATTGATTCCCTTTGGTTTCTCATTCCATCTTGTTGATATTGGTGTGTTGGTGAATCCGTGATCACACTTCAAAGGTATAATTGTTATATTCATTTATTTGATTGATCCTATGGCTATATGGATCCGTCTCTAGGTGATGTATCCACCGCGTTTATTTGTGTTGATACAAATAATGTTCTAAAAACGTTATTTCTATCTTTCGATTACTTCACGTTTTGAGGATGACAAAATGTGAAATCACGTTATGTTAAAATTGACGTAAACAAGTTTTTAATTGGAAGATCTCGTTTCTATGCAAATCACTCTAGAACAAATTTACAACTTGACTAATGATCAAAGAAGTAAATTTGTGATTAAGACTTCACATTTTTATGTGACAAAACATTTCTTTCAAAAATATACTTTACAAATTATTTTTGAATAATTAAGAAATGTTTTAATGAAAAAATAAGTTTAAAATACATAACAGCTATTTTCCCCCTCAAAATCAGCTCCAAACTTCCCCAAATAAGTTTTCACCAGAAAAGACAAAAAGAGGAGCGTTTTTGTCTGACACGGTTCCACTAAATTTAGTGGAGCCGTGGGTGATTTAGTGGAGCCGTCCCTTTATAACGGCCATATTTTTTCTGCCTATAAATACCAGCCCACTTCACAGATTTTGGGTATCCTTTTTCACACAGAACTTTCTGAGTTTAAAACTCTCTTCACATTTTCTTTCTTTGATCATTTAGATTAGTTTTTATTTTGTTCAAGAGTGATCCTTTCATCCTATCAAGTGATCCTCTTCATTCCTCTTCAATAGCAAGAGAAGAACACAAAGTATCCAAGTAGATACATAGTGTTATCATTCCAAGTAGATACATAGTGTTATCATTCCTCTTCAATAGCAAGAGAAGAACTCAAGGTATCCAAGAAGATACAAGAGTTATAGTTGTAGTTAGGGAAGTTGTAACATTTGTTATACACTTGATTGTATCATAGTATACATCAAGATCAATTTTCTTTTGTGAGAGAGTAAGTGAAGATCATTGAGATCTTATAGAGATATTGATTATCTCTTGAAGCCATTGGGCTTGTGTCATTGATCAAGAAGATCAAAGGTAGATAGAATAGGTTGAGTGAAGTGAGGGTTGATCATTGTGATCGTGTCGAGATCTTGGAGATCTCTTGAAGCCATTGGGCTTGTGTGATTGATCAAGTGGATCATAGGTAGATCGGGTAGATCGAGTCTTGTGTGAAATAGTAAAAGATCAAGTGGATCGTGGTAGATTGGTGCTAGCTAAGATTAGCACTCGATATCTAGCTTAGTGTCGGAAATTGGATAAGCGACGTGTACGGTTTTCTCCGCCTTAAGGGAGGTTGTTGACATAGTGCTTCAAACTCTCGAGTGTGGTACTCGGGGAGTGGAGTAGGGTGAAGAAGAGCTTCGTAGCCGAACCACTATAAATCCTTTTGTCCCGGTTTGATCTTTCCATCTCTTCTATTTACTTTCATTACTTATCATTAGTTAGTTTAGTGTGTAGTTCATATCGGTGTTGATTGATTGCACATAAGATTCGTCAAAGGTTTCCAATAGTAAAGTTTTTAAGAAGTTTTAAAAGAACTAAAAGAACTTAAAAATCGGTAGAACTATTCAACCCCCCCTAGTTTTCCACAATTTGTTTAATATGTTTTTCAATATTCAACATCATCTATACTATTATCATGTCTTAAACTTTACATTTGGTTCTATTTCCGATAATAACTATCGCTAACTATAGAAATGTTAGCATCGGGTGATCCTTTCAATTTTACCACCCGATAGTTTAGTCACATGAATATTTGAGCTTGTTTCTTTAGTTTTATTACTTATTACTTGACTGAATTATGATATTGTTGGTAATTAATGCTTAGATTGCATGATTATCTCTTAATCGTTGCATGAAATATAGTTATTCTGAAAAAATCTGAACTGATAGATAGTATGTTAGTTACAGGATTGCAGAAATGAAAAACAGGGTGGAAACCTGGCCACCTACTTGTGACGGTCCCATAAAGGGATAACGGTCCCGGAAATTTAAAGGACCTTCCCCTATTTAAGGGACCGTCAAACGCAGGTCACGAGTTTCTAGACTATTTCTTCCTTTTTGCAATCCTTGAACCTATTGCATGTTTATCACCACCCTTTCCAACTTTAGGTAAACATATATTAGTGTTATAATCCTCCTAGTACATGCTTTGCCTAAACAATAATCACCCTTGATTATTTAAACTCCTCTTCTCTTCTTCATCTTCTTCTTTACCATTCTTCATTTCTTCTTGACCTCCTACAATGGGTTCTTCTTCAACCTCATTGTTCCTTCCAAACAAAAGGCCTAAAATCACTATTATACCACCAAAAACCAACTTCATTGACCTCACTCAAGAATACACTACTCCTTCTCCAAAATCTTCACCATTATCTCCTCAAGCACCAAGTGCACCAATGAAAACTCCATCCACAGATGGAACATCCTTCTCTTCTTCTAGACCATCATCCTCTCAATTCTCAACTTTCTTTGGTAACTTCTCACCTTATCTTGGAGACTTGTCACCACCACCAAGAAGCTCACATCCACTTCCACCAAATACCTCCTTGTCTTTATCACCAAATGGGCCTTTGGACTACACTCCCTCTACTCCACCACCATCTCCAATCATGGGATTTTCTATTCCCTACAACTTTGTGAACAACCACACCATGGGTTGTGCATTTTGTTTTCACAACTTCAAGCTCATTTCTTCCTTAAGAGGTGAACTTCACTACATGTTTGGCCACATTGAGAATCTTCTTTCTCAACCCAATGTGCAACCAACTCCTCTTGCAACCATGCCACCTTTGGCTCCACCATCTCCTCCACCATCTTATTCTCCACCTTCTAACTAAACATCTATATATGTTTAGCTAAATAATCAAATGAGTATCTTTTGGGCCAACCATGTTCTAGGAAGTTAGTTGGGTCTCTAGAAATAGTTTGTAGTTTGTTTGTGTGATGTATGAATCCTTTGTGATGTATGCTTTCCATGCTTGTTATGAATGAATGTTTAATATAATCCAAGCTATTATGTTGTGATATTTGTGATGGTTGTCTTTAAAATGTGTGATATTAACAAACTATAAAATGGGAAAATATTAAAATTACAACCTTTTGTCTAAATCACACCCACTGGTGGCGGTTCCTTATACAGGGACGGTCCCCAATGTTTAAGGGACCGTCGGTGTATATTAAGGACTGTCCCTAATCAGTGTTAAAACTCTAATTTTTCTTCTCTATCTGTTTCATGCCTAATCTATCTGATTTCACCTTCCTCTCATCATTTCTTCACCTTCCACTCATCATTTCTTCTTCTCCTATCTCCTTCTATCTATCTTAATTCTCTTCTCAACCCCTCTTATTCGTATATATATATATATATATATATATATATATATATATATATATATATATATATATATATATATATATATATATATATATATATATATATATATATATATATATATATGTGTGTGTGTGTGTGTGTGTGTGTGTGTGTGTGTGTGTGTGTGTGTATGTGTGTGTGTGTGTGTGTGTGTGTGCATCATACTCTAACTTGTTTTTGTAGCACAACACCATAGCTCGATTCCCCGGTGCCCTCATCTAGGGGGAGCACTAAGCAAGGGGGAGCATTAGTACCGTCGATTTCTTTTCTCTCTATACATCGACAAAGCCTTTTTGATTCTACAAAAAGGGGAGAAGTAAACGAAAACTCATTAAAAACTTATTAACATATAATTTTACCTAACAGGAGTTTATATTTTGTAATCATCAAAAAAGGGGAGATTTTTAATATAAATAATGTCAAAAACGTTATTTGCATTATTCAGTCTCTATACGTTTTGATAATCACAAAATATAAAAACAAGATACATAAAATTACATTTGATAAGTTTTTAACCAAGAAAAATAATTTCGACAACGTATCAACTATAACATCACTTACGGTATGAACAAACACAATACCAACATTAGTAAAGTGATCAAAGATTTTATTTTTCCAAAACATCACATTTTATGTGACAAAACATTTTTACAAAAGTATTTTTGTAATTAAAAAGAAATGTTTTATTAAAGAAAATAAATTTGAATTTCAAATCTCCCAACATCTAGTTTTCCCGCTCAAATCAGATAAGTTTTTCACCAGATAAACTTTCACCACATCAGGAAAAAAATAGGAGCGTATGTCGGGACGGGCCCGTAAACATGGCGACAGTCCCTTATATATACGGGACCGTCCAACTTTAAGGGACCGTCCCCCGCTCCTCCTGGTTCCTATAAATACTGCACTGTTTTCTCAGAAAAATGAACCATCTTTGCACAAAAACATTCTGTTCTTTCTTCCTCCTTTCTTTGATCACTATAACATGTAGGTATGTGTTTATAAGTGATCCCGTTACCCTCTATATCAAAGTAAAAGAGAAGAACGATCGTATTTGTCAAGAAACAAAGTGTTAGAGTCATCACACACAAACGCAACTTGTGTTACGATTCTCTTCTTTCCCCCAAACTCTCTAAGTTGTATATATTGTGAATTTGTGTATCTGACTTGTGTGTGAGTCGTGATTAGGTGTGTTAGGATAAATACGGAGAAAGTGTAAATCCATTAAGTGTTGTATCTAGATTAGGACTATGTGTAAGTCGGTGTGTCGGTGTGTGTGAAGACTTGGACTTGGTGTGAGTCCGTGAAGTGAAGACTAGGACCTAGTGAAGGTTCGTGAAGACTTGGATCGGGTGAAGATTCAAGTGGATGGGGTGATCGTCCGTATGAAGATTTGGACGAGGTGATCGTCCGTGTGAAGACTTGGATTGTGTGTAAATCCAAGTGGACAAGAGTGCTTCTTTGTGTAGCCACGTGGGCTTTGTGTAGATTGGTTCTAGCTAGGATTAGGACCCAACATTCCGCTTAGTGTCGTTAAACTTGGTGTAAGCTTTGTGTACGGTTTGCTCCGCTTGAAGGGAGTGTGTTGACATAGTGATTGTGAACTCTCGAGTGTGGTACTTAGGGAGTGGAGTAGGGCAAAGAGTGAGCTTCGTACCGAACCACTATAAATCTCTGCGTCTCGGTTTGGTTGTGTTTCTTACTTTATCTCCTATCTTTACTTTACTTACTTTGCTAGTTATTATTGTGTTCATAAGATATCACATAACTATTGAATATAACGGTTTTACAAAAAGAACTTAAAAGAACTAAAAATCTTTTAAAATATAATTCCAAACGGTGAAACTATTCAAACCCCCCCCCTCTAGTTTCTAAAAAAATTTAATGAAATTCAACCTGAATAGTGGTGCAGGGGCAAATGGTTGGATGGTGGTGGTAACGGCGACTGTGTTATAGCTGGAAGTGGTTGTTGAGTGGAATTAAAAAGAGACAAATCGAAATGAGGAATCCATATATTTGGAATATGGGGAAGATCTGTTAGCAACGTGTTTGTTCGGTAAGTGATGAAAAGTGATAAAAGGAATATAAAGGCTATGTTTGGAAAGAGGCTTATAGGGGCTTATCGGGGCTTGGGTTTTTAAAATAAGTTGGCTTATAAAATAAGTCTCGTTTGTCACATAGGCTTATGGAGGCTATGACTTATAAAATAAGCCACAAGCATCCATAAGCCCAAGCCCATAAAATGGGGCTTATAGGGGCGTATAAATAGTTAAATTACTTAAATACCCTTAAAATATAATGAATTATCGCGTAAAAGCTGAAAATATATGTGAATTTTATTTTATGTATTTTTATGTGATTTTACATTAATAAGCTTCAGCTCCAACTAATTCGCCAAACAGTTTTATAAAAACTAGCCTTAGGCCAGCCTCGATGGGGCGCTAGCATTAAGTTTTATTATTAAAAATATAAATGTGTTACATGTATTCTAAAAAAAGAATATATATATATTGCGCATATATATATATATATATAATGCGCAAATGTATAATCTTGACATGCATAAAATTTGTCATACAAATGGAGATTTGTCCAAAAAAAAACTGAGTGAAGGTAAATAACATTGAGTATCTTATTTATAAAGAGTAAAACATCTACAGTCAGAAAGTTAAATAATATTTAATCCTGTGAAGTACTTCTTTATACACAACGTTTGTTGTGTCATTGCAATAGTTGCCGTTTTTATCACAGCATAACGGTGACAAATGGTAAATTTGTCCTAATATTAAATTCATAACATTAGCACTTCCATTGTTAGAGGGAAGTACCGGGTCCTTTTTCACCTTGAGTCCATCATGAGCTTTACCACTACGTGTAGTGACAGCTTTGAGTTCACCCCTTGGGTTGACAACAGTGTTACTTGGGAGACCTCCCGAGGTAGAAGGTGGATTGAGATGGTCCATGAGACTGGCAAGCATATTCTTAACTTCGCTTTGAGAATGATCAATTTTGTTTGAAATTTCATTCTTAAGCTCAGTTCCTTGCTTGTATATTGAAGATTGAAATTCATTCTTCAAATTAGAGATTTGATTTTGCATTGCCCTCATTTTGGTCTCATTAACCTTGATGTAGTTATCAAGTTCATTTGAGAGAGGTCCTTGGTTATTAGGAGCTGAATACCCTTGATTACCCCTTTGGGGTGGGTATTGATTGTTCGGGGCATGAAATTGATTTTGCGTGTTTTGCCCTCTTTGTTGATTAGGATTAATCCTATTTGGATTGTTGGGAGGAGGAAATCCGGGTGGTCCAATTTGGTTGCTAGCACGGAAGTTTGGTTCCACTTGAGGACGGTATTGATTACCTCCTTGATTGGAAGTTCCGGCTATAGCATTGACTTCAAATGCATTGCCATCGGTAGCAGTACAATTGTAGTAAGCGTGAGGCCCACCACAAGTAACACAAACTTCTATCTTTTTGATTTCAGCAGTGTGAGAAGTTTGCGGAGCGGACTCTTTCTTTTGTGTGTTGAAAACCAAAGATTGAATAGCCTTCGTGAGTTCAGCAAGCTGAGTATCAGTACTAGACTGACTTACGGGAGATGAAGTAGAAGGACCAGCACTAGCCTGAGAATTATATGGTCTGGCTCGTGCAGTGCGGACCTTTGACTTATTTTCAATGAGTGCAATGGCTTCCTTAGTGGATTTGCTCAGAAAATTACCTCCAGCTGAGGCATTGAGAGAATCTTGGTCAGATGGGTTTAACCCATTGTAGAAAGTGTCCATTTGCATCAAATCGGTGAAACCGTGATGAGGACATTTGCGGAGCAATTCTTTGAAACGATCTCATGCCTCTCCAAATGGTTCATCAAACCTTTGAGAGAATTTCATGATTTCATTCTTGAGATACGTGGTTTTAGAAGGAGGAAAGAATTCATTTACGAATTTTTGAACCAAATCTTCCCATGTTTCAATCGATCGAGGGGGTTGTTTGTCAAGCCAAATCCGGGCTGCCCCATCGATGGAAAACGGGAAAAGAAGAAGTTTGATTGATTCCTCAGGGACATTTTTGCATTTGATGGTGCAAGTGATTTTGTTAAACCATCTAATGTGATCTTGAGGATCGTCCCTTTCAAAACCATAGAATTGCCGCTGGGTTACCAGGTTTATCAACCCAGTTTTAAGCTCAAAATTCTCAGCCACGATGGCTGGAACAACAATGGCATCTCCATACCCATCGGAGGGTGCCTGGAGAAGCTCATTCATCAGACGATCTTCTGTCATGATGACAGGAGTTTTAGGATCAGTACGTATCTCGGGTACGACTGATGGAGCAGAACGTCTACGACGTCTTCGAGGTATGTTTACAAGCTCACGAAAAGGGCTCGATGACCTAGAAGAACGAGTGCGCATGCACTAAGACGAGTCTAAGAATCCTTTAGAGTGATGGAAACTTAGAAAAGGGTAAGAAGATTCTTTTTGGATTTTATTTGTTTATGGAAATTTGAAATACGATATTTTTGGCTATCGATCAGTCAAACGAATTAACTTAACGATAATTTTGGTTTTATATATATATATATAAAAATAAGAGAATATGAACAAGGATGGTAAATATACAATGGATGTATATTCAACAACACTGATACTGCAAATGCGTTCTACGCAGCACACCTCCCCGGCAGCGGCGCCAAAATTTGATCGTCCCCAAACGGTCAGCTAATATCGACCAAGTAAATGGTCAACAAGAGTCAAACAATCTAAGGCACAATACAATTTACCAAAGGAGTTTAGTGATTCCCCGGGTCGTTAAGTCCCAACGAGGTGTGAACACTGTAATAGAACGGATCTGTGATCGGGTGAAATTGAATAGGAAAAGGGGTGTGAGAGATTTAAACTAAGAAATTTTAAAAGAAAATAACTTAAACAAGCTATAAAAACGATTATGTGAAAGTAAATGACTTAGAAACGTTTAAAACTTAAAAACGTATGTTTAAATAAAAATTACGTAAACGTACAAAATAAAACGTGAATTCTGACAAATATAAATCCCACGGATGTGAAAATTATATTTTTAGAATCCAAATAATAAAAGAAAATTTTAGGAAAAATAAAAATTGTTTATTTGACTATTTATTTAATTATTATTAATTAATTACTTATTTAAATACTTTTTAAACTAATAAAAATTCTAATAAATACTAAATGATCTGAGAAAAATCTAAAACTTTTTATAGAAATATTAAATAAGTACAGGAAGCTAGGAAAAATATAAAAATGAAAAGTTCTTAATGAAAAAGCAGAAAAATAAGCCAAATGGCTTAAATAGAAGCTATCACTTTTTTTATGTTTTGGTTTTCTTGGTTTTTCTTTTACAAAACTATTATACTACTGATAATAACAAACTTTAATAAAGACAAAAACTTTGAAACTTAAAAATAAGCAGATT
The DNA here is from genome assembly GCA_021014915.2 of Artemisia tridentata subsp. tridentata. NCBI lineage: Eukaryota > Viridiplantae > Streptophyta > Magnoliopsida > Asterales > Asteraceae > Artemisia > Artemisia tridentata. The sequence continues at coordinate 62,072,153 of CP139505.1, read as the reverse complement.
GGAAGCTTATGAGCTTATCAGTTGAGCTTTTTGGCTCAAAATGGATAATAAGCTCAAACAAGCTATCAAATAAGCTAAACAAAAGGAGACAAAAGTGAAATAAGATGAAAATAAGTTAAAGGGACTGGGAATGACTAAAAAGTACAAAAAATAAGCACTGAATAAGCTTAAAGTAGCAAATAAGCAAATCAGTACTTACTAATCACCACAGTCAACCACTCAGGCCTGCAGTCAACTTTAAGGGCAAAATAAGCTTATGGAATAAGCTGATAAGCACAAATAAATGACTAAAGTAGCAAGCTGAGCTGGTGGACTTTCCAAAAAGCCAAAGCTTACACTGTGGGGTCCACAAATGAGCTTATGAAGGGCTTATGAAAAAGGATGAGTAAGGTACTGCTAGTGTAATAAAGGTACTGCTATAACACTAACCTGCTGCTGACTTAAGAGGCAAAATAAGCTTATGAAATAAGCTTTAAAGCACAAAGTGAAGATTGGAGTAGCAAGGTGGGTTGGTTAGCTTTCCAAAAAGTCCAAGCTCACCCTGTGGGGTCCACTGGTGAGCTTTTGAGGAGCTTATGAAAAAGCAGCAAATACACTGATGACTCAGTGTATACTGAAAAATGGGACAAACAAAAAGCTACTAGCAGGCTTATCAAATAAGCTAGAAAATGCACAATAAGCTCTGAACCTTTGAGCTGGGTAGGTTAGCTTCTCAAGAAGCCAAAATACACAAGCTTAAGAGTACCAGAGAGCTTTTGAGAGGCTTGTGAAAAAGGCTCAACTGCACTGATGACTCAGTGCAGTGAGTGGTTTTTGAGAAAACATGAGAGCATAATAAGCAGTTAAATAAGCTAATAAAGGGAAAAGTGAAAGCATGCAAATCAAGCTAGCCAGAAGGGCTTCTAAAAACAACAATAATCACAAGCAAAACCTCACTAATGAACAAATCACAAGCTTATGAACCTGCATGCAGACCAGTGCACAGGGGAGGTATTTGACTTTTTACTTAAAACTAAATAGTTGACTAATATGAACTTTGATCTAGATTTACTTACTGAATATGTTGTATTAAACTGAAAAGAAGTGAAATTAAGCTAGATTATCAACTATTAAGCTAATATGAAGATTATGGAACTAAATACTTAAACAGACAACAAAATATTGAAGATTAAAAGCTATTTTGACTTTCTAACAAGTGAAGACTGGATTTTATTGTTTAACTGAGTTAATAGATCCTATTGTGACATACATCAGACAAGAACAACACCACAAACAATCTGCATCACAGTTAACACAGCAAAACCAAACAACCCTTTATAAGGACTGAAATGAGATTTTCAAAGCAAATGATAGAGTTAGACCACAACACTGATTCCAATGGTTATAAGATGTTAACACAAGATCAAATGAGCATCAAACATCAACAACACAAGCATAAAACACAGATTTGTCAAATATGCAGTGTACACTGTGAAAATTCAATTTTAAGCACCAAGTGAATCCAATGAACAAACAACCAATTTTAATCAATGATATCACTTAACAACACCACAGAAACATAAAAACACAAAGATCAAAACAATAAACTTGCTTCTAAAGTAATATGCAAAAAAATGATAAAATGGCTTACAAAATTCTTCCAAGCCAAGAACTGAGAACCAAGGACCACAAACCTTTTCTAAAGCTTACCAATAAGCTCTAAACCAAGGGCAATCCATAATTAACCCTGCTCCATGCTTGATTCATCATGTAGGCTGATTTTTTGATTTCTTTTCTATTTTCTTGATTTCTTTTTGTATTTTTGTTTTTAATGATTATAACTTGTTTTAAGGTTTCTAAAAGCTAAATAAGCTTTGTCAGGAGCTTATGTGAGCTAAGAAGTCCAATAAACAACTACAATCAACAATATTGAAATGACTTGAAAATTAAAGTACGAATTAAGCATAAATGAAAACTGTAAAGATAGATTGAAAAGGGTACTGTAAATAGGTTTATTACAATTTGTCAAAGAGTAATAAGATCCTGAAAGCATTTAAATGACAATGTAATTAAGAAAGACAATAAAAACGATTAAGGAAAATTAACTACTTTTCTATGATTGGCCTAAAAACATTGACAATCTTCTCTCTGTGTCTTCACTGCCTTTTATAGTACTCCCAGAAGCTTCCTCTCTCCTTCCTGAGCAAATCCCACCACTTGGATAGCTTTGAATCAATCCCAATCGTTGAAAACACTTTTGGCGCCAAAAAGGAGATAGTGGAAAAATCCACTATCTCTTATGGAGTGTGCTGGGGAAGAAGCATTAAATGTATTTTGGTTTGTTAGGTGAAGTGGGATAGGTGGAAGGGTGAGGTGTAGTGGTATTGCAGGGATAAGGCGGTGGAGATGGTGGTATTGGTTTGGTGGTAAAGGAAGGGGATGAGTTTGACCGAAGGTCAAACCTTCTGGTTAGTTAAAAAGGGTCGGTTGGGTTTATATTTAGTGGATTGGGCTTGGCTGGGTTTAGTTGGGTAAATGGGTTTAGGTATTTAGTTTGATCCGGATTTAACCTTAGGGACCATTTGTGTAATTTCCTGAAATATCCAAGGACCAATGCTGCCAAAACTCAAAACTATTTCCAAGGGTTAATCATGCCAAGTTTCAATAGTACAAGGACCATAAAAGATAATTTTCCATTTTTGAAAACCGGGGGACTTGTTTTGCCATTTTTGAAACTTCAGGGACTAATTCTGCCAAGTTTGCAAACTTTGTTCGTTTTCACCTGTTTTTCAATCTTTTTGCACTTGCAACACATAAAAACACAATCAAATGATATTTCCTGTATTTTGAAGCATATCTGCATGTTTTTAAATGTTTTTGCAGTCTAAATGTGACAGAAATGATGAGTATTTAGACACTCATCATATTACATAACGACACTAAAAAT
>CP139505.1:61901864-62069127 GCA_021014915.2 Artemisia tridentata subsp. tridentata | reverse complement strand
TTATACTATAGAAGCTTTCAACGTAGACCCGGGGACAAATCTTTCACTCACTGAGGAGTGAAAAACCTATGACTAGATTGTCCTGAAAATGGATGCGACGGGAAGAAGTGGCATTTGGAGGTGTTGCTGACTTAACATTTAGGTTTCGGCATAACAAAGCTTGCATTGTCTTTTCGCACTTAGGTGCACTGCGTGCCATTGGTAATGATTCTACTACGGTGCCACAAATTCGCATGCTGATCCTAAGTAATCGTTGTTGTTCATTGGATTCCGGAGGAACTACTTCGTTAGAATTGAGGAATTGCTGTGATTCTTCCTGAATAGCCTGAATTCTCTCGTCGATAGTCTCTTTGAAAGTCTTTCATAAACTCTTCCGACTGAATATGATAAAGCCTATAAAACAACGAGCTACTATCATTTCTTCATTCTAGATTGAGATCTTCTTCGAACTTGATGCACAAATAGATAGAATAGCAGCAAATAGCATCTTTCTAACCTGCATATTCCTTGAACTTAATCTCATTTAGAAAGTCTTCTCTCTATCTTTTAGCAACTGAACGGGAAGTGGTTTAGGAAAGGATTTTAGAATCGGTCCTCTCCTTCACTATTGAGCAATATCTTTCTCTCTCTGTTTAGGCTGTGTGGGATATACTAACATCATTCAAGCCATAAGAGGATCCTTCATTCAAGGTTATTCCTAAAGTTCTTTGCTTTTTCATTCCTCGGAACAAATTCTCAAGTCGGGCCGAGCTAGAATTCTTTATTAGAAAGGGCAGAAATAGCTTAATTGGTAGAGCATAGCATTGCCAAGGCTAAGGTTGAGGGCTCAAGTCCCTCCTTCCGCTCCCGGCTTTGTCGTTTGGTGGTAACGAGTGTGCGCCCCTTTAGAGATAGGGGTGAGCAGCAAGCAGCCCTTTTGGATAGCTCGGACTCTGTGCAGGTGAACCTTCGTGGCCACAAGGGGATTAATTTTCTCCCCGTTTGATTCGAACCCTTAACATGCGTTTTGGAAGGCTGATATTTTTACCGCTGGATCACCCCTTATGGTTACTTATCAACGTCTTTTGATTTTGTGTAGCATTTTTTTTTTATTATTTTTTATTTATTTATTATTATTTTTTTTTGCAAATTCAGGTAACAAATTTTCAAATTTCGTCATTTTGGTGTATTTGATGATCATTTTACCCTTCAATTTATTAACACTCCTATTAACAGGAGGGGCAAAAATGTCATAAAATACACCAAAGTGACGAAATTTTAAAATTTAGTACATGAAATAGCAGATTTTTTTATTCGCTACATAAAAATAAAAAGTGTGATAAGTTAAAACATTTATAAATGATTATCTGGAATTTCAATAGATCAAAATATGTATTTTTGAAAGTTTAAACAATTTATAACTTTGGTGTGGTGGTACCGTGATCTCGTAGTTGTAAAAAATAATTTAGTTCAGACTTCGGTTAGATATTTTAGGATGGTCGGAGAAAAGTATAAAAATTGTCACGAATATATTAGTTATGTCGTGTACATTAGAGCCCACAAAAAAAAAAATTCTTCTCGGAGTGAACTTGAATCTTCTCCGTTTGTACAAACATTTTTGTAGTTGTAAGAACGAGTGAAATGTACGAACTTGAATCCTTCTCTGTTTGCACAAACGTTGATCCTGCACAAATATTCTATTTTAGGAAGTGTAGTTCCCATCTAACTACTAAGAACAAGATAATATGTTAGCTTTGTCACGGGAGCACTCCCGTGACCAAGCTTTGGCGCAAGAGTAGATACTAAACTTGGAATGAATATATTGAGCTGTGTTGTAAGAAGAGGAGTATGTTCAAATTTCTTGGGCTAGGGAGACAAGGGTAATGTTTTGTAGATTTTGATGTAAATTTAGATTATTTTTTTCTTTATTAAAACATGTGTCATGCAAATAATTTCATAATATGCTCCCATGGTATAAGTACGATAGCAATTTGTAATTGGGTCATGTTATAAAGACAATATCTACAACACCCTCTTTATTATAGCTTGTACTAATGTTTGCACTTGGTTTTTTTTAGTTCCGTGCCTTTTGTCTTTTTGGGAGCTTTTAGTTGGCTTTTTTTTTTTTTTGTGGGATGGGTTTGTAACACTTTGAGCAGATAAATTGTGTACTATATTGAAAATTCTTGTTTGCAACACTTTAACACATTTAGCTTTGTCCTTCTTCAAAAAAAAAAAAAAAAAAAAAAACCTTTGTAACACTTTGAGTAGTCACGGGAGTGTTTTTATGAAACACGTTTTTTTGTGAGTTTGTACCAATTTCACTATTGAAGATTCTTGTTTGAGTTATAAAGCAAACTGCTAGCACTTGCTGGAAGATCATACTTGTATTCACACTTGATCATACTTGTATTCAAAAAAAAAAAAAAAAAAAAAAAAGTTATACACATTGCTGGAAGATCAAAAAAGTTCATAGAAGATCAAAAATAAATAAATAACAAGTTAGTGCTAGCAGGAAGGAACAATTGCGGAATTACAGGTTTATAAAAGTTTACGATGAATACATCACCGTTTTACACGAACGAGGTATAATTTTACACTATTACATATATATTACTTTAAAAATTGAGTAACGTTTATAAAAAAAATGATAAATCGAGATGGCTTAGATTATTATTTTTAATCATATGGCTGCAAATTTGAAGGTTTCAAAGTGTTTGTCGTCCATTCGGTTATGTCATGCCAATCGACATTTATTTTAAATCATCATCGTCGTATCTCGATTTTTTTAACAAAAATCAACTGCTTATTTCCTAATAAGCAATTTCAAGAAAACAATTTAAAAAAACCAAGTTTTTTAATCAACAGCAACCATACTGCTTTTTTTTTAAGCAACAATCATACTGCTTTTTTTACGCAGCTTCATATCAACAGCAACCATACTGCTTTTATTATGAACACCTACAAGAGTTATTGGTTGAACATGCACGTACTTACTTATTAATTCATTGTTTTTATTATTTAATAAATAAGTACCCAAATGACTTTTTATTAATTCATTGTTTTTTCAGATATTTCTTCGTATCTGAATAACTGGCTGCAAGGTTATTCAGACATGTTTCTCGCGTTTATTACCGATCAATATCGCAGCTACGGCCAGTCAACAACATGCACGCGCTGTTGAAATTATATTTGGGCAGCACACAGTCCAACTTAGACACGTTGTTGAGTTCGATCGATAAGATTATTATTGCGCAAGAAACTGCGATAAAAGAAACTCTTATTAGAAGCAAAAACGAGAAAATGCATAAATGTAGTATACCACTATTTGCAGAATTGTGGTATAAAGTTTCCAAATATGCTTTGGAACTCATGTTCGATGAACTCCAACTGTCGATCACCGCAGAAGATTGTAGACATCAGTTGCGGTCAATTTATGGGCTACCATGCTTTCATGAACTGCTTTACTATCGAATTCATAGTAAGTATATTAAATTTATAACTATCAAGTTATTTTCCCCATTAATATCAGTAATTTATATGAGTCACTTTTAATGAATGCAGAAATGACCATTCCACTGGAGACAATTACTCCTATGCCTGAAGATGGTCCTTCTTGTGAAAATGACATACGACTATTCAAGAATGTTTTTGGCAAAATGTCGTCGTTTGTCAAGAAAAATATAATAAAGAAGGTGAGAGGGATATACCAACATGAATCTGTTGATATACGTGAACCTGTTGTTCACAAAAGTACTCGTGGACGTCCGAGCGCAAAGGACAAAAAGTCCCAGGCTACAAAAGTCTCAGACTTGAATAAAGTACTAACCGTAGATCACCGAAGAAGCATAAATTCAAGATCTACAAAAGTCTCGGACTTGAACAAAGAACCTGCGAGACATAGTTCATACATGGGTCCCAGAGTTGAACAAAGTAGAAGACATAGGTCATACGTTCGAGATCAAGTTAGCGAACATTTGATGGAGCAGATTCCAAAGCTTTTCCATCGATATATCATAAGTATTTATAATGTGCTAGGTGATGGAAATTGTGGGTTTCGGTGCGTTGCCCACGATATTGGTCTCCACGAAGATATGTGGCGTGAAATTCGAACTTGCTTAATGCAAGAGTTAGACACTCGCAGGGACTATTACACCAGTATGTGGTGGCATGATGGCTTTAACCAAATTTGGAGCTCGATAAAATGGTTCAAAGATGGATTTGCACCGCAGGCCTACTGGATGAGTATGCCAAACACGGGGTTGGTTATTGTTTCACTGATTAATTGGCCAGTTGTATGTATATCCCCACAACAAAATATTACGTGTTTTCCACTTTTTCTGGTCCAGACTTATCACAAGAAACTGACCCATTTGTGATTGCCCGTGTGGGGCACGACGATTGTGCTCACTACATTTATGTGACGCTGGATGGAAATTCACCACTCCCCACTACTCACCCACAATGGGGGCGGTACAGACTTCCCAATACATCCGCATGGGAAACTTTATATTTTGATCGACTACGCATGTATACTGAAATTATTGAGAATATAAGACCACAAACATAGTAAATGATTAATGATTTATGTTGTAAATAATTATACCAACAAATCATTATAAATGATTACTGATTTATGTTGTAAATAATTATACCGACAAAACATAGTAAATGATTACTGATTTACGTTGTAAATAACTGTTTGTATTCTGACACCGACAAAACACAGTAAATGATTAAAAATTTATTTAAATTAACAATAACATTACTGATTTATGTTGTAAATTATTATACAAATTCTTTGGCCAGGTGGAACGAATTTTTTTTTTCTTGTGTCGTTGTCGGAGAGGATTCATTATAGAAAGGACATCCCGTACAGATGCTACTTATGATCAACCGTATTATGCATGTCCTTTTTCAGTGGTAAATAATCATACGTTTGCTTAGTTATGTAAATAATTTGTTTGTTAGGAATACATTTCTTATAATTTTCTTAACATGTAACAGCTAGGAACAGAAGACTATAGGTGTGGATACTTTATGTGGAATGATGCTTTTCAAAACAAGCACTTTAGTCAAGCCTCTTTTTCAACGCAATGCTCAAACTGCGAAGCTAAAGATAATAAGATTGACAGGCTTGAAACAAGAAACAAGATGTTATTGTCTCAAAACAAGATGTTGATGATAAGAATAAAGACGCTGGATGCATCACTGGAATTGGCAAGGAATCCTGAGGATCACGCATGTGAGTCGGGTGCAATGCTCCATGAGCTTTTAGATGACATTAATAATCTTCATGTGTGGTAGGTGTTGTTGTTTTTACATAATGTGTTAATATTGTTGTCTAATTGAATAATAATAGTTGTTGCAGTTGTTTAATGTGTTAATGTTTAACATGTTATTGTTGTTGAATAATTAAATAGAAATACATTAAACAAATAAAGGTTGCAAAAAATCATAACAAAAAAACACTACAAAAAATATTACAAAAAAAAAACAAAACAAATAAACACTTCCAAAAATATAAAACACACAAAAAAAACAAAAAAAAAGAAAAAAAAAGACAAGTGGACAAAAACAAAAAAAAACAACAAAAAGACAACCCCTCCCAAATAGGGAGACCCCCTATGATGTGATAATATGGAGTTTTGGTCAAAATGTATAAACCACGATGCACACCGTATAAATTCGCAATACACAGGGCCCCACGAAACCCCCTATTAGGTCCGTATAAACTCCCTCTTAAATTTTTTCCCCGGTACTAATTGTAACAATAACTAGATATAATGCCCGCGCACGCGCGGGGTTTTTTCTAATCTTTTAAATAAATTATTATTTTTAATTTCGGGTTTTAATTATTATAACAGGACCTTCAAAACCACTGTACTTTGATTGAGGTATTGAATTAGGGTTATTTACGAATGTTGTGGGTTTTAATATTAATTAGATTTGGAGGAGATGTTCTTGTGTATGATTGTGCGTGGATGAATGATAAGAGATCGAGTTTGATTGATGGAGGAGGAATTTGGGAATGTTGGGACTTCAGGATTTTTAGTGGGAATAATACTGAATTTTAAGTTTCAGCCCAAATCTTTGAAAAACTTGCTCCACCGTTTTTAAGTTTTATTTTTTTTTAGTTTTTGACACATATATTTTTGTAAGTTTTTTTTTAATGATTACAAATCGCATTCGTTTTTTTATAAAATACGGATAAATTTAGAAGTATTTAGGCTTTTCTTATTTAATATTTAAGAAAATAATAATAATAATAATTTGATTATTACTTAATAAGGTATGATTTGATTTTTTTTGAAATGAAAAAGTCCCCACTAGAAATTTTGTTTTATTATATAAAAGATTAGTAAAGTAGTGTATAAAAATACAAAAAGCTGAAAGTCATAAATCTTTTTGTGTGGCTTCCTATTGTTTTGATGATGGGTTATGTTATTACTACCCTCTTATGATGTGACAATAAGGGTTTTGGTCAAAATGTACAAATCATGATGCACACCGTATAAACTCGTAATGAACAAAGCCCCGCGAAACCTCTTTAGGGTCCCTATAAACTCCCTTTGATGACATATGGAACGTGGGACACAATAGAACTTATGGAAATGAGAATTATTTATTGCCTCTTTTTCATTGTTTAATATGGTTACATGATCCGTGCATTATATCACGGGCAATAGTTTCAAGAAAGTGATTATTGGATATATTTTATAGTTTTATATTGCTTAAGTTTGTGGGAGCTATTAAGTTGACAAAAGAACAATCTTGATACTGTAAAATGCGGTGGGATTTGTTTTTATGTCTAAGTTATATGCGGTGTTATCATGTTACTCGTATATTTTATCGCCAAAACATTTTTAATCACCATCTTTTTTTCTTTTTTTTTTTTTTTTTTTTTTTTTTAATTTTATTTATTTTTTATTTTTTTTTAATCACCATCTAAATTTACCTTTTTACAAACCATTGTTCATTTTTATTTCTATTTGTTGGGTTTAGTTTTGCCTTTAGTGAGAAAGTTATTTAGGGTGTGTTTAGTTGGTGAAACATATCCTATTCTTTTAGGAAATTTTTCATGTGAAAATGAACAAACTGAAAATCTGTTTAGTCACACTTTTTTTTCAACAATTTTGAAAAAAAAAATAAAATTATCATTTTCTAAATTTTAACTAAGAAATTGAAAAGCCTATTCTACCATTCTCATATGTTTTCTTTCTAATTTTTTTCTCAACTCCAAAAAAAACACATACACCATTCTACCCCTAATCTCTCGTGTCATCCTCCACCGCCCACCGTGCCGCCCTCGTCGCAATTTGAGGTAATCTTCTTATCATTTTTTAAAAAGGAAAATATAACTTCAACTAAACAGGTTTTCAAAATTCTCAACTCTTCTCTAAAGAAGAAAAATCATTCACTTCTCAAAGAATTTAAAAACGGAAAAAGAGTAAAAATTTTCCACAACTAAACGGTACTTTAGCTTTCTAGGTATTTACTGAATTTTGCGTTATATTCCAAGTTAGAAAAATGATAAAAAACTGGGTGGTCAATTGGTGAATCATGGTTCCTTTGTTTTCATGTGTATAACTCCATGTGGGGATTTTGCTAGCTTGTCGCCATGATTTTGGCTTCATGGACCATACTTCTTATCTATCTAAAACATTGAAAAACTCAAGTCTCCCAAATAACATATGGGTGTCAATCGAGTCGTGTTGTGGTTGATTTATTCGGGTTTGCGGGTTGACAGATTAATATAATCTCTACCGGGCCAAACCCGACATATTTATTAATCTTGTTAATAGACTCAACCTAACCCATACCTTCATAACACGTGAGACTCGTTTAACATGTTTAAGTAAATGGGTGAAATGATGAATATGGTTGGTGGTTTGTCGATTTAACAAAATGGTATACGGATCTAAAAAATGATAAAAGTAACATATAAATACTATACGATAATTTCAGTGATATCTGAGTTATAATTGTAATCACTCATATTAAGTACATAACAAAATATATTTTATCTGAATCCAACATAAAACCCAAGTTATATATTATATTTTTAGAGGTTTATATGCTTAAACCTGTTCGCGGATTGACTTGTTTAATAATTATGCAACTCAAACACGACCCATTTATTAAACGGTTAGGCGGGTTGATATGTTTTTTATCTGAATCTGTTTATCCTTAACCCAATCTTTTTAACTTCGTGTCAGGTTCGTGTCTTTTGTCGTGTCATGTCAAGTATTGCTCACCTTTAAATTGCACGTAAACACAAATGTAATTTTGGGGAATTTGAGACTTCATTTATATGTTACCTTTTTCTTTTTTAATGAGTAAAAAATGTGTTACACACGAGGAGTTTATTTGCATATATATATATATATATATATATATATATATATATATATATATATATATATATATATATATTATTTGACACAACCATCGTATATAGTCGCACTAAACAAAATTTATATTTTTATACTCCCTCCGTCTCAAAATTATTGTCACATAACAAAAAACACATTCTTTTAGAAAAATGTCACTATCACTGCTTTCTCTCTCTTACTTTTTTGCCAAATGACAAGTTTATCCTTAACCAATTAATTACCACTTCTTTAAAGTTTGCAATATTAATTTCAACCAAGGGTAATATAGTAAACTTTAACAAACTCCACTACCTATTCACTTTCTATTTATGGTATGTGACAATAATTTTGTGACAGACGAAAATAGAAAATGTGACAATAAAATTGGGACGGAGGGAGTATATAGTACAACTATTTAAAGAACAAGATGGTGCGTATGAATCAAGATATAATATGTGCAATCACCTCCTTAAAGTTATTAGAATATGTTAATTGTAAATCGTTAATCTTTTTCTTTTTTTCGAACATCAAACAATTGATACAAAGAGAAACATAAAATAATCAATTTTATACTTTACCTATAGTCGACTTCTATGGAATACTGATTTTGGAAGCATTAATCTCAAATTTGGCACTATGCTTTTGTCTTGTGGCACCAACTTAATCATGGACTCACATGGGGCTTTTTAACCTACTTGCCTATATTATTCAACTTTGTTCCTTGAAATATTAAGATGACGTTTTCACATAAATTATAAGCAAAATCATTTGTATATTCAATCAGACCGAAAGTGATGCAACTTTTTGATACCTTTAATTTTTTGGTAAGATAAAGATGTTTCTTGTCAATCATACGTTTTTAATATATTGATTTCTTATCGATAGAACTTTTTGTCGCAAGGATATCTAATAATAGTTAGCTTGTCGTGTGTTGAAGTAAAAACCTGCAATTCTTTCGGATGTGGAGTCAAGTCTTTCGGATAAAGTATTGCTAAGGTTCCGAAATACCTACACACAAGAGACACTCTAGGCTCGCCCCGGTTGTTGTTCCCAGGACCAAGCTCTGGCGTGAGGATGAGTATGGGGTAATCCGAAAGGCTTAAACAGTAATTGAGAGTAAATGCGAAAGGTAAAAGTTCTATTGAAAGTAGTAAATGAGCTGGGTATTTATACTACCCAGCTACAGTACCTGGAACGGCGGCGGCAGCTGATTTTCCGAAATCGTGTGGCAGACACAATCCCGTAAATCCTAGGGCGGTGGCGGCGGCGTCTGTTGTTGCCATATGTCCAAAAGGTAATGCCACCTGTCCCATTGCTTGAGATTACCCTGGCCGGATGAGCTAGGTACTTTTCGAGCCTTCTTTCGAAGGATTCCGCGTCCATCGGACGTCCGGACAAGATAGGCCGTCCGGACACATACACCAACATGTCCCCCCCAGTATCATAGTATCGGTTAAGCCGATAGTGTGATACTTTGTGAAAAATTTAGAATTCTATTTTGATATTTCCGAAGGGCTTAATCCGTTAGGCTTGAGTATGTTGGGTGCCATGTACAACCTGCCAAAACTCATTATGGCTTCGTTTTAAGGAGCGCCGCCTTTTTTACTGTATGCGTAAGATGTAGACACGTGTGCACGCGTTTCATCGCATGGAAGAGATGATGCCATGTCAGCGTCTGACAATGCACGACGTTTCGCGTCCCTTCTTTCCCCTATAAATAGTGTCATTTCCATCGAAACCACTGTAGTTTTTGCTCTCTGACACATCCTCCGCAGTACATTTCCGAGCGAGCTTTTCTAATTAATCCGATCGACTTCTGCGCTGCCGTTCGTCCTCAAAGGTACGTTCCGAACCATCTATACTTTGTACTTTCCTTGTTGTTCGGCTATATCCCCTTTCCCTTCGGTTGAGCCATGTCGAATTCTCCTACCTCAACGCCTGAGGAAGATACCCAAGAAGTAAGGGAGTTTCTTCCAAAATTTGATATCCAAAAGTATACCTCTTGGATGGACGAAGGGGCTGTATTTATGGTGATGATGGAATTCGGTATACCTGAGGACTTACACCCAAGGGTACCTCCGAAGGACATGATGATGGATGAGTTACCGGATGATGCTATTGGTTTGTACTTGGAGTATTTTTACGAGGGCGGACTGAGTGTGCCTTTCTCCACCTTTTTGCTAGATGTCATCCGGTATTACAAGGTACATATTTCCCAGCTGGTTCCGCTAGGCTTACATCGTGCGACGCTTTTTGAGGTGTATAGCCGAAGCGTGCATATCACTCCAACCACTTCTCTATTCAGAGCATTCTACAAGTTAAGCAAGCAAGGTCACTGGTTCTCCTTTGAGAAGAGGGGTGGTAAGGAGAAAAGGGTTTGCTTCGGGGAGATTTTGACCTGTCTGAAGGGTTGGAAACATAATTTTTTTCTGATAGACAGACGAGCTATCCCGTTTGCAATGCCTTGGAGGCACCATGACTCCGACATCTCGGACCCCTTTCCGAAGGGCGAGTTTAATGATGAAGATGCCGAAAGGCTGTCCGAGAATGTGATTGATCTGATTCCGATTCCTCCAGGTTTTCTTTACGCTATTGGGCTGACCTCCCATTGGGAGCATCCCGGTTACCGGGCAGCGCTCAAGGATGCCGAGGGAAAGGATATAGCCTTACAGCCTTTGCCTCATTTATATATATATATATATATATATATATATATATATATATATATATATATATATATATATATATATATATATATATATATATATAGAAGGGTTATTTTCAGAACCAAAAAAAGGTACAGAACTGCGAGAACCACCATCAACCAATCAGATTTTTTTGGATATTAATTTTTATTATTAAATTCAAAAGGGTATAATGGTAAAATTACTTTTTTGATTTTTTTTTTAAACAAAAAACGTTTTTTTAGTTCCTAAATTTTAGGTTTTTTTTTTTTTTTTTTTTTTTTTTTTAGTAAAAACCTTGAATACAAGGTGCACATGTGTTTTTGTAGATGGTATAAATTTAAATACGTTTTTAATGATCAATTGCTTCTAATTGCACATGTGTATATTTATAGGTAAATTTCTATAAGCTTTTTTTTAACACATACACATTTGCATTCTTTTAACAAAAATCAAGAAATACAAACTTTAACAAAAATCCAAAATACTACACTCCTATATTACATTTCCTTCAAATTTCAAATAGAAAAAAGAGAATGTATAAATGATATTCTGCTATGCACCGTGTGCATAGTGTATTTTCCTGTTGTGCACATGTATTTTCTTGTCAATATTCAAAACTAAAAATCAAGAACATAAACATTATACAAATATCTAAAAGAAAACGGAAGTGCAGTATATTGATTATACATGTGTGCACTAATAATAATTAACGCAATAAGAGACTCTCGTGATCTTTATATATACATGTTGCCGTATATGCACATGTATTTTTCCTCATTGGCCACTCTCGATATCTTTGTATGCATATGTGCATTTGAGTTCGTCCATATGCCATTATGTATACGTATGTGCACTCTTTATATTGCTCATTATACTCACACCTGTAACCATAAAAAAATAATACACGAATTATTTAATCATAACAAGTAACAAAACACATATGCACAATCACAAGTGCACCCTTAAATCAATTCTAAACACGAAACATACTTATATCTGAACTAAAAACATATATGCACTTTTGATACCTTTAAAGCTCCGAAACTGAAAAAACACATATGCACACTTCATATCGCTAGATAGTATGTACAAAACACATGTGCATGCTTCTTATCGCTAGATAGTATGTACAAAACACATGTGCACGCTTCTTATCGCTAGATAGTATGTACAAAACACATGTGCACGCTTCTTATTGCTAGATAGTATGTACAAAACACATGTATTTTTAATTATATAAACTACGTATCTAAAATTAGCCAAACAATAAGCACACCTGGAACTTCCAAAATCTAAAAGGTTACTCCCACTATTCACTCGGTACAAAAAAACTACTCCGTATCAAATATTCAAACAGTTTGATAAGACTATACTAATTCTACAAGTCTAGTTATTAATAAACAGATAAATTAAATTAGTGTAAAAACAAAATTAATTGCAAAAACAAAATTAAACAAACCTGATGAACTCGTCAATGTCTTCATGATTACCACCGGATATTAACCCGTGTCACCACCAACACCACCGCACCTCTGTCTTTAAACCCACCAGCGCCGCCACCTCCTTCAAACGACCACGGCCACCTTACAGTAGCCGCACAACCGGCCAAACCACTATTACCACAGCCGCCACACCTCCAGTTACCACCTGTTGAGATACCGTGCCTCACCTTCGCTGCACCTCCTGTCACCAACCTGTTGATATTGTTCAGATCTAAAGTTGTAATGTTTAGATCTAAAACGGCGGCGATGTTTAGTTGGAGATGGTTTTCTCTCTAATGGTGCTGAGAACTGTTTCTTTAATGCAACAAACTTGATTAATTAATGATTAGCACGAATGGAAATCACTAAATTAACAAGATGAAACAGAAAACAAAAGATCCATAGCAAATTAGAAAAAATCGACAAGGGTGGGTGGGTTTGCTTGATGTCGCCAAAAGAGAGAGAGAGAAAACTTTTTGGGTCCAGATTTAGCGAGAGATGAATAGACATAGACCATAAGCTTAGATGTGTGTAAAAATGAGATCTGGAAAATTGAGAGAGAGAGAGAGAATGGATGTGTGGGATCGTGAAGATAAATTTATAACTGCCTCCTATATTAATTCGGTGAGTGATTATCATTTGAAATTCCATAATTGCCCTTCAGGCTGATAAGTTATATCACTTTAATTTGAATGTTTTTACAATAATGTCATTTTATTTTCAGCCATAGATTATTTTGATCAATGGCTAAGGATGGTTCTCGCAGTTCTCGATCTTTTTATGGTTCTGAAAATAACTCTACACTATATATATATATATATATATATATATATATATATATATATATATATATATATATGCGTTTACTTCTAACTGTCTTGCCTTTTTACTTTCTGCAGCTATGACAATGTCCGAGTATTTAATCAAGCCGAAAATCCGAAAAGGTGCCTCCATGGTGAAAGGGGATGAATACCGTGAGGGTCAGACCCACGAGCTACATGTGACTACTCCAGCCTCCTCCAATGCTGAGATTCCTGAAAAAATGGCCGAACTGAAGAGGGTCGAGGTGGCAGACGAAAGGGTCATGGAGGCCAAACGTAGAAAGCAGGAAAAAGCTGCCGCCCGACTCGCTCATCAGTCCCAGCAGGGAGTGGGAGCCAACAAGACAAGGATTCGCGTCCAGCGTGGCAAGGGAGGAAGCGGTGTGATCCGTCCGGCCAAGCGAATCAGGCCGACAGGGGATATCCACGTGGTGGATCTGGATCAGGACTCTTCAGAGGCCATTCCTAACCCTGCCCCCATTCGGTCATTGCGTCCGGAGGAGACGAGGAAACGACCGGAGGTTGCCGATGGTGCGGGCCCCGTGTTTGAAGCTGCTGGTGTTGGTAAGCTATTCAGATGCGTTTATCTTGTGCATTTTTCTTCTCTTCTCTTTTTTTTTTATATCATCAATAACGGTTATGTTGTTTACTCTTTTTTCAAGAGGTTCCTCTACTGCTGCTTCCGGCTGTGGCAAGGAAAAGGTTACAGGTGATGATGATCCAGAAGCGTTGTTTGTCCCGGCGTGGTCGATCAGGAAAGATGACCGTTTGGATGGCTGGAAAGTCTGCAAGGACTTAATGCTGAACCTGCGTACTCCCCGGGAGGAGTCATATCTGGAAAGCTTGGGTGATGCGGAGGCCGCTCAGAGGGCCTGGATGTTGTTGGGCCGGGGGGACACAGCTCAGTCGGATATCCTATTCCAATTTGAGTCCCTCCTTCAGGAGTACAAGGAATTGTACCGCACCTATGAAAAGTACGGGAATGCGGCCCAAGAGGTGGAGGAGCTTCAGAAACTGAGGCATGAGCATACTAACTATATGGTGAGAGAGTCGGAGCTAATGGGTCGTATTACAGAGCTGGAGCAGGAGAGGGATGAAGAGAGGAAGGTTTCTGCGGAGCGGATCAGTGCGTTGGAAGCTGTGTTGGATGAGACCAAGGTTAAACTTGGTAAGGAAGAGGAAGAAAACTCGGAACTTCATCAGGAGAGAAAGGACCTGGCCGTTAAACTGGGTCAAACGGAAATGGAACGATTTAAGGTGGTGAAGGAATTTATTCCGGAAATGGTCTGCCGTCTTTTGGACAGTCACGAGTACAAACAACGCTTGGCTGTTCCCTTCAGTCTCTCTTCTCAGTCCGGATTCTTAGATGGTGCTTCCCTGGACCGTTCGCCGGGGGAAGTGGCTAAGGTTCTGTCAAGGGTGGAGGACTTGGATATAGAAGCCGAAGAAAAATTCCAGCCTTTGTATGACGGACTCTTTGTTGCGGAATATCCATATGTCAAGAAGATCAGTAACGCTTACCACAAATCTCTTGCCGAAATAATGGATATATTTCCTGACCCCGCTCCATCCAGGCAGTCGAGACTACCGGACCTGTTCCCGAGGTTGCTTCCACCGAAGGACCCTCTGTTGAAGATACTACCGCGGAGGAAAATATCGATGCTCCCTGAAAAGAATTGTTTGTTTGTAGCTTCTGGGTGTCTCCGTTTTGACTACGGATTCAAGCCACTCCGGATGTTATGTGAAGCTTTTTAAGTCCTTGTTACTTTGGAAACAGTCTTTGGAAAATGTAAGGTCTTGGGGCCGTTAGACTAGGTTTGTGAACAATGACAATGGTTTCGGATGAATGTAATAACTTGTGAACTGCATGAATCTTATGCTATTTTCCATATCTTTTGAAATTGTCTGTGCCAGTTGCTTCCTTAGTTACAAAATGTGTTGCGTCTTTTTTTTTTTTTTTTTTTTTTTTTTTTTTTTTTGCATTATATTACCCGCGTTCCGCGATGACTCACTCATTTGGTTGGATCGACCACTTTACTTTGTGCCTTCTAGAGATTTAAGACTTTATGGCCCTTCGGCCTGTTTGCCTTGGCCAGTTGTGCGGCAACCCCTTTTTGGGTGCCGTTCGGCCTTTTTGCCATAGTTGTGGGGCGACCCCTTTTTGGGTGTCGTTCGGCCTTTTTGCCATAGTTGTGCGGCGACCCCTTTTTGGGTGCCGTTCGGCCTTTTTGCCATAGTTGTATGGCGACCTCTTTTTGGGTATGAACCATCTTTGAACATTGACCACTGATCTCCGGAGGTCGCGAGCCTCTCGGAGGGGTCACTTTCGGCTTATGTTCAGAACGTAATAAGTAATGTAAGAACATGATGTGTAGAGAAAATTGCTCCCCTTTAACGGTGGGATAGCTGCATTTGTCATTCAAATAGTCAATCAAGCCCTTTCGGACGCAACATTAGATATATTAGTCATACATTTACAAAAAACACTTTCTAAGGTTGACGGCATGCCATGTTCGTGGCACTTCTTTTTCCTCCATCGTTTTCAATTTGTATGATCCGGTCTGGTATGCTTCCACGACCCGGTACGGTCCTTCCCAATTGGGTCCCAGCTTTCCTTGATTTTCAACCCTGCTTGCCTCATTCATTCGGTACACAAAATCACCTACCTTGAACGACTCGGCGCGAACCCTTCGGTTGTAGTATTGTTCTATCTTCTTCTTATATTTAGCTTCCCTGATTGCAGCCATCTCTCTTCGCTCTTGTAGTAGGTCGAGGTTTAAGCAGATTCCCTCGTCGTTTTCCTTTTCTTCTGTTACCATGGTCCGAAAGGTTGGCATTCTTATTTTTGCCGGAATAACCGCTTCACTACCATACATGAGGCTGAATGGTGTTTCTCCATTGCTTGTCTTCAGAGAGGTACGGTGTGCCCACAAGATGTTCGGCAACTCGTCCACCCATCCGGCTCTCTCCCTGCTGAGTCTTGATTTGAAACCTTTCATAAGACTCTTGTTCGCCCTTTCGACTAATCCGTTTGCTTGGGGATGAGCCACAGCCGTGTTTATTTGGGTTATATTCAACCTCTCGCACCAACTCTTGAAGGGATCATGAATGAAGTTGCTCCCGTTGTCCGTCACTATCACTTTCGGCAATCCGAACCTACACACTATGTTTTCCCAGACAAACTTCTTGACATCTTTCCCGGTCGTTCGGACCAACGGCTTAGCCTCCATCCACCTAGTGAAATAGTCGATTGCGACAATAACAAACTTGATTTTCCCTGGAGCTTCTGGCAAAGGTCCCAACACGTCTATACCCCACTGGTAGAATGGCCATGGGTGTTAGACCCGTTTCCAGGGTACTGGGACCCACCCTAGATGAAAATGGATTAAGGCCTTACGTGATTGGCTAGTCAATGAATGTAACATTTTAGTCAAACCCGAAAGTCAATTAATGGTCAATGAATGTATTGTATAGTTACGGAAAGTATTATGTGGCACAAATAGAAAGGAAATAGACTTCAAGGGTTAAAGTTGCAATAGACCAAAAGTATTAAGACATGAAGTGTGGCCAAAATATAAGGAATGAGGCTTGAGGGGCTATTCTTGCCATAAGCCCAAACTTGTGCCTAGATAAGTATATCCAGGGAATTCGAGAGAATTCCATATCATTCTTGGGTGTTTATGTGGTCCGGTTTTTAGAGAAGAAAATGAGGGAAGAAGATCAAGTTTGGAGGGTAAAGTTATGAAGGGTTTAAGGTGCTAATCAAGAAGATAGAGCCTAGCTATGATCTCCCTACAAGTAAGTAATCTATTGTCTTGATTTAAGGAAGTTATAGATTGTAAGGAAAGTGGGATATCATCATATGATCTAGGTGTGATCATATGATGATTTGGTAAGAAAGATGAGTATGTTTAATGGGTTATGTAAACCCTTAATTATGGTATTTATTGTCATGATGTTAGGTCTTGATAATTAAGAAGAATGATGATGATGGTTAGAGGCTGAGGATGATGGGATATTGATTCTATGCTTAGCTTTGGAAACTAAGGTAAGTAAAATGATGGTGACATGTGTTATATGGATTTCTAACATGTATGTATTATTTATGCTTTATGTCAAGCAATATGGACTTGAGATATGCTTAAGTGATGTGATGAATATGGCCTATGTGATAAGTTGATGTTATGTGTTAGATGAGATGTGGAGTAGTAAGCCCGTAAAGTAAGTGTTTAATGTATATGATGCTTATGTGTTGATTGAAGTATAATGGTATGTTATGGTCATTTTACTTACTAAGCCTTTGTGCTTATGGTTTAGTTGTCTAACTATTTTGTAGGTTGTATGCTATTATGGAAGGCTTGGATATACGGATTTAGGATTTGGATATGCAAGATTAAAGGTAGTATGCGTTTAGGAGCTTAAGTAGAATACCGAGCTCAAGAGTAAAGTTTGTACCCCTGTTGGTCTTTTATTGGTTGGTAAAGTGTAGCCGTGTGGCAAAATGTATGTTAACGTTGTCCGAATGATTTGGTGGTCAACCGTTGTGTCAAAGTATGTTTTAAGTGTTTATAGTCAAAGTTAAAGGGGCGTTTGGATTAAGTGTAAAAATACCTATTTTGGGTTGTAAACGGGTCAAGTGTTTATGGAACATGTGTTGTATGTTAAAGTAATGATAATGGTTAAGTTCGGTGGGAAAATGAAGTGGTATAAGAGGTTTGTAGTGTAAATGGGTCAAAACTGGTTTTAGTGCAAAACCCGTGATTGTGAAAGTACGTTTTCGAGAGTCAAACGGCAAATGTTTTTGTATGAAAATGAGCCCAATAGTATACTAAGTAAATCTGGAAAGTTTGGTTAATTATCGAGTTCGGGAGGTCGGACTTTCAAGACGGGATTTTGAAAGGCAGTCGGGTGGACAGAAACATCCATCCGATCGGTTGGAGGTCCATCCGATCGGATGGATGGCATATGGCAGATTTTCGGCAATCTTTGAAAAATCATATCTTTTAATCCGTAAGTTGTTACGGGTCGCGCCACCCATCGGTTTGAAGGTAATTGAGTCTAGTTTCATTTAAAAATAGTCTTAAGTCCTGAAAGTTTATAGATTTTTGTAAATGGTCAAAAGAGTATTAGAAGGTCAGTTTTAGTTCACGCTCTTTGCGCGTAAAGTTTTAAATTTTGGTCAAAGCGGGCACGGGGTGTAACAATGGGGCCATGATTGAAGTCATTATGGTTTTTGGGAGTTTCGGAATAGGTGCGTGTATCTGACAAGAATCACATTTCTGAATCACTTCTCTAGTGTCCCGGTGCATAGATGGCCAATAATATCCTTGCTGCATCAACTTCGCCACCACGGACCGTGGTCCGGAGTGCATCTCACATGCTCCTTCGTGCACTTCCCGTATTATGTAATTCGCCTGAAGTGGTCCTATACATCTTAACATTGGGCCTAAGTAAGATTTTTTGAAAAGCACATCGTCAACTAGAGTGTACTGGTTTATTTACATCCGGAGGGCTCGAGCCTTGTTCTGGTCTTCCGGCCAGACGCCTTCCTGCTTACACCGAATGATTGGGGTCATCCAGTTTTCTTCTTCTTCCTCCACAATGGCGTTAACGACTTCCTCTTCCGTCGACGGCTTCTCTAAGACTTCCACAAGGATTTCCTTCGTCAAATGATCGAATGCCACGGATGCCAGCTTACTAAGTATTTCTGCCTTCTGATTCTGTGCTCTCGGAATGTTTCGAATTTTGAATTGGTCGAAGCACGCAATATGTTTAGGGGTGCAAACGAGCCGAGCCGAGCCCGAGCTTTACTATACTCGAGCTCGGCTCGTCAGTTTTTTAACATGCTTGAGCTCGACCTCGGCTCGATCCGAGCCTTTATTTTTGTGCTCGAGCTCGGCTAGTAAACTTTTCACAAAGCTCGAGCTCGGATCGAGCTCGACAAGGCTCGGCTCGAGTAAATAAAAAAGATGTTTTTCACGAGCCAAAGCTCGGCTCGAGCTCGCTTTATCTGCTTAAACGAGCCTGAGCTTGATTTGAGCTCGAAAAAGCTATTTTAATGGCACTTAATAATCTAAATATATGAACAAATATGCAAAAATCTAAGGTATGAAGATTAGATAAAGTATTGGGCTTGGTTATTGGGCTGCTATGTTATATAATTATATGTATTATAGCGGGCTGCTATGTTATAACGTAAGGCTCGACAAGGCTCGACGAGCCTACTCGATCTTCACAAGCGAAGCTCGAGCTCGGGCTCGATAAGTAAACGAGTTGATTTTCAGGCTCCAGCTCGGCTCGAGCTCGACAAGGCTCGGCTCGTTTCGAGCTTTTTATCGAGTCGAGCTCGAGTAGCTCGGCTCGGTTGCACCACTAAATATGTTCTTTGGCCTTGGCTAGGTATTGTATCATGCTGTCTTTGTACGCCACGAATGCTTGCCATCGAATTAGAATCCTCCCTGATTTCTAACACTTGCACCTTCATCTTCCGGGCGATCCTTAGACCCGCTAGTAAGGCTTCGTACTCCGCCTCATTGTTGGTGCTCTTAAAGTTTAGCCGAATGGCATAAGTGTACTCAGTTTGGTCCGGACTGATTAATACCAAACCTGCCCCGGCGCCTGATTTACTAGACGCTCTGTCGGTGTATAAGACCCAATGTTCCTGGTCGGAGATGTTGCATATCTCCTTGCCCCCTTCCTTCAAAACCTGGTCGGATGTGATCAGTGGTATTTCCGTTATGAAGTCTGCTAGGACCTGACCCTTAACCGCATTTCGGGGCACATACGTGATGTTGTAAGCCCCTAGTTCCACAGTATACTTGGCTAGTCTCCCGGATGCTTCCGCCTTGTTCAGTATCTGCTTGATGGGTTGATCAGTGATGACTTTTATCGGATGAGCATCGAAATATCTCCTAAGCCTTCTTGATAAGTGTAGCAAAGCCAAAGCTAATTTCTCAACCGGAGCGTAATTCTTTTCGGCCTCATGTAACGTTCGGCTAACGTAATGTATCGGGATTTGCCTCCCCTCCCTTTCTACCAAAAGTACCCCGCTCATTGCTTCCTTTGATGCCGCCAGGTATACATACAAGTCTTCCTTCGGTTTTGGAGTCGTCAGGTAGGGAAGCTCGAGGATCATCTTTCTCATTTCCTGAAAAGCCGATTCGGCCTGTTCCGTCCAGCGGTACTCGTCTTGATTCTCCTTCGTGATATTTTCCAATCAATCTCCGGTAACGGATAATAATCCTTTCGACAAGATGAGTTGAGATTTGTAACACCCCCAATTTCGTGATACGCAACGGAATTCAAGCTGGGTGTTACTCGACAGTACAACAGTTATAGTAATAGAAAACGATCTCTAATGGAGTCGTTTTAAAAGATTTATCATTCGAATTTTATAAATATCAGAGTTTACAAAATGAGGCCCCAGTAGGTTTATAGTTTATTAAATAAGTTTCGAATGATAATTAGCCTTCTATCGATATCCGTGCCTCTCCATACCATCCTCGCTCATTATAGACCTGAGATAAAACCTGCTAAAAAGTCAACACAAAGGTTGAGTGAATCCATAGCGTTTAAAGTTATAATCAGTTGAACATAAGCTAAGTAGAAAGTAAATCAGTAATATTGCAGTTTAGTATATTGCTCTAAGTCTCACGAACTCAAATGTAAACGGGTGTTTGTGTGCTATTACCAACATAATTAAATGTAGTAATAATACCCCCGGGTAGGAGCTTGCCAACTACCTACGGTGGTTCTCAAATAAAGTGCATTTGGCTATCAATCCGGTTAGCACCTAGGCTATCTATCCGGCTAACACAAATGGGTTGTCAACCTCCAATAGATCTATTCACAATATTCGTTTTCACTCGCAAGTGACTAAGGGTTCATGATATGAGGGTCTTTTAATGGCAACGAAGTGTCTTAGGCAATATCAATCAGGAAATCATACAGAAAAATACTTATGTTCAGGTTTGTAGCATGTATCTCCCCACAAGTTTGGAAAACGTATAAAAGTGGGACTATAAACTCACCTTGAACTAATGATATCAAAACGTATAACGGATTCGATGGATAAGCCGGGGAAACCTCTACGCGCAATCTAGAATATGATATCGTGTCTTAGGTTCTAAAACAACGAAGGGAATATATAAACATGCCTTATATAGCTATTACATTAATTATGCTTGGATACTTAACGTTTATAAATAAAAGTGGCCAAGTATTAATATTCGTCACATTTCGGTCTTTATAATTATAGTTATTCAAACATTATTCCTATGTTATTCCTAACGCGTAAAAGGTCACGAATCGGTTTTTACGTCATCAGAAAGGTAATTAAATGTACTAAATAGATTAGTGGGTCCCACTACCCCAGAAATTATTTACCTAGTGTCAAATTACTAATTTACCCTTTTATATACATGTTGTTGGTTACAGCAACTTACAGTCTCGCGGAAATGGCCATAAGTTGGTCTATACGACTCCGTTTTATGCTCGGTTTTCCGTCACGTTTAAGTTAGGATGTTAGATAAAACTTTTATGTTTTGACCAATAGGGGGTTCTAGTCAAGTTTTATGAGTTTCACCCGATTAGAATCTGTTACTTAGATTTTGACACGTTTTTCCGTTTTGGCTCTAGTTTATTCATACGGATTAGTTACGGGGTGAGCCAAGCGGAAAAATGACCACAAGACATAGATATAACTCCATATGTTTTCAACTAAGTTTCTCAGTGCACAGATTTTTCTCAGAAATTCTATTTATACCCTCCTGTCCAGTTTCTGTTTTGCTAACATAATCCTTACGATGTTTCTAGTGTTTTAGTCCGATTTTCCAAGCATAATCAAGTATAATAAGCATATAGAACATATTACATATATGAAATACTAATATTATCAGGAATCAAAAGTAGATATAGGAGTTTGCTTACAATCCTTGTGAAGAAATTAAATAGAACCAAGATCTAGAATCACTAAACTAAATCCTTCAACAAAATCCCTAGCTTCCAATCCTTCTACCCAAGTCTTGTAACCCTTTGCTAGCCTTGATATAAGCCTTGTAGAAACCTTATGAATTCAGCCCTAGAACCCTTGTGTAGCTCCTAATTCAACCATGGAATGATCAAAACAACACTAGATCTGTGTAGAGAATAACTGGGCCTTTAACTTTGTAGTATAACTTGAAGATTGAAATCAAAAGAAAAGTGTTTGTGTTTGTTTTGTGTTGTGAACGTCTACAAGAGGGGGAGGGGTATTTATAGGACCTTGAGGAGGTTAGTTTGCACTAAAGTGTGGTCTAGAATGAAACACATGATACATACTTGGTTGTTTTTAGGCCTTAAGTCTTTCTATGGCTTAAAATGATACACATGAATGCTCTAAATGTTATATGGCTCTCACTAAGCCACCAAAACCATGGTGATTCACCTCTTGGTCGTTCATAATGAGTGGTGAGTGACTAAATGGGTTGCCTTGCTATTATCTCATTTTACGGAGATCGTTTAATCCCGGTAATCGCTAACGGCAAGTCGTAAAGTCACGAAACTTAAAACTGGGTATCCTAAAAATATGAAACTTATAAATATGTTAAAACTTATCAATATACTCTATATTAGCATATTAAATGAGTTATAGGTGCTATCGGGATGCTTAAAGTCGTGAAAACCTAGAAACGTAGGCTTAAATCGCGTAAAACACGTAAAACGCAAAACCGAAAAATATAAAATTCCAAAACTCTTGAAAATGTTGTAGGAGTTAAGGAACAAGGTGACATGGTGTAAAGTTGTTTGATCCATAACCACAAGGTTAGGTTTTGGTTTGAATGGTTAAAAAGAGAACACCTATGCGTATACTTGTTTTATTCCTAGCCTCTTAATTCGAATGGTTATAAAGATGAACACATATGCGTATACTTGTTTTATTCCTAGCCTCTTGATTCGAATGGTTATAAAATGAACACATATGCGTATACTTGTTTTATTCCTAGCCTCTTGATTCGAATGGTTATAAAATGAACACATATGCGTATACTTGTTTTATTCCTAGCCTCTTGATTCAAATGGCTTAAAGAGAAGCTAGGTGTTGCGATTTATGACCAAGGAAGAAGAAACATGATGATGTGTCTCGTTTAGGGCCTTAGCTAGGGTAAAGATTAGTTAGAAAACTTGCAAGGGTTCATTTGGTTAGATTTTATGCATTGAACACTTGTATCTTAGGTTTAGGGACTTGTACATTTAGTTGGAATGTTGTAAAAATATTAGGGTTAGGGTTTGTGCAAAATGATCTTGTACTGTGTGCTTCAAAGTGAGTACACTGAAGTTTATAATGGGATTTATTTTAATATTTAGTTTTCATGCATTAAAGGCTTGTATATTGATTTGAAAGACTAGTACATTTATATTTTGTAAAAATCCTATATATATTAATTAGGGTTTGTGATTTTATTACATAAAATCATAGATTTATGAGTTTAGGGCTCGTGTCGGGAGTTAAAGTGAAATTAGGGTTTCTGTGCTTTAATCACTTGTACTCTAGGTATAAAATATTGTACTTTAGTATTTATAAGTTAGTTGTGTAAAATCAGAGTTATAATAAATTAGGGTTTCGTGAAAACTCTAATAGATAGGAAACGTTTAGTTTGAACGTTTTAAAAAAAATTGACGTGGAAAATAGACAGGTATTAGTTGAATACAAGTGTGAAATTTACGGGTTGTTACAGTCTCATACCCTTAACGGAATCCCGTCCTAGGATTCAATCTGTGTTAGGTGTTTATGTGATGAGAACGAAAGGTGGTTTCACTTGTTAAAACTTTATAAGTTAGAATTTATTGTTAGTACATGTGTAAACATTATCCCGTAGGTCATATAATCTTAAGAAAAAATTATTTTGAATGAAAATTGTTATTTTATAAGTGTGTATTATGAGTTTATAAAATGCGTGCAACAAGGAAATTTTTAAATAACGAAATTTTTAACAATGAAGGTCTCGAAAGAGAATTTGATGAATGTAGAGAAAGTTTTTGAAATTTAAGCTTCCATAGTACGATGAACAGTAAAAATCAACGGTCTGGAATAGTAATTCCCAACGGCTAGTTTTCTAACTATATATACTCCATTTTAATTTCCATTCTTCCACCAACCATATATATCTCTCATTTACTACTTCCAAAATGCCGCACCTAATTACTATACTAGCAATTGTGTATGTCGTTCTTGGAGTCATCTACTTAGTGTACGTTCCTGATGAAGATTTTGTATTCATGGTTTGCGTTCTAGAGGCTCTTATGCCATTTGTGATTCTAGCTATTGGCGTGGACATGCTATGGGGAAAATAGTCTTGAGTTAGGGTCGCTAAAATGAGTTCTTGTTGTGTTTCTATGTGATGAAGCGAAAAGTGTACCGCTTTTAGGGGGTCATTTAAGCCCTAAATCGTATTTATTTGATCAAATATTGCCCTAAATCGCTCCTTTTGTCATTTTAGGTACTTTGGAGAAGAAATCTGGAAAAGAAAGCATTTTGGACGTTTTTGGAGCATAAAAGTGAAGAAAACGACAAAGTCTCAAAAATCTACTGGAAAAGTACCTGTGACGGCGTCAAGCCCCAGTGTGACGCCGTCAACCCTTGATAAGCCAGAGAGGATTTTGGAAGATTAAAGGGGGACGGCGTCAAGAAGGCCGTCAACCCTTGATAAGCCAGAGAGGATTTTGGAAGATTAAAGGGGGACGGCGTCAAGAAGGCCATCAAGAAACCCTAACCGCGGCGAGGTGACGGCGTCAGCTCTATAACTTGACGCCGTCAGATCTGATTTTCTATATATATTCTCATAATTTTTAGTCATTAGTGTGCAACTTTGTGAGGAGAAACCCTAAGACGATTTTTCTGCCATTTTTAAGGGTTTTATACCCTTGGATCTCCCATGTTCAATTGAAGATAAGTAATCAATTAATCATTCAATATGTCTATGTGTTGTTTGATTATATCTTGTTCTTGTCTTTTATTTAACATGCTAGGCTAGATTTATCTTGTGTTTGCTTAGATCTAATGAAACCTAACTATTGATTATTGGTTGTTGGTGTGTTATTAATTGTATTGGATGATTGTTTATCGATGTTAGGCTTAAGAAAACTGGCTAACCTCCTATACGGTAACTTGCTTGAACGTCTTAAGAAACACGAACCAATGCGTACTAAGGTTTTTATGGTTGTATTTAATGCATGAGCGAATTCTAGTGATCCCATGTTAGGAGCTTCTTAGCCGGCTCGACATAGGAGTGAAGTAGGAGCTTATAGAGTTGGGGAAGTACGTACACCACCCCACGATTGGTATTAAGGAATACACCCGTCATCCACGCAATTAATACACACTAATCAACCGGTAAAAGATAGTTAGGGAGTAAGGAAATCTAAGTAAACACATTTCTCTCCATATAAGTTCCACAACCTTTTTATTTTCAGTTATTTTATTTTATTTGCAATTGTAGTTATTTGGGTTAGTTGACTAGCAACTAATTCCGCCCACTCCTTCAAACCCGAGATTTTACTTGCTTTTATAAAAATATAAAAAATACAAAAAGAATCTTCCCTCACCCTTAGACCTATTAGAGTAGTTTTTCAATCCTAACGACACTATTCCCCTAGAGAACGATCAATCCCCCGGTACTTGCCACTACACTATACTACATTGGTCAGGTACACTGTCTGGTGGGGATTGCAAGCCTCTTGAGATCCCTCGAGAGGTAAAACCTGTTGTAAGGTTGCAAAACCACGCATCAAGTTTTTGGCGCCGCTGCCGGGGAGTAGTTATTGCTTAGGTTGAAATTTTATTTTTATTAGGTCTACTCACAAGATTCCTATCAAGTGAGATTTTTTCTTTTTATTTTGTAGCTTTCTCGTAGTCTATCTTTTCTTTGTGATTTTGTTTGTAATTTGCTTCAAATGGAATTTTCACTTAGACTTCTAAGATTGAAAGATATGGTTGAGTGGCTAGAACACCAAGGAGTTCAAAATACCTCATTTAGAGACACTTATGAATCATATGAGCCTTCACCTAGGATAGATTCTTATGAACAACCTCCATGTTTAGGATCTTGTTTTAGTGAGGCTAATAGGAAAAGCGACCTAGTTTGCCAAGGAATTGTGGATAGAGCCGTATCAATAAACCATAAGTTGGATGAAGCACTAGGTTTGTTATTATCACTACCTAAGAAAACAATTGATGAGGATATAGGTGATCTTGACACGTGGAATGATGAGGTAAACACCATAAGCCCACAAAATACTCAACCATCATTTGAGGCACCCACACCGCCCGTGACTTACCCGGAAGAAGTAGAAGAGACTTTAGGAATCCCGATGGAGGTAGAACCCTTGGACCAAGCACAACTAGAGGATATAGGTTTGAACACTTTTAGTGATGACCTTACTCTTAGTTCTAGAGAATTTCCTAGTGTTGATGAGCCGGAACCTCAACCTTTACACAACTTTTCATCCTTAGATTTACATCTAGGAGACAAAAGAGGAACCGACCCACCCATAAACCAATATTATCCGGGTAGTTTTAGGATGAAGGAAGCCATTCACTCACCCCCTTCACCTCACGTGGCATATTTCCACCCTAAGGGTGTGTATCGCTACTTCCACCCGCACTTAATCCTAAGTTTAGGGAAAACCTCCCCTATTTCCGTTAAATAAGGGTAGAGTCAGGCTCGTGACTCGAACAAAAACAAGCGCTTCTTGGGTGGCAACCCAAGCTTTATTTGTTTGTTTGATTTTATTTGTTTCCGTATGCAAGTTTAATTGTTATTGTTTGTGCTCATGTTTCAAAGTAAATTGTGAAAATGCTTTATTTTGTTTTTAACTTCGTCTTAACTACATATAAAGGTATTTTGCAAAAGATAAGTGTAAGGGAATCCAAATTTGTTTACAAGAACAAGATTGAACATGAATCACAACAATATTAAATGAGCATGCATACTAGTAATTGTTAGAGTCAAATGCTTGTATCGAGTCATAATGAATATTTTGCAGGATTTCCAGGAAGTGAGGCATATGTTTTTCCAGAAATTTTCCGGAAACTAACCATAAAATTTCTGCAGGTCACTTCTGACGGCGTCAAGGTTAACACCTGACGGCGTCAAGTGTAAAGTTCTGGAAATTTTGCAAGTTTTGTTTTTCTACCGGAGTCATAAAGTTTTTGTTAAATCTTTAGTTTTATAAACTCCAGGAAATCTGCAAATATTCATTCTACAAGCATTATATCTTTAATCGTTTTGTTTTTATTTCTAAGTCTGGAATTACATCTAGTTGTGAGTTTTCTTTGTTCAGGTTGATGCTTTGGGTTTTTTGTGTTTGTTTTCTCAGGTTTAACAGGTTATATTGGACAAGAAGATGATTTATATTTCGGAAGGGAAGCTTTCAACGTTCATTTTCTTGGAGGAGGATTTAACCATGTTACCGGATTATCCACATCGAACGAATCAGGGGAGTATTTGTTTTCATTCTTTTACCTTATTTACTTTTACATCCTTTGAATGAACATTGGGGACAATGTTCAGCTTAAGTGTAAGGGGAGGGTAAATGATGATACCTTAGAGAATACAATTGCACTTGATTTTTGTTTGTTTGATGGTAGATGTGTAATAAAACTGAGATAAATACTTGTTAGGGCAATTTTAGTGCCAAATTTAAATTTTTTTACAATATTTAGGAGTGAAACTTTGGTCTTAATGAGCGTCTCATGGATAGGAAGTTATATGACTAGCACAAAACCGTACCACTAAAAAAAATTTTCACCCCCAAATATGTGAGGTTCGCCCCTAGAATTGGTAGGAAAAGCATTTATGCTATGATGGGTGTACCGGTAGCACTTAGATTCTAGAACTTGCGTTAGGACCATTCCGAGGCCACAAGTGAGACTACATTCGTGTAGTTAGATTTACTACATGATAAGAGGCATTAGGATTAACCCATTGTTTTACACCTGTGTTTTTGTTATAATTACATTGGCTACATTGGTCAAGTAATTCTCCCACACCCTTTGCGTTGTACTCATTTATAGTACACGATACCCCTAGTACACCCTTCAGAGCCTATCTTTTCGTTTCTAACTTTAAGCATTTTACTTAAAGTAAGAATTTGTTTACACCCCACTTAAATGTACACCCAAATCGCCTTAGCCTACCTTGTATGCACTCATTTTTAGTGCATTATTGTGACAACATTTGTTTAAACCCCAAGTTAATTATCTAATTAATTACATGGTTGCTAAGTCGAGTCATATCCTTGTACATATTGTTTTGGGACGATTGAGACTCATGGGTAAAGTACTAGTATAATGGAGTAATGGGGAAGAACAACATTATTACCCCCATATGTGCTAAATATTTTAAAAAAGTACTCCAAGTGTTTTGATTATCTTAATTCGAGTCATTAGAATAGTTAATTGTAAAGTTATGTAAAAGTTCAAGTGTAAGGGGGATACAACCCCCCTACGATGTATTATTTCGGATGGTAGGGCAAGAGTGTATGCAAAAAAAAAAAAAAAAAAAAAAAAAAAAAAAAAAAAAAAAAAAACGGACTACCATCCCATTTCATTTTATGTTTATTTTATCTTTTTGTTATTTCTTTCATTAGCTTAAGTCGAGTCTAGTCTTGGCTTAGCAACGCCATATTGTACATGTAATTAATCAAGATTTTTAACTCGCCACCAGTAAAATATCCTTTATCCAACAAAACCGTGTTTATCATATCCCTACACCTAACGTTATAACCCGTTTAAAAGCCCTCTTTGATAGTTTATCTTAGGTGCTTACGCCTAGTGGAGGAGGTTTTTGATCCTTTCCCAAGCTTATGGTAATCTATTTGCTATGACAGGTAGTGAGAGATATTAATCATTTTCATTTATGAGATATACTTTTATGACACCTGAGAGATGTGAGTATCTAAACACTACTTGTGAGGTGCTAGTCTGTAATCTCCGTGCTTATTATGATTAAAGTGGAACGACTATTTGTTGTAATTACTTTTATATTAGCGTTAAATGACCCCTAACTTGTATTTTGATTAGAATAAAAGCGCATTTGCTTGAGGACAAGCAAATCTCAAGTGTAAGGGTATTTGATGAAGCGAAAAGTGTACCGCTTTTAGGGGGTCATTTAAGCCCTAAATCGTATTTATTTGATCAAATATTGCCCTAAATCGCTCCTTTTGTCATTTTAGGTACTTTGGAGAAGAAATCTGGAAAAGAAAGCATTTTGGACATTTTTGGAGCATAAAAGTGAAGAAAACGACAAAGTCTCAAAAATCTGCTGGAAAAGTACCTGTGACGGCGTCAAGCCCCAGTGTGACGCCGTCAACCCTTGATAAGCCAGAGAGGATTTTGGAAGATTAAAGGGGGACGGCGTCAAGAAGGCCGTCAACCCTTGATAAGCCAGAGAGGATTTTGGAAGATTAAAGGGGGACGGCGTCAAGAAGGCCATCAAGAAACCCTAACCGCGGTGAGGTGACGGCGTCAGCTCTATAACTTGACGCCGTCAGATCTGATTTTCTATATATATTCTCATAATTTTTAGTCATTAGTGTGCAACTTTGTGAGGAGAAACCCTAAGACGATTTTTCTGCCATTTTTAAGGGTTTTATACCCTTGGATCTCCCATGTTCAATTGAAGATAAGTAATCAATTAATCATTCAATATGTCTATGTGTTGTTTGATTATATCTTGTTCTTGTCTTTTATTTAACATGCTAGGCTAGATTTATCTTGTGTTTGCTTAGATCTAATGAAACCTAACTATTGATTATTGGTTGTTGGTGTGTTATTAATTGTATTGGATGATTGTTTATCGATGTTAGGCTTAAGAAAACTGGCTAACCTCCTATACGGTAACTTGCTTGAACGTCTTAAGAAACATGAACCAATGCGTACTAAGGTTTTTATGGTTGTATTTAATGCATGAGCGAATTCTAGTGATCCCATGTTAGGAGCTTCTTAGCCGGCTCGACATAGGAGTGAAGTAGGAGCTTATAGAGTTGGGGAAGTACGTATACCACCCCACGATTGGTATTAAGGAATACACCCGTCATCCACGCAATTAATACACACTAATCAACCGGTAAAAGATAGTTAGGGAGTAAGGAAATCTAAGTAAACACATTTCTCTCCATATAAGTTCCACAACCTTTTTATTTTCAGTTATTTTATTTTATTTGCAATTGTAGTTATTTGGGTTAGTTGACTAGCAACTAATTCCGCCCACTCCTTCAAACCCGAGATTTTACTTGCTTTTATAAAAATATAAAAAATACAAAAAGAATCTTCCCTCACCCTTAGACCTATTAGAGTAGTTTTTCAATCCTAACGACACTATTCCCCTAGAGAACGATCAATCCCCCGGTACTTGCCACTACACTATACTACATCGGTCAGGTACACTGCCTGGTGGGGATTGCAAGCCTCTTGAGATCCCTCGAGAGGTAAAACCTGTTGTAAGGTCGCAAAACCACGCATCACTATGTAATCCTTAATAAATGTGAAATAAAACTTGTTTGTCTTTATGTCTAAGATATAGTCTTGATATCGTGTTTAATAAATCGTTATTGTTATGTTTAGTCTTTATTTTAGCTTGTGTTGAAGTCTAGGGGGTTAAGTGTATTTAGTCAAATAGCAATAGTTAGCTTGAGTCTAAAGCTACACGTTTTTCCTTTGTTTCCTGTTTTCATAACCGACTTAGATCGAGTCCTTGTAAAAGTCGGTTTGTCCTCCCCCCCTCATCTCTATAAAAGGAGGTGGGGGGGGAAGGGGTCTAGTCACGTCATTCTTTCATACTTAATCAAGGTTCGATTAAGGGTCATTATCTTGTGCAAGTTCTTTTCTTTACTGTCGATATAGAGGTGTGTGTTCGACTTCTCGATCGGGTTTATTCCGCTCTAGAAAACCAGGTTTGTTGTAGTGATTACAACAAGTGGTATCAAAGCTCGGTTCGCGGGTTTCGCTGGTTGTCTAGGATCGATCAAGAAGGGTTCTTCTTTGGTGTTCGGTTTTCTGGAAGGAGCAGAAGGGTGTGTTTCTGTTTGGGCTACCAGGTAATCGACAACAAAGGCTTGTTATTCAGGTTCTTGAACGACAAGGTTTCAGTGGGTTATCGACAGTTAAGGGTTCTTGGGTCTTCGATTGTCCGGGTTTGTGACAAGGTGTAGAAGACCTAAGGTTTTGTTGGTTTTCGGGTGTATCGAAGATCGACAAATTTTTCTGGTTTTGGTTCTTGTCGAGGTACAGACGAAGAAGAAGAACATAACCAGGTCTTGTTTTCTTTTATGGTGTAAAAGTCAACATTTATACTTCAAAGGGTTGACTAACAAATCGTTTTTTATTTTTTATTTGCTCTTGGCGGGAAAACAACAAAAGGCATCCAAGACTTATAAAAGATTTGTTTAGTTTTTGTTTTTCTTTTTTATTGGTATATATAAAAAAAAAAGAAAAGTTATTACTTTGAAGGGATTTATTGCATAAGGGACTTTGTAATTTGTGATTGTGAGGTTTAATATATCACAAGGTTTAGCAAATTAGAAAAGGGATTAAAGAATGACGGGAGCCAAGTTTGACATCGAGAAATTCGATGGAACTGGTGATTTCGGGTTATGGAGAGTCAAGATGCGTGCTTTATTAATCCAACATGGATGTGAAGCAGCTCTGGAGGTTTTACCCGCGGATATGGATGCTACAAGCGAAAGCTGAGCTAAACAAGAAAGCTCATAGTGCCATAATTTTGTGTTTAGGTAACAAGGTTCTGAGAGAAGTTACCGGGGAGACGACTGCAGCGGGGGTTTGGACCAAGCTCGAGACTTTGTACATGACAAAGTCCTTGGCCAACAAGTTGTACCTGAAGAAGAAGTTGTATACATTCTACATGCCGGCTGGACGTACGATTTCCGAGCATATAGATGAGTTCAACAAAATCGTTCTTGATTTAGAAAATATTGAGGTAAAATTCGAGGATGAAGATCTTGCTTTATTATTACTCACTTCTTTACCAGCATCATACGAACACTTTGTGGATACCTTGCTTTATGGACGGGAAGCTTTGACTTTGGAGGATGTGATGGCCACACTGAATTCAAAGGAAATCAAAGAAAGGTCTAAGGCGAAGGGGGATGATGGTGAAGGGTTATATGTGAGGGGAAGAACTGATCGCAGGAATTCGCATCAGTCTAGGGGAAAGTCAAGATCAAAGTCTCGAGGTGGAAGACTCAAGTGCTATATTTGCCAGTCTGAGGAGCACTTGAAGAGAAACTGTCCAAAGAATAATCGCAAGAAGTCAAATGGTTTAGTCAAGAAAGATGATCAGCCAAGCTCCAGTGGTTCGATTTATGACGGTTCTGAGGTGATGATGGTTATGAGTGCAGAGGCTCTGCTAGATTGGATCATGGATTCAGGAGGTTCATACCACATGACACCCAGGTTAGATTTATTTTTTGATTTTCTGGAATGCGATGGGGGCAGGGTACTGTTGGGTGACAACAGGGAGTGCAAGATCAGAGGTATTGGCAAGGTAAGGGTACAACTGAAAGATGGGTCAAGTTTTGTGTTACACAATGTCAGGTATATTCCTGAATTGAAAAGAAACTTGATATCGCTGGGAACTCTTGAAAAAGAAGGATATACCGTAAAAATGCAGTCGGGCAAAATCAAGGTGATTAATGGTTCCAGGGTTATTTTATCTGGAACCCGAAGGGATAATTGCGTATACTCTTTGGATGGCCATGCAGTGGCGGGTGAGCTTAATGCTAGTGTTGAAGAAAAAGACAGTCTTGCGCAGGTTTGGCACAAAAGACTGGGACATATCAGTGAGGCGGGACTTCAGGTGCTAGAAAAGCAGGAGCTGTTTGGAAAGAAGAGTCTAGGTAAGCTCGATTTTTGTGAGAATTGTGTTCTGGGAAAGTCACATCGAGTCAGTTTCGGTGTAGGAAGGCACACTACTCAGGGAGTGATAGACTATGTTCATTCAGACTTATGGGGTCCGTCTCAGGTGGAATCATTGGGAGGTAAGAGGTATTTCTTATCTATTGTTGATGATTATTCCAGGAGGGTATGGGTTTATATTCTCAGGTTCAAACACGAAGCATTTGGAAAGTTCAAAGAGTGGAAGCAGTTAGTAGAAAATCAGACTGGGAGGACGGTTAAGAAGCTTAGGACAGATAATGGTCTTGAGTTCTGTAACCGGGAGTTTGAACAGTTGTGCACAGAGAGTGGGATTGCTAGACATTTGACAGTTGCCGGGACGCCGCAGCAGAATGGATTAGCAGAACGGATGAATAGAACTCTCATGGATAAGGTACGCTGTTTATTAATTCAGTCTGGATTGCCCAAGACCTTCTGGGCGGAAGCGACATGTACGGCCGCATATCTTATCAATAGGTCACCATCGACAGCGATTGAGAAAAAGACACCTATGGAGATGTGGTCGGGACATCCAAGTGATTATGGGATGTTGAGGATTTTCGGCTGTGTCGCATATTCACACGTTAAACAAGGTAAGCTCGAGCCGAGAGCGGTAAAATGCGTTCTTTTGGGGTATCCTGAAGGTGTGAAGGGGTACAGGCTATATAGGCTTGATAATGAATCACCTAAAATAGTCACTAGCAGGAACGTGGTCTTCAATGAAAGTGTCATGTACAAAGACACATTGAAGGATTCTGGTGCAGGTACTGATAAGTCTGTTGAGGAATTACAGGTTGAGGTGGAACTGCAAAGGTTAAATAATCATTCGCTTGAGGAAGATCAGACAGATGATCAGGAAGATGGCGATGATGAAGATGCAGGGGATCAGGATCATGATCAAACACCGGATCTCACAGATTATCAGTTGGTTCGGGATAGAGAGCCAAGGACAAGAACGAAACCTTTGAGGTTTCGAGATGAGAGTAATATGGCTGCTTACGCGTTTGCTGCAGCAGAGGAAGAAGATACTCATGAACCATTGACATACCAGGAGGCAGTTGCTTGTGAAGATAGTTCTAAGTGGAAAGCTGCTATGGATGAAGAGATGGATTCTCTGAGGAAGAATAAGACCTATGAGTTAGTAGATCATCCAGCTGGGCAAAAGCTGGTGAGCTGCAAATGGCTGTTCAAGATAAAGGAAGGGATTAAAGGTGTTCAAAAGCCTAGGTACAAGGCAAGGTTGGTGGCTCGTGGATTCACACAGAGGGCAGGTATTGACTATAATGAAGTATTTTCACCTGTAGTTCGACACACATCTATTCGGGTTATACTTGCATTAACTGCGTGTAGTGATTATGAGCTGGAGCAGCTTGATGTAAAGACGGCATTTTTACATGGGAATCTTGAAGAAGTGATCTACATGAGGCAGCCACCGGGATATGAACAAGGTAACAAGGTATGTTTGTTAAAGAAATCCCTTTATGGTTTGAAGCAGTCACCTAGGCAATGGTATAGGAGGTTTGATGAGTACATGCTGAGAAACGAGTTTAAGCGTAGCAGTTACGACAGCTGCGTATATTACAGGAGTTATGCACCAGGTGAGTATATCTATCTACTGTTATATGTAGACGATATGCTGATTGCTTGTAAAAGCAAGGCTGAGATTGGGTCTATCAAGTCTTTGCTTAATAAGGAGTTTGACATGAAAGAACTCGGGGAAGCAAAGAAGATTCTTGGTATGGAGATCATCAGGGATCGGAGTCGCAAGATTCTGAGGGTGTCACAATTCGGGTATGTTTCTAAGATTTTAAATAATTTTAGAATCGACAATGGGAAATCGGTTCAGATGCCATTGGGTGGGCATTTCAAGCTGTCGTTGAAGGATTGTCCGGTTAGGGATTGTGATGTTGAAAGGATGAGTAAGGTGCCGTATTCAAATGCGGTTGGGAGCTTAATGTACTTGATGGTGTGCACGAGGCCAGACATAGCGTATGCAGTAAGTGTTGTTAGCAGATATTTGGCGAATCCAGGTAAAAATCATTGGGAAGCAGTGAAGTGGATTTTGAAATATTTGCGGGGTACTGCAAACGTGGGTTTGGTGTTTGGGACAAATCATGGCAACCATGTGGACGTAACAGGTTTTGTTGATTCAGACTACGCAAAGGATTCGGATAAAGGTAGGTCGATCACAGGTTACGCGTTTTTAGTACAG
The DNA here is from genome assembly GCA_021014915.2 of Artemisia tridentata subsp. tridentata. Taxonomy (NCBI): domain Eukaryota; kingdom Viridiplantae; phylum Streptophyta; class Magnoliopsida; order Asterales; family Asteraceae; genus Artemisia; species Artemisia tridentata. The sequence goes on along the minus strand of CP139505.1, from coordinate 62,033,642 downwards.
GGATGTGTTGTAAGCTGGAAGGCAACGCTACAACACGTGGTGGCTCTTTCAACTACAGAGGCGGAGTATATGGCCCTTACGGAGGCTGTGAAGGAAGCTATTTGGCTAAGGGGACTCTTGGAAGAGTTGGGCGTGGAGCTTAACACTGTGGCAGTTAATTGTGATAATCAAGGCGCGATTCACTTATCGCGGAATCATGCTTTTCATGAAAGGACTAAGCACATCAATGTGCGTTATCACTTTATCAGAGAGGTCTTGGAAGCAAAGACGGTTGAAGTTCTGAAAGTGGGTACTGAACACAATGCTGCGGATGCCTTGACGAAGGTGGTACCTGGACACAAGTTTCAACACTGCTTGGAGTTGCTGAGCGTTGGTATAGGCTAATATAAAGCCTAAGGTGGAAATTGTTATGTTTAGTCTTTATTTTAGCTTGTGTTGAAGTCTAGGGGGTTAAGTGTATTTAGTCAAATAGCAATAGTTAGCTTGAGTCTAAAGCTACACGTTTTTCCTTTGTTTCCTGTTTTCATAACCGACTTAGATCGAGTCCTTGTAAAAGTCGGTTTGTCCTCCCCCCTCATCTCTATAAAAGGAGGTGAGGGGGGAAGGGGTCTAGTCACGTCATTCTTTCATACTTAATCAAGGTTCGATTAAGGGTCATTATCTTGTGCAAGTTCTTTTCTTTACTGTCGATATAGAGGTGTGTGTTCGACTTCTCGATCGGGTTTATTCCGCTCTAGAAAACCAGGTTTGTTGTAGTGATTACAACATCGTTATGCTAATTGTGTTGCTATGTATCAATATTCGTGAATATTAATAAGATTTACGTTATTTGTGTTTTTCATATATCTTGTGAATTTTTGTTATCTTTGAGTTCATACGCATGTCCTTTCAGATACAAATAAACCCACTTGTTTATAATTCATTATTTACCTAGAGAGGCGGCCCAAAAAATGTAAATAAATGAGTAAAAACTTATGGTTCGGTGATTTATAATTTCTTTATTTAAATAAAAAGGCGTCCCAATTTATTCAATTAACAACATTGTAAATCATCATACTTAAGAATTTCTGACTCAACATTCGTACTTAACCGATGAGTTTCAAGGTATTTTAGTGAGGGTATGGAAGGAGTATTTACACTCATCTGTTGAGATCAGAGTAAAATAATCAAGGATAGTTGACATAGTGTTTAAAATAGTTTGGTGAGTATATATTTAACGTATATAGAATAAGAATTGTGCAAATCACAATGTCTTAAGAAGGTTTCGTAGATTACAAAATGTAGAAGTAGGTACATGCTCGGGGAAATTTGATTTAAGCCATAATGCCTTAGATTTAGGCATATGAAGGTATATTTATTTATATAAAGTGATCAGAAGTATGTCGTGTGTGTATATATCATTATACTAAAGCATAAATTACCAAGAAGTCACATAATCGTTTGGAGGATGGAAGGCACGGAGAGCGAAAGGCTATAAAATATTTTTGTGAAAAAGCAGTTATAGTTTAGGTCACGATTAGACCCGTTTCTCTATAACTATAGCACTGGTACCAATCTGTAACACCCCTAATTTCGTGATACGCAACGGAATTCAAGCTGGGTGTTACTCGACAGTACAACAGTTATAGTAATAGAAAACAATCTCTAATGGAGTCGTTTAAAAAGATTTATCATTCGAATTTTATAAATATCAGAGTTTACAAAATGAGGTCCCAGTAGGTTTACAGTTTATTAAATAAGTTTCGAATGATAATTAGCCTTCTATCGGTATCCGTGCCTCTCCGTACCATCCTCGCTCATTATAGACCTGGGATAAGACCTGCTAAAAAGTCAACACAAAGGTTGAGTGAATCCATAGCGTTTAAAGTTATAATCAGTTGAACACAAGCTAAGTAGAAAGTAAATAAGTAATATTGCAGTTTAGTATATTGCTCTAAGTCTCACGAACTCAAACGTAAACGGGTGTTTGTGTGCTATTACCAACATAATTAAATGTAGTAATAATACCCCCGGGTAGGAGCTTGCCAACTACCTACGGTGGTTCTCAAATAAAGTGCATTTGGCTATCAATCCGGTTAGCACCTAGGCTATCTATCCGGCTAACACAAATGGGTTGTCAACCTCCAATAGATCTATTCACAATATTCGTTTTCACTCGCAAGTGACTAAGGGTTCATGATATGAGGGTCTTTTAATGGCAACGAAGTGTCTTAGGCAATATCAATCAGGAAATCATACAGAAAAATACTTATGTTCAGGTTTGTAGCATGTATCTCCCCACGAGTTTGGAAAACGTATAAAAGTGGGACTATAAACTCACCTTGAATTAATGATATCAAAACGTATAACGGATTCGATAGATAAGCCGGGGAAACCTCTACGCACAACCTAGAATATGATATCGTGTCTTAGGTTCTAAAACAACGAAGGGAATATATAAACATGCCTTATATAGCTATTACATTAATTATGCTTGGATACTTAACGTTTGTAAATAAAAGTGGCAAAGTATTAATATTCGTCACGTTTTGGTCTTTATAATTATAGTTATTCTAACATTATTTCTATGTTATTCCTAACGCTTAAAAGGTCATGAATCGGTTTTTACGTCCTCGGAAAGGTAATTAAATGTACTAAATAGATTAGTGGGTCCCACTACCCCAGAAATTATTTACCTAGTGTCAAATTACTAATTTACCCTTTTATATACATGCTGTTGGTTACAACAACTTACAGTCTCGCGGAAATGGCCATAAGTTGGTCTATACGACTCCGTTTTATGCCCGGTTTTTGGTCACATTTAAGTTAGGATGTTAGCTAAAACTTTTATGTTTTGACCAATAGGGGGTTCTAGTCAAGTTTTATGAGTTTTACCTGATTAGAATCTGTTACTTAGATTTTGACACGTTTTGCCGTTTTGGCTCTAGTTTATTCATACGGATTAGTTACGGGGTGAGCCAAGCGGAAAAATGACCACAAGACATAGCTCTAACTCCCTATATTTTCACCTAAGTTTCTTAGTGCACGGATTTTTCTCAGAAATTCCATTTATACCCTCCTGTCCAGTTTCTGTTTTGCAAACATAATCCTTACGATGTTTCTAGTGTTTTAGTCCGATTTTCCAAGCATAATCAAGTATAATAAGCATATAGAACATATTACATATATGAAATACTAATATTAACAGGAATCAAAAGTAGATATAGGAGTTTGCTTAAAATCCTTGTGAAGAAATTAACTAGAACCAAGATCTAGAATCACTAAACTAAATCCTTCAACAAAATCCCTAGCTTCCAATCCTTCTACCCAAGTCTTGTAACCCTTTGCTAGCCTTGATATAAGCCTTGTAAAAACCTTATGAATTCAATCCTAGAACCCTTGTGTAGCTCCTAATTCAACCATGGAATGATCAAAACAACACTAGATTTGTGTAGAGAATAACTAGGCCTTTAACTTTGTAGTATAACTTGAAGATTGAAATCAAAAGAAAAGTGTTTGTGTTTGTTTTATGTTGTGAACGTCTACAAGAGGGGAAGGGGTATTTATAGGACCTTTAGGAGGTTAGTTTGCACTAAAGTGTGGTCTAGAATGAAACACATGATACATACTTGGTTGTTTTTAGGCTTTAAGTCTTTCTATGCCTTAAAAGGATACACATGAATGCTCTAAATGTTATATGGCTCTCACCAAGCCACCAAAACCATGGTGATTCACTTCTTGGTCGTTCATAATGAGTGGTGAGTGACTAAATGGGTTGCCTTGCTATTATCTCGTTTTACGGAGGTCGTTTAATCCCGGTAATCGCTAACGGCAAGTCGTAAAGTCACGAAACTTAAAACTGGGTATCCTAAAAATATGAAACTTATAAATATGTTAAAACTTATCAATATACTATATATTAGCATATTAAATGAGTGATAGGTTCTATCGGGATGCTTAAAGTCGTGAAAACCTAGAAACGTAGGCTTAAATCGCGTAAAACACGTAAAACGCAAAACCGAAAAATATAAAATTCCAAAACTCTTGAAAATGTTGTAGGAGTTAAGGAACAAGGTGACATGGTGTAAAGTTGTTTGATCCATAACCACAAGGTTAGGTTTTGGTTTGAATGGTTAAAAAGAGAACACCTATGCGTATACTTGTTTTATTCCTAGCCTCTTAATTCGAATGGTTATAAAGATGAACACATATGCGTATACTTGTTTTATTCCTAGCCTCTTGATTCGAATGGTTATAAAATGAACACATATGCGTATACTTGTTTAATTTCTAGCCTCTTGATTCGAATGGCTTAAAGAGAAGCTAGGTGTTGCGATTTATGACCAAGGAAGAAGAAACATGATGATGTGTCTCGTTTAGGGCCTTAGCTAGGGTAAAGATTAGTTAGAAAACTTGCAAGGGTTCATTTGGTTAGATTTTATGCATTGAACACTTGTATCTTAGGTTTAGGGACTTGTACATTTAGTTGGAATGTTGTAAAAATATTAGGGTTAGGGTTTGTGCAAAATGATCTTGTACTGTGTGCTTCAAAGTGAGTACACTGAAGTTTATAATTGGATTTATTTTAATATTTAGTTTTCATGCATTAAAGGCTTGTATATTGGCTTGAAAGACTTGTACATTTATATTTTGTAAAAATCCTATATATATTAATTAGGGTTTGTGATTTTATTACATAAAATCATAGATTTATGAGTTTAGGGCTCGTGTCGGGAGTTAAAGTGAAATTAGGGTTTCTGTGCTTTAATGACTTGTACTCTAGGTATAAAATGTTGTACTTTAGTATTTATAAGTTAGTTGTGTAAAATCAGAGTTATAATAAATTAGGGTTTCGTGAAAACTCTAATAGATAGGAAACGTTTAGTTTGAACGTTTAAAAAAAAAATTTGACGTGGAAAATAGACAGGTATTAGTTGAATACAAGTGTGAAATTTACGGGTTGTTACAAGATTCTTGAAGTCGATACACATCCTCCAACTACCGTCGGACTTCTTTACCAACACCGGATTTGAAATCCATGTAGGGTATCGCACCGGCCGAACTATCCCGGATTTCACCCATTCTTCCACCTCTTTGGTTATGGCTTGGTTCTTTTCTGCTGAAAAAGTTCTTTTCTTTTGCGCTACCGGTCGGTCTTGAACATTCATGTTCAGCATATGTTCTGTAATTCGCCGTGGTATTCCCGTCATATCCGAAGGCTCCCAGGCGAATACGTCTTGACTGTTTTTTAGTAGCGTAATCAACTGCCTCCTGCATTTCGGGGAGAAATTTCCCCCGATGGTTACCTGTTGATCCGGGTATGCCGGATGTACCATCACCTCCTCCGTCTTCCCAGCCAAGTCCCCTGTTTCTTTGGCATTCTGAGGCTCATTCTTCGCCTCTCTTTCCACCATCTGTTTTTCTTCCAACTTACGGCATTCCGAAATTATGACTGACCGAGTGACTAACATCGCTACGCCTCTCGGAGTAGGAAATTTCATCATCGAGTGAATAGTTGAGGGGATGGCCCGTAGCTTTTTTAATCCGGAGCGTCCTAATATGATATTGTACGGGGAGGGAGACCTTACCACGGCGAATTTCATCATAGTTTTATGGAACAAACCCTGACTTCCGAAACAAACTTTCAGTTCTATCTTCCCCAACGGCTTAATGGACTTCCCTGCGAATCCTATCAAAGGCGTATTGGTTTATTTCAGTTGGGCCTTGATGGAGGGGCACAAGTGCTCAAAGCAGTGTTCATACATTACTTCCACCGAAGCGCCTTGGTCCACATAAACCCTTCGTATTGTATAACCTTCCACTTCGGCCTCAACTATTAAAGGCTTGTCCGAAACATCCCCTAGAAGGATAGATGGGAAACTGATTGGGGCACTCATCCAATCCTCTTCTGTGTCTGCCATTTTCCATTTTCTTGCGGCTACTGGACTCCGGATCATATTAATGATCTTTCGTTTATTTGCATGATTATCTCCTCTTTGTGGTGTAGGATCAGCCATTCTGAACTTCAGGTAGATCGAATAGTAGGTCCCACGGATGACGCCAATTTGTTGAAGTAAAAACCTACAACACCTTCGGATGTGGAGTCAAGTCTTCCGGATAAAGTCTTGCTGAGGTTCCGAAATACCTACACACAAGAAACACTTACGTTAGGCTCGCCCCGGGTGTTGTTCCCAGGACCAAGCTCCGACGTGAGGATGAGTATGGGGTAATCCGAAAGGCTTAAACAGTAATTGAGAGTAAATGCTAAAGGTAAAAGTTCTATTGAAAGTAGTAAATGAGCTGGGTATTTATACTACCCAGCTACAGTACCTGGAACGGCGGCGGCGGATTTTCCGGAATCGTGTGGCAGACACAATCCCCTAAATCCTGGGGCGGTGGCGGCGGCGTCTGCTGTTGTCATCTGTCCAAAAGGTAATGCCACCTGTCCCATTGCTTGAGATTACTCTGGCCGGATGAGCTAGGTACTTTCCGAGCCTTCTTCCGAAGGATTCCGCGTCGATCGGACGTCTGGACAAGATAGGCCGTCCGGACACATACGCCAACATCGTGCACAATAATTACTAGCTCTTTCAACATATTGTAATTGCTAAAGATGTATTCACATGTATATTTAGTATTTTAGTTACTAGACTTGTAACTACTATTTCAAAATAGTCACATTCTTCAAATATGAGAACTCTGCACAAAAATCTTTTAATTTGACAGAGCGAGCGGGCATTTTCCTGAGCAGGCCGTTGTACCGTGTCAATTTAGGGAAGATTTGTATAGCACAACCCTTTGAACATTACTATCCATATATATTGTCTTTGAAACAGGGGTATGTACCCGGTGCAAGCAGTTTGACAACATATATCTCAGAATCATAAGTAGTACATCAATTCTATAATAACTTCAGGAAATATGATAAATGATCAACCCATATAAAAAATAAAATAAAATTAAAAAAAAAAAAAAAAAAAAAAAAAAAAAGAAAAAAAAAAAAACAAATAAACTTTTGACAACCTTAATTAAATCTATTATTCAGCATGCTTATAAAATCCACCCATGACCCATAATACCTCAAATAAAAGTAACCATATAATATAGAAATCTTTTGGGTGAAGGCTGAAAATACATAATAAACTTTCTCAAATTAACCGATATACGTAACCTACTAATTTAATGTCAGTGCAACAATTTAACTTTCAAATACTTAACAATTTACGTAATATTGACCAGTTATCACTTAGAAAAGTTACAGTAATAGTCCTTGTCATTTGCGTTGACTTTCACCGTTAGTCCTTTGACATTGTTTTACTTAAAAAAGTTACTGTAATGGTCCCTGTGGTTTGCTTTGACTTTCACCGTTAGTCCCTTGACTTTCATCTTTTTTATATACGGTTTTATACACATTTTAATACATGTTTTTTCGTACATTTTCATACACGTTATACACGCTTTTATACACGTTTTATGTATTTTTTTATACACATTTTTATACACGTTTTTGTAGTCACGTTTTTATACATGTTTTTTACACGTTTTTATACATGGTTTTATACCCGTTTTTATGCACGTTTTTATACACGCTTTTATATACGTTTTAATAGTCACATTTTTATATACGTTTTTATACATGGTTTTATACACAGTTTTATACGCGTTTTTAAAGTCACATTTTTATGCGCGTTTTTATAAACGCTTTTATATATGTTTTATGAACTTTTTTATGCACGTTTTTATATACGTTTTTATATACGTTTCTATACATGTTTTTTTACACATTTTTATACATGGTTTTATACTTGGTTTTATACTTGGTTTTATACTTTATAAAACCGTGTTAAAAACGTGCATAAAATATGACTTTAAAAATGCGTATAAAACCGTGTATAAAACCATATATAAAAACGTGCATAAAAACGTGACTTTAGAAACACATATAAAACCATGTATAAAAACGTGTAAAGAAACATGTATAAAAACGTAACTATAAAAACATGTATAAAAAAGTACATAAACCGTATATAAAAGCGTGTATAAAAACGTGACTTTAAAAACGCGTTTAAAACCGTGTATAAAACCATGTATAAAAACGTGTAAAAAACATCTATAAAAACGCATATAAAAACGTGACTATAAAAACATGTATAAAAACGTGTATAAAAAAGTACATAAAAAGTATATAAAAGCGTGTATAAAAATGTACGTAATAACGTGTATAAAAATGTGTATAAAATTATATATAAAAACGTATATGAAAAAGATGAAAGTCAAGGGAGTAACGGTGAAAGTCAAAGAAAACCACATGGACCATTACTGTAACTTTTTTAAGTGAAAAAATGTCAAAGGACTAATGGTGAAAGTCAACGCAAAAGACAGGGAGCATTACTGTAATTTTTCTAAGTGGTAATTGGTCAATATTACGTACATTGGTAAGTATTTGAAAGTTAAATGGTTGCACTGACATTAAATTAGTAGGTTATGTATATTGGTTAATTTGAGAAAATTTGTTCAGCCTTCACCCAAATCTTTTTAGGCTAGTATGCAAGGAGGTGGTATCTTCACCAATTGGCCCCACATCACCTGCTAACTCCCTTGCCCTCCTCCAACGTTCACGCGCGATGCACAATTATCGAAACAACAATCGGTGAAACGTTCACCAAATGAAAAAGAAGAAAAAACAGGCCCCACCCCATTTTTATCCGTTGCAATAAAACGTTTATTACCGTTTGGGACTAAAAAAAAAATCATACCACCCCACTTTATTTCTTTTATAAATACCTACAAACATCTATTTTTTAAACACAATCTCAAATCAACACTCTCAACTCACTCTCAACTTATTTACTTCATATTTTTTATAAAAATGTCACAAGAAAACACTCCCCGAAACAACAATCGTACCCAATGAAGAAATAATCAAAGCAATCCCCCGACACCCGAAGGAACATTCAATCTAGGAAATACTCCCCCGCCAAACCCACAACTCAACTTACGACCACAATCATTATACCCAAACCTACCATACCGTAATCCATACCCACAACAACCATTGTTTAAGCAATTCTCATCGCAACACCAACACAACGCGTTTACCCAATTCTCGGGCGAACATAACTCGTACCCGTTTGATATGTCACAAACCCAATTTGGTGGTTCATCATAACTCGTAGTTTATGTATTGTTTTAATATTCCCGGTTTATGTACTATGTTTAATATTTGAAGTTTATGTAACGTTTTAATTTCGTACGTTGTGTTTTTAAATTTGAAGTTTACGTTTTTATATTTTTTACGTTTACGTTTTTAATTGTGTAAGTATAAAAAAAAAAAAAAAAAAAAATGGGAGTTATGGTGAAGGATTGGTTTGCCTTGACTAGTAAATGGTGAAGGGTGGTGAAGGAGAGTGAGAGGAGAGAGAAAGCTGACGTGACGCTGATGTGTATGGTGAAAAAACTTGTGCCTTGCCTACTAGCCTTAGTGAAAGACCCACAAGTGAGAAAAGAGTGGAATCCGCAATGATTAGCACCACTATTGGTCATTTGGTCCACTTCAAATGGTCACGAGAAAAAAGTTTATGTTTTGGACTTTTGGAAGTCTTTACATTCCTATTATTTTTTCCAGAAAAAGAAACTATATTAAATGATACATAAATGATCCCAACTATAGTATTTAACTCTAGATTGAAGGTGATTGAAGTTCAATTCGAAGTGAGTCATGATTGTTACGAGACCACATTCATATGATTATGTAACATACAATATTTCACATTGAAATGATGAGGCTAATTTATATATAAATGACTTATCTTAAACCTATCGACCATCCATAGTAGTGATGGTTAAATTGTTTGCCGTGTAATGATTCTGATTTATTTCTTCTGGAGTTGACCTTGACTCGAATCTGTTGATGAAGAATGCTGGTTTGTTTGGAGCGGGTAATGGTATAGTGTCATTGAGAAGCATGGTGATCATATCCGAAGTTGTTGGTCTATCTGCTGCTTTTTCTTGAACACATAGAAGTGCCACATGAACGGTTCTCAAGAATTGTTGTACGACACAAGTATTTCTAAGTGTAATGTCTACCAACTCCGGTGCATTTCCTTGTTGCCATAGCTCCCATGCCTAAATCGTTAAAAAAAATATTACAAGTCATATGTTCAGTATCTTTGTGTATGCAACAAACAAATGTGTTTTATACTTTTATTATACCTATCTATACCCCTTCGTTTTAATTGAAGGCATTTTAAATAAAAGAGGTTTAAATGTGATTGCTTACATATCCAATAAGATTGAATGTTCGGTCAAGATGAACGATAGAGCTATTTTTCCTTCCAGTAGTGATTTCTAGGATCAAGACTCCAAAGCTGAAGATATCGGACTTGATGGAGAAAGTCCCTTCCATTATGTACTCCGGAGACATATAACCACTGAACATGCCAATGTAACATTATCAGAAACATAAAGTACATAAGACATTCCTTTATAAGGTACACCTGAGTTAAACTTTGGTAATCCTATTTTCTCAACATGTTTGGTAATGGTAAATCTAAGTTCTTGATGATAATAATCTTATTATGAGAACATATTATTGACCAGTTTATTAATAGGGGAAACGCAAAGAGCAAACTCACAATGTTCCAACAACTCTGTTTGTCATTGCCTCGGTCTCGTTCTGCTTGAATATTCTTGCCATGCCAAAATCAGCTATCTTGGGGTTCATACTCTCATCTAAAAGAATGTTATTAGCTTTTAGATCCCTGTGAATAACACGCAGTCTTGAGTACTTATGCAGGTATAGCAACCCCTGAACAATTCCTTCGATAATGTTAAATCGTTTAGGCCAATCTAGCTCTACCTTTCTATTCTCATCTACAATACAACATGTCAGTCTATTAAAACAATATTATGAAATCAAAGAAGAAAATGCATATTGTATGCGCGTAAGTTACAATCATTGCATACCAAAGAGGAAGTAATCTAAACTTTTGTTGGGCATATACTCGTAAATTAACATCTTTTCTTCCTTGTGAATGCAACAACCAAGAACCCGAACAAGATTTGTATGTTGTAGTTTGGCTATGAGTATTAGTTCATTTTTGAATTCCACAAGCCCTTGCCCTGATGTTCTTGAAAGCCTTTTGATTGCAATTTCTTGTCCATTGCTTAGTTGTCCCTGCATTTGTGATTCATGGTACCTCTTGTTGTTAGATTAGATGAATATATGTAAAAACAAAATAATTCTAAAATAAAAGCTCAACATGAAAACATCATCACCTTGTAAACAGGCCCAAACCCACCCTGTCCCAGCTTATTTTCAACTGAAAAATCGTTTGTGGCGTCCATGATAGAAGGAAAGCTGAATAGTAACAGATCATTTCCTTTCCCACCATTACTTTCAAGATGATGCACATCCTTGAAGCTATCACTAGCTGTTAACTCAAGGAAATATTCATCTCTCTTTTGTTTCTCTTCTTCTACAATCAACATCAATAACTTACAAAATACGATAACTATTGCATACAAACGGAAGCAACGTTTAACGCCAGTTTCAAATTCCGTACCTTCTTTTTGATGCTCTCTCTTTTTCAGGCACCACAAAAACCCCAAAGGAAGGACAATTAAAGGAATGGTAGTAACAATGAGTATCATTATCAGTTTTCTTTTATTTTTGGTTTTTATTCCTGCACAGTAATAATTAATCTGGTTGGATGTGAAAAAGCTATAAAATCGTAGCGAAGACCTTAGTAATAAAGAATTCTTACCTATATTAGAATTTTGGTGACCGGTCACATACATCCATGTAGAACTCTCACTCGGGTCATCCGAAAAGCTGTTGCTTCCTCTCCAAAAAATACATCCAGTTCCATTGGTGTTACTGCTATTAAACCCCACACAGGTGCAATCATTCCAACACTTAATAAAACAATCACTAATGCTTAGGCTTGAGGTGCTATCGGTAGCATTGCTTGTCTGATGAGGAGTAAAATCACCATTTCGATAACTAAATATGTCGGTCTCCCTCCTGCACAAAGGCAAGCTTGACTCCACACAACCCAAGCGAGATTGGAACCCATAACAGAACTCAGGGACCCATGGACTAAGAACGCCACCATCAATTTGCCCTTCTGGTGTTAAAAGCCACATAGGGAAAGAAGCATCAATACCCGCAAAGTGGGAGTCTTGATAGTAGCTAATGTGTCGTTCTTTGTTGTTGTATACAGTAGTGAGTCTATAACCACTTGCTGCAAAAATATTTTGAAATGTTTGGTTATCTAGATTTTCACTAGTCCAGTATGGCTGTCCTTGTCGTCGAATCATTAATCTATGAGATGTTTCATTAATGGGTTCCCAGCTCAAAGTAAAAGCTCCTGCATCAGGGATTTCATTACTCAGCCAAGAAGTTAGGGTCCAATTCTGCCCTGTCGACAAGTCATACCCAAGTTTCATACCCGGTAAAAGTACATTAGTTGAGTGATCAAAACTCTGCCACAAAACCCTCTTGTCATTTTCGTTAATTAGCCGGAAATTACCATTGTCTTCAAGGGTTGCAGTCACATTTGGGTTTGGACCAGCATCAATGTTAGTAATAGTCATCAGGGTTCTGCTTCCGTTAATGATGATCAAGTTTCCGGTGCTCAGGTCGATGGAGAGGGCATAATCTGAGTTGGATTTGATTGGCTTGTCAGGATTGGCTACCCATACTTTCCTTGATTCAACATCGTTTGTGTACCAAATTCCCAAGTAACTGGCACCTTCATCAAAGAAACCTAACGTGAAATCTCCCAAGTAACTGGCACCTTCATCAAAGAAACCTAACGTGAAATTTCCACCAAGGGAAACAAGTTGGTCCCGATAAGTGAGTTGGCCACCGAGTTTAATACTTGAAAATGTATCACAAAATCTGACAGTGTAATCACCACCACCATAGGAAGCAACCGTGCTATTCGATTCATCGTACTCGTAGGTAACAGACTTTGGGCATACGGAGTGGAACAACTGACCATATGATGTTGGGCTACAAGTAAATACCTCATTGGTATAATTGCAACAGTAGTCCTGAAGAGGGAAACACCTGACAAGCACTCTTACACCCTCCTCCACCCTCTAACTGCAGGTCCGGCGGGCACTTTAGATTCAAGTCATTAACGCAGCCTACCTTTGGGTACAAAACCTGCCTGTCTGTAGGCTCAACAGTCATTGGTAAGTTAAAACCATTCATGATGCTGACATCATAGGAATCCCCATAAATGCCTATACCGATCTCCGCAATCGTAACAGGTAGTGTGTATGTTTTTCCATTGCATTTCATTTCATTGGTACCACAATCACCAGTAGCACATGACCAACGACCCGACCCATTGAACTTGCAACCGGTCCTACCCCATATATGACCCGTCCAGTTCGTCGGAGCTTGGAACGAGCGCGAAGTACCTTTTGTGAGCTCGAATCCGGTGATATTGAGAACAGGTTTGCCTGAGATTCCAGGCCAAATAGTGAACTTACAGTTGTTAACCACAGTGATACTAGTCCCTGAAGCTCCTGCAAAAGTGGATAAAAATTGCATTCAGAACAAAATCTTAACACATAATTGTTTAACAGACTAAAAGAAACACTTATTTACCATGAAAGAAAACAAAAAAGAACACGGAAATAAAGCTCATGAGAATTAGTGTATGTTTGTGCATCATTCGAGTATTGGGGGTTGCAATTTTTTTTTTTAAGGATACTTCATTTAAACCTTGGGGTTGACCTAGTCAACTATATCCAAGTCTTTGAAGGTTAACTTATTCCAAATCAATGACTAATGGTTCTTTGCTATGATATATTTAAAAATGTTGCGTTCACAAATGGAAGTCATTGGGTGTATATGTAATTCCCCCAAAGATATACCACTTGCTATGGTCATTGATTGACTGAAGAAATGGTTATGCATAATTCCATAATAAGACATAAAACCGCTAGATTTTTCGATGGAAAAAGTTATTTGCTGGCCATTTAGAGTGTGCAGTAAAATTAAAGACTCTGATTATCATATTGCTTAACCCCACATTTTATCTGATCTTTTAAGAACTTGAGAAGTCTTCTAAAAACTATGATTCTAAGTTATTGGCATGTCAATCGTCACGTGTAATATCTTATAGAAAATTCTAACTCGCACAATATGTCGGTGGAAAGTATCACAAACCCTTTCAGTATGGCAACATATGTTACGGGTCAGAGCTTGATTTCCCGATATCAACATAACAATATACAGCTTTTAGAAAGGTACAATAGCCATTCAGCATACACAAAAATAAAATAAAAATCAGTAGTTAATCAGTTCACCTACATTTACTAACATCGTAACATCAAACACAAAAGTAGGATTTAAACACTGAAGCGATTCCTAAGATAATTTGTTGATTTTCACAGTAGTGATTGGACCTTTGCCTAAACTAAGATAATTTAGGAATACAACTTTAAATAGGACTCGAGGAACAGCAAACCTGATTGGTTCTCGTGATCAACAGCATATTGGTTTTTCACTGAAATTGCAATAATGTGATATTTGAAACAGGGCCTCTGATGAGCAGACCGAGCTTTGTATTGTCGGATTTCACCTCTAATTTTTAGCTTCTTGTGGTATCGGTCATATAGTACTTTTTCTTTAATGAGCATATAATAAACTGTTTTAAGTCACGTAAGAATCCTATTGAGTTTCAAGTTGCAATTACCAAACTTGACAACAATTAGTAAGATGCAGTGTCCGAATCCGACTCAAGTTTCCACCAATTCAGCACGGCCTCCATGCAGTTTATTACCATCATTCTCCCCATAAACCAAATTACTTACATCCGAATCACCATTCTGATCATCATCTTCAGAACACGAACCATGCAACTTTCTTTTTCTTTCATAACAATTATACGCCCACTCAAACCTTTTCAAAATATCTCTTAAGAGCCCCATCCTCCCCATCACCACTGTTTTCAAACATGTCCATCTCGCCTCTTTCAAAACTTCCACAAAATCAAAATCATCCAACACAAGCATCACACATTCCATCTGTAGCCTATCTTTTTGGTGTAAAAATATATACCAAATAATAAGAATTACGGAGTATGAAATAAACAAGAATCATACTAACCCAAGTATATAAAAATAATAAGATTTTTTTATTTTATTTTATTTTTCCTGAAAGGCTAAATTTATTCGACAACAACCAAATCAATTACAAGCAAGGACCTCCACAAAATTAACAAGATGCTAACATGTAGAGAGCCAAGGAAAACAAAAATACACTACAACAACAACAACAACAACAAACCCAATCCCGCCGGGGCAGGGTATGGGGGAGGTAGAATGTAGACAGATCTTACCCCTATTCCAAGGTAAACCCGGGAGTAGAGAGACTGCTTCTAAAGAGACCTCCGGCAAATGCATGTGTGCGCGTGAGAGAGCAAAGGCAGGAGGGCAACCGAGTCAAACCAAAACAAGCAACTAGCAGGCACCCGAAGCAAGGCTGGAAAAACAAGAGATAAGGGGGCACGGGCAGAAGCACAGGCAAAAAGCACAAAAGCAAAGAGCACAGCACCAAGAAAAGCAGGCAAACCAGCAAAACACAGCAAAGCAGGGAAACGCACGGGTCCTAAAGCTAAGGCAAAACAACCAAACACAGTGGCACGACAGCAAAGAGACGCTAAAAAAGAAGAAGCCAAACGCCAAAACAACCTAGACCCACGCACACCTAGCCTGAGCTACCCGCTTATCCTAATTCTATCTCTCCACGCCTTCCTATCTGAGGTCATGTCCTCGTACAAGAGCAATTCCTTCATGTCGAGCTTACATACAAAACATATGACCACTTGAAATTAAAACATAGAAACCACTATCCCAAAAGTAAAGATGCTGGACCCACGAACAAATAGAAACTAAAACCAATTCCATAACCATATATGCTGCACCAAATAGAAGCATAACCAGTGCAACTGAGCAGACAGCCTCAAAACAGCAGATCCAAACACCCCATTCACAGACTGCAGTTCCAAACACTCCTGTCAGCCTGACACTATCTTTTGTCACACTTGAATCTTTGAAAACATGACCACTTGCATGCATCTATACTTTGTCCAATCATGAGCAAAAATGTAGATAATCATGCAGGAAACCACACGAGTCATAAAATTCTCCCACTGAAGAAATTACCCACTAGAGACATAAAGTAGACAGCAAAGGCCACAAAGACTGTAGATTGACCGGACATAGCCAATTTATCAAACTACAGTACCCATGAACCCATACTGCCAACTCAATCCTCTCAAAAGCATAACAAATGTAGCCCAATGCTAAAGAACTGTCAACACCTGGGCCACACTGAATCCCAATGCTTGAAAAAATCCAGGATGAACCAATGATTGAAAACAGAACCTGGAACTTTTACAATAGAAACTGATCCACTCACTAAGGTAGTGTTTGTTTTTCTTAAAAATGTCTTAACAGGGTCTGACTAACCATAACATCTGGATCGGTCACAAACACCAAAAAGATGGTTTGTTTTTTTTTTCTTCGATCAGACGCGGACAGAGGCGTTAAGATCTTGTCGGATCAGACTTGGAGTGGTAGTCTTAATGCCTCTGAACCTTGAGAAAACAAAATAACGTTGCAAGCTCCTTGCCTAGTTATCTTCTTCTTTATTTGTAACTGTTGCCGGAAATTGTAACTGTTGCCGGAAATTGCCGAAAATTCTTCTTCTTCTTTATTTGTAACTGTTGCCGGAAAACAAAATAACCCTTTGTTTTCTTCTTCTTCTTCTTCTTCTTTATTTGTAACTGTTGCCGGAAACAATTGGTGTACTGCTTTTAGAGTTTTAGCTTTTAAGGGGTTCAATGTTTTCTCATTTTTTGAGGTGATAAGGTTTGTTGGCAGTAATGAGTGGTGTACGCTTTTGGAGCAAGTAGTGCAAAGTAAAAGGAAACAATAGGAAACAATAGTATTGGCTTGTAGGTTGGCATCAATATACAATGGGTTTATGGATGCAATTGTTAGGCAAAGTTAATAAAAATATATCAATGTTTGTATGTTCGCGGTTTTTGTTGTGTATAAGAGGGTGTATTAATTTTTTTCTTTTGTGTATTAGTGGGTTAAAAGTTTTCGGTTGTGTATATTTTATCGGCTTTTGTCATTATTATCAAAGACATACAATATCTAATGTTCAGACGTTTTTACAGAAAACAAACAATCTTATTTAATTCAGATTCAGACATTTACGCATCAGATTCAGATTCAGATGTGCGATTCAGATCCAGATCCAGAGCCTCTTAATAAACAAACAGCACCTAATTGATAATATTCCCATATGCTGTCACGAACTGTAGCAGAATGTGTTAAACTGAGAGTTATTGTATCCGTATGTTTCGAGGGTCCCGTAACCATTGTTGCCAATATATCGATTTATATTTCTTTGATCTTCTCACTATCCATTCGAAGCACTTGAGTTGAATATCTTGAAAAATCTTGTTAGTAAATAAACAGAATCATACTCACCCAAGTATATAAATCCTTAGAAAAACAGCAGAATCAAGACCAGCATGTTCAACAATCTCATTCTCCTTCATTTTCAAAGCTTGTGGCATCCAATTTAGAAAACTAAAATAAGAACTAAACTCCATGTTAACAAATTTCCCCACAAAGTTATTATTTCCTCTATGATGTCTGGGACTACTCCTAGCTCCATTAATATACTATTTTGGAAAATAAACTTTGTCATTAATGGGTTGGATCCTTAGTAATGCAAATGCTAGTAAGAATGCAAATGCACTTATTATGTTTATTAGAGCTGATACACCAATGTCTTCAAGACTTGCCATTGAAGAAAGATGTGAAGAAGATGAAGTGTTTTTATTGGTGTCAGAAATAGAAGACTTTTGTACTGTGTTGGGCTGTTTTGGAAAGTGGATGTGAAATGGAAATAAAATATCTTGTTTTAATCGTACTCCCTCCATCTCAAAATTATTGATATTAGAGAGAAATCACATAGTTTAATAAAAGTGAGGTCGCTTTAGTTTTCAACCACTCAAAGAGAATATTTCATTACTTTATTCTCGGATTTTTAATTAAAAAGAAAATGTACAATTATTTTGAGACAACCCAAAAGAGAAATATTGACAATAATTTTGAGACGGAGCGAGTAATATATTTTGTTTGCATTAAATGGTACTCCTTTTGTGTTTTGACTATAAGATTTTTTTTATTTTATTATTTTTTTTTATTATTTTTTTTTATTATTATTCTTTTCAATTTTAACTTTAAGGATATTCGTTTTTGTTATAGAATAATTAATGAAAATTTTACAAAAGAAAATACATTTAAAACTTAATTTATTTATATATTTTGCATAAAGTATTATGGATTGAGATTCTCTCGAGTATTATTTGAACAAGATAGGTTATGTTAATATTACTTTCAATGGAATTTTGAATTTAAGTAAAATAAAAGTGACACATTAATGGGCACACATATTTTTCCTTCTCACAAAAACATCAACATAACCTATCATGTTTATATTGAACTTTAGAGGATCTCAACCTAAGTATTATATACCACAAAAGAAGATAGTTAAGGTTAAAGTCGAAAAAGAAAGACATCAAAAAGTCAAAACAGTACAATTATTTTGTGATTGAGGTAGTAATGTATATGTGAAATTCAATAGATCAAAATATGTACTTATTGCGTCCTAAATTGTCCATCGAAAAAAAAAAAAAAAAATTAATGATTTCTCTCTTACTTTTTGAAGAATGACAATTGCACTTAACAAAAGGCCACCCCTAATAACAACCCTCATCAACCTACATTTTTCTTGCCACATCAGCTTTGTCTCTCCTGCGACCTATAGATGACCTTTTATACACAGTTAGACGACCTACACTAAAAAACGTACCCCACAAAAATTCATTATACTACATCCGTCCCACATTAAATGTCCACTATGAATTTTTTAAGTCATTTTTTCTCAACTTTGACCTTAAATATATTTGTTTGTGTTATATGTTACCTAATGAAAATTATACAAATGAAAATACGTTTAAAAACTTAATCCATTCATATATCTTGCATCAGCCATCAGGTATTATATAACACGAACAAAAATATTTAAAGTCAAAGTTGAAGATAAAAGACTTAAAAAAGTCATAATGAACACTTAATGTGAGACGGAGAGAGTAATTAATTAAACACAACACATATTTATTTGTTTCTCAATTTGACCGATTGTCCCAATCGGTTGGCTACTCAACCCACATCACCCTCAACCCGCTGCAACTCTCAACCCCACAGCAAGGCCGACCTCCTCCAACCCTCTTTGACCCTCACTCAACCGATGCTATTGGGGGTAGCTTAAGTAATTACTACTTATTGAAAGTTTGTATTAACAATTTCAAGTAAAGGTGATATGGTCATAACGATAAAATTTCCTTACCTATTTTTAGTAGTGGAAAGTTAATTTGAGACAACTTGAAATGAAAATATGGACGATAATATTGAGACGGAAGAAGTATTTTTGAAATTTTAAACAATTTATAACTTTTGTGTAGTGGTACCGTGACCTCGTAGTTGTAGAAAATAATTTAGTTCAGACTTCGATGGTTAAATATTTTAGGATCGAAGAAAAGCATAAAAATATTCACGGATATACTAGTTATGCCGGCGTATACATTAGAGCTCGCAAGTTTTTTTTTTTTTTTTGGCTTCTAGGAGTGAACTTGAATCTTCTCCGTCTATAAAACATTTTATAGTTGTACAAACAAGCGAATTGTATGAACTTGAATCCTTTTTCGTTTGTAAAAACATTGTTTCTGCTTAAAATATTTTGTTTTAAGAAGTGTAGCTCCCGGCTAACTGCTAAGAAGAAGATAAACCGTTAGCTTTGTCATAAGGGCACTCTCGTTACCAAGCTTTGGCATAAGAGTAAATACCGAACTTGGAATGAATATATTGAGCGGTGTTGTAAGAAAAGGAGTATGTTCACATTCCTTAGGCTAGAGTGACAAGGGTCATGTTTTGTAGATTTGAAGTAAATTTAAGGGTTTTTTTTTTTTTTTTTTTTTTTTTTTTTTTTTTTTTTTCACTAGAACATGAGTCATGCAAATAATTTAATAATATGCTCCATGCTAAAAGTACGATAGAATTTTCTAATTACTTCCCCCGTCTCATATTTATTGCTCATATTTCCATTTATGAATGTCTTAAATTAATTGTCCACTTGCCATTTTTAGTAAGAAAAAGAGAATTTAGTGAGGGAATATTCTATTTTAGTGGTTGAGAATTCTAATGGTCCCACTTTTATTAAACTTTGTGATTCTTGTCTCCTGACAATAATTTTTAGACGGAGGGAGTATTATTTTTTTTTTTCAGTACCAGTTGTAACAATGATGCGGCTTCATATTGTTTTGAACTTTTGATGACATGGAACGTGGGACAGAATGGAATTTAGAGTAAATTGCAAAAATCATCCTTTTGGTTTGGCCAAATTGCAAGTTTCGTTCTTGTGGTTCATTAAGTGCAAAAATCATCCATATTTCGACTGTTACGTTCACTTTTGGTCCTCCATTTTAACCGGTGTTAAGTGAGTTCCATTAGCAGTTACACGTTAGCCCTTTTGGCTAACGATCGTTGCAACGCCTATCCTTTAAACTAACGGCCGTTTTAATTTATTTATTTTTGAATTTTTTTTCCGTTTTTTTTTTCGAATTTCTTTTTGAAATTTTTTTTCTTCATGTGAATTTTTTTTTTCATCACATGTGAATTTTTTTTTCGGAATTTTTTTGTCACACGTAAAAATTTTTTATCGGAAAAAGTTGTTTTTGAAAAAAAACTTTCTTGGCACATGTTCAAATTTTATTTGAAACAAAAAAAATTTAGAAAAACAATTCTTGAAATTAATTTTTTTTCCTGAAAATCATTTTTCTCATGTGAAGAGAAAAAAATCATAATTTTTTTCCCATGTGACAGAAAAATAACTTTCTAAAAAATATATTTAAGAAAAAATGTATAAAAACATAATAAACACGGACGAAAACCCATATAATGGATAAAAAAACGTATAAAAATAAATATACGTTTTTAGGGTATAAAAACGGATATAAAAAGGTGTATAAAAACAGATAAAAATATATAAAATTGGATATACGTTTTTATATGTTTTCATACGTTTTCGTCCACTTTTATACTTTTTTATATGTTTTCATACGTTTTTTATCCGTTTTTATACGCTTTCGTCCGTTTTTATTACGTTTTTATACATTTTCTCTGAAATATATTTTTTAGAAAGTTATTTTTCGTCACATGTGAAAAAAAAATTATGAATTTTTTTCCCGTCACATGTGAAAAATGATTTTCAGAAAAGAAATTTTTTCCGAGAATTGTTTTTCTAAAATTTTTTGTTTCAAAGAAAATTTGAACTTGTGCCAAAAACGATTTTTTTTTTTTTTTTCCAAAAACAATTTTTTTCTGATAAAAAATTTTTACTTATGACAAAAAATAAGTTTCCGAAAAAAAATTCACATGTGACGAAAAAAAAGTTTCCAAAAAAAATTTCGAAAAAAATGCACATGACGAAAATAAAAATATAAAAAAAAAATCGAAAAAAACGGTAGATAAAAAAATTCAAAAAATATATTTCGAAAAAAATTAAATTATAAAAGGCCGTTAGTTTAAAGGATGGGTGCTGCAACGATCGTTAGCCAAGAGAGCTAACGTGTAACTGCTAACGGAACTCACTTAACGCCGGTTAAAATGGAGGACAAAAAGTGGACGTAACAGTGCAAAATACGGACGATTTTTGCATTTAATGAACCACAAGGACGAAACGTGAAACTTGGCCAAACCAATAGGACGATTTTTGCAATTTACTCTAAATATTTATTATTCCTTTTTCATTGTTACATGATCCGTGCATTATATCACGGGGAAAATTGTCAAGTGTCAGCTGTCAAGAAAGGACTTTTTTGTTTGACCATAGTACTTTTAAATGTTTTTAGAGTAAATTGCAAAAATCGTCCTTGTGGTTTTCTTAGATTGCAAAAAACGTCTTTGTGGAGGAAAGTTTTCATTATTTTGGTCCCTCATTTTAACTGGCGTTAAATGAATTCCGTTAGAAGTTACACGTTTAGCCCTTGTGGCCCATGACCATTGCAGCGTCCATCATTTTCTCACAAAAAACGTCCCAGTGGTCCGTTTTTACGCGTTTTCGTCCGTTTTCGCGAGTTTTCGTCCTTTTTTTCCGATTTACTCCGATTTTTTACGCTTTCGTCCATTTTTGGACGTTTTCGTTTTTTTTTTTTTTTTTACGTTTTCGCCCGTTTCTTTACGTTTTCGTCCGTTTTTTACGTTCTCATTTGTTTTTTTACGTTTTCGTCTGTTATTTTACGTTTCAGTCTGGTTTCTTACATTTCGTCCATTTTTTTTTACGTTTTTGTTCGTTTTTTACGATTTCATCCTTTTTTTACGTTTCGTTCTTTTTCTTACGTTTTCGTTTGTTTTCTTACGCCTTTTTTTGTTGTTTTGTTTTCGTTTGTTTTTTTCGTTTCCGTCCCTTTTTTTTTTTTACGTTTGAGTGTGTTTTCTTACGTTTTCGTCTATTTTTTTTTTACGTTTTACTCCGTTTTTTTACATTTCCGTCAAAATTTTTTATGTTTTCGTATTCTCTTTTTTACCTTTTTTACGTTTTAGTCTTTATTTTTTACATTTTTGCTCATTTTATAAGTTTGAGTCCGTTTTTTATGTTTTCGTCAGTTTTTTAGGTTTTCGTCCATTTTCGTTCGATTTTTTTATGTTTTCATATTTTTTTTTTTATATTTTCGTTCGTTTTCATATGATATTGTACGTTTATTGTACATTATTCTACGTTTTCATATGTTACGATAACGTAAGAAAATGGACAAAAGGGAAAGAAAATGGACGAAAGCGTAAGAAAAGGTAAAAAAAAAAGGACGAAACGTAAAAAGGCAGACGAAAACGTAAAAAAATAGAAGAAAACGTAAGAAAAAGAACGAAAACGTAAAAAAAGGATAAAATCGTAAAAAACTGACGAAAATGTAATAAACCGGACTAAAACGTAAAGTAACAGATGAAAACGTAAAAAAACAGACGAAAACGCAAAATACGGAGTAAAAAGTAAAGTAATTGACGAAAACTTAAAAAAACGGAGGAAATAGTAAAAAAACGTACGAAAACGTAAAAAGGACGAAAACGTAAAAAATAGACGAAAACGTAAAAAACGGACGAAATCAAAAAAATACGGACGAAAATGTAAAGAAACGGGCGAAAACTTAAAGAAACGGGCGAAAACGTAAAAAAATAAAGGAAAACATCAAAAAATGGACGAAAACATGCGAAAACGGACGAAAACGCGTAAAAACGGACCACGAGGACGTTTTTTGCAAATAAAAGATGGACGCTGCAATGGTCATGGGCCATAAGGGCTAAACGTGTAACTTCTAACTGAATTCATTTAACGCCAGTTAAAATGAGGGACCAAAATGATGAAAACTTTCCTCCACAGGGACGTTTTTTGCAATTAGCCAACTACAGGGACGTTTTTTGCAATCTGAGAAAACCACAGGGACGATTTTTGCAATTTACTCTTTTTTTTAACAAAATACAGTACTTTCAGATTTATTTAACTGGTCAAGTTATTTGGACCCTCTCTTATAAAGGGTTTTCAATCATTAGACGCATCGCTGGGTTGTACGATGTACATCGCCGGGTTGTACGGTTTGATCCCACCCCTGATGTGACAATATATGATGGTTTGTATAACACAACTCTTATTTAACAAAAGGGGTATGTTTTACATACCCTCCCTATAGGCTATATGTACAAACCGCAAAGCACATAGTATAAGACCAAGAGTAGTGGGGCGTTGAAGTGGGCTTAGTTGCCCTTTCAACGCCCGTTGGACCACCCCCATCAAGCGTTGAAGCCCGTTGAATCAAATTAAAATCAACGAGCGTTGATTGAACAGCGCTCGTTGAAGTTTGTTTGTGTAATTTTTTATTTACTTTTATTATTTTTAAATGTAGTTTATTAACTTTTATTTACCTTTTTTTTTTTTTTTTTTTTTTTTTTTTTTTTACTTTTATTCACGTTAACAATGAGATAAAAAATTAAAAACGTTACGTTAAAAAAACAAAAAAAAAAAAAAAAAAAAAAAAAAAAAAAAAAAAAAAAAAAAAAAACTATTCCATTAAAAAAAACCATTCCATTAAAAAAAAAACATACAATTTATTAAAATTAAAAAAACTAAAAAAAAATAAAAAAAAAATAAAAAAAATTAAAAAAAAAATCTTCTTGCATGTGCCGTCCGATATCACAAACTGATCAATAGCAGTACAAACTCTTTTCAACAAGCACTAACATTGAACAACATTAAAACCAACTAGCAGTACTAACCAATGTGTGATTTTGTATGTATCACAGGTAATACCTAATAGGTGATACTTAATAAATTATTTTGTATCACAGGTGATACCTCATAATGTAAGTAGGTAACTACAGTCTACACAAACTCAGTAATAATCAAACTCAATAATAAAAACTCAGTAATTATCCATTGAGATCCACCCTTTATCCCCCAACAACTCGAGCCTGCCCATCAATTGGTATTTCCTATCAACACTTTGAAGCAATGAATGGATGTTCCTTCCACCTTGAACAACGAAGCATTCTTCACTAATTTCACGAAACGTCTAAACCAAAATAACAACTAACATGCTCTTGCTTCTTCAATGACCTTGTACTTCTTACCATGGTGGTCAGCCAATCTCAATGCAAGCACAATTCTGCTTTGCTCCAACCGGGCAATTGCAGCATCCCTCTCTGCTCGTTGCTGTGTTTGCACAGTCTGCATTTACAGAAGAGACGAAAGAACACATTAAGCAACATTTTATCAGCAAATGAATTATGTAGCAGACAATATGAAAACGCACAAGCATATTTGATTATGATATTGAACTCTGTCTAACATATTTGATTCTCAACTCTAAGCCACATGCAGAATGCCATAATGTATTAGAAAGATATATACACATGCACCTAAACTGTCATCACAATTCGATAGTCACTTTTGACTAATGACTAATGCTAATGTGTTCATTTGTGAATTGTGACGAGCTGGCCGCATCAGAGGAAAAAATCCATTATTCTCATCTGTTTACATAGCACCATATACATGAGTACACCTAGTGGTATAATTCTTTCAGCTCAAAATCTACTATTCTCGTCATTTACATCTCTCACACTACGCGTCACAGCCCATAGGGTACAAATAAAACTGCGTCTACTAACCAATTATGGTACAGATATTTGGAAATTAGTTACTTCATGTCATCATATAGCTTTTACTGTCTCCGAAACGTTTCTGTATTATTCTTCCCATCTAGAGCCTAGCTCCGGAAAGGAGTTACTAATCATAAGAAAATGCTACACAATGCACAATCATACAATATTACCGAACCCCAAGGACCACATTGTATATACGAGCATGAGCCTTCTAATTCAGATGCTAATATCAAAAGCCAAAAAAAAAAAAAAAAAAAAACACGACAACAACAACAAGAGTCGGCAATATAGTATCACCTATCATAATTTAGGGATATTCTCTATGTAAAGAATATTCCAAGTAAAAATATTGACAGTCAGGTGCACTGTTCCAACCAAAGAAAAAACGAGTGTGTCCGTCAAAACAAAAAAGAGTGCCACCAGGCCCATCACCAATGCCTGTCCACTCTGACATATGTAAATCTCCAGCATCTTGTGCCACCACAGGACACTTGTGATACATAGTAGGCATCCATAGCCACTGACCTTTATCAGAGCATCATGGAAGACCCCTTAACTCACTTTTGAGCTGCGAGAACATGGAGCCCTACTGCCAAACTTCTACTACACTCTACTTAACAGTTGTCCTGTACTATTCATGCCCTAAGGGTATTGTGACAGATCGGCTCATGTTCCTTGTGTCACCATCTCCCATTATATGCACGCAGTTCTTAACTAATAACAGGCATAGAAGCTTGTTGCTACTTGTGGTACGTCGCTCTAATTTTGTTGTGTTAGCTGCCATGTTGCTTATGTGCTCCACTTATTATAAATCAACAAAAAAATTAAACTGAACTGATAATAAGAACCAGAACCGACCAATAGATACAACAAAACCGGAGACACTGACCAAACATAAAAGCTAAACAAAGTACTACAGATCCAACACGTACATGAAATCTAAAACTAGCATCATTGATAAATGATAATGCATTGTAATAATCTGTTGCTAACCGGTTTGTCTATTAACAAAAGAGAACAAACTTAAAAAACAAATTGTAAGCATCAAGTCTATTAACAACTAACATGCATTGTAATAATCTGATGCTTACAATTTGGTCAATGGACTTTTAGTGTTAATAGACTTGAGTACATGTTAGTTGTTAATAGACTTGATGCTTACAATTTGTTGTTTAAGTTTGTTCTCTTTTGTTTGTATTACGCAACAGATTGTTCCGAGTTAGCAACCGGTTGGTCTGTCTCTACTCATACCATATTTTGTTGGTTTAAACTAGTAAAGTATTCTTTTGTTTTTGTAAATTAATATCCTTACAAATGTAAAAATCACAGTTTGAATATACATCAAGATACAATGATATGTCTAACCACATTTAAAGTTCAATTGTGCATTTCATCAAACACATGGTGTGCGTTTAACTAATATTTTGCCTAAAGTATATTCTACATGGACAAACCAATATGGTGTTCAAAGAAACTAGAATCGATTGAACAAATTAATAACAAAAATAGTAAAAAATCATCAAATTTTATAAAAATAGATGTAAAGCACCATACACTTACTCGTAATTAACTTCAATTTAAGATTATCATGTGTTTTTTTTATGATTCAATCAAGAAACTGAATCTAATGGAATCGAAGATGTTTAACGAGAATGAAAAATGATGATGATGATGAAGAACAACGATGAATATGATGATTAATTTGGTGAACTGAATTTCGAAGTTAGGGTTTGATGACATGATTAGAAGTTGAAGTTGAATTAGGGATGAAATGGGTGATTGAGAAACACCGTAAGTGTGTGTGTTTTATGATGGTTTTTTTTTTTTTTTTTTTTTTAATTTTGGGTTTATATGATTGACCAAAATGCCCTTGTAGTATTAATGTTGGGTTTAATCTTAGCCGCTAGATGAAAATGAATATAGGGTGGGGATTAGTCCCTTCGTATGTACACAAAGTTTTGTCCTCAAATGATCTTTTATCAATTTATACATAGTACAACTATTTAAAGAACAAGATGATGCGTATGAATCAAAATATAACATGTGCAATCACTTCCTTAAAGTTATTAGAATATGTTAGTTGTAAATCATAAATTTTTTTTTTCGAACATCAAACAATTCTCTATCTTTTATATAATAAAACAAAACCCCTAGTGGGGACTTTTACATTTCAAAAAAATCAAATCATACCTTATTAGGTAATAATCAAATTATTATTATTATTATTATTTTCTTAAATATTAAATAAGAAAAGCCTAAATACTTCTAAATTTATCCATATTCTACAAAAAAAAAGAATGTGATTTGTAATCATTCAATAAAAACTTTCAAAAATATATGTGTCAAAATATAAAAAATTAAAACTTGAAAACGGTGGAGCAAGTTTTTCAAAGATTTGGGCTGAAACTTAAAATTCAGTATCATTCCCACTAAATATTTGAAGTCCCAACATTCCCAAATTCCTCCTCCATCAATCAAACTCGATCTCTTATCATTCATTCACGCACAATCATTGACGCAAGAACATCTCCTCCAAATATAATTAATATTAAAACCCACTACATTCGTAAATAACTCTAATTCAATACCTCAATCAAAGTACAATGGTTTTGAAGGTTCTGTTATAATAATTAAAACCCGAAATTAAAAATAATAATTTATTTAAATGATTAGAAAAAAACTCGCGCGTGCGCAGGCATTATATCTAGTATATATAATAACACAAGTTGTCGGTCGTAATATTATATTATCCGTTCCATTATAAAATTAATAAAACCTTAGCCCAAATTAACGAAGGTTTAGCCCATTAGATTAGTCCACCATTGGCCATTATGTGGGTTTGCTTCACTGGGTGTGATAATACGTTCTACCCAGGTTGACGTTCCATTAGCTTCTACTGGATCTCTTTCTTTAGCGCGAAGATATTCATCACCTCTGCTGCTTCTTACGCTTTTGGTAGGTATAGGTTTTGTATGTTGTTTTCGGCTTTTGCATGTTAATACCGATCAATATATGTAGGGTATAGCCGTTTCGTTTTCCAGGTTTTCATTTATTTTTTAGTTGCTTTTATACCTCCTATGCTGGTGAGTTTTCTGTTTCGTTATGCATGGACTTTTAAAAATTGTTTCTTGATAAACTTGCCAATAGATCTGTTAGGGTTTGTGTTTTTTTTGGTTGTAGATGTTTGTTGTTTTATTAGAATGACGTGTGTTGGTGGTGAAAAAGTAGATGATGATAGATATGGTTTTAGTCTTTTAGATCTGTTTAGGTTGGTGTGTTTCTTCGTTTTACATAACTGTTGTTTTATTAAACTGAAGATTTAAGCTATGAGAACCAAGAGTAGGGCATGCAAAAAACGTGATTCCAAGGATGTTTCACTTGACACGGTTTTGGCAACTGGGGGTCCTTTAGTTGATACGTGTTCGCCAAATGATGGTGGTGACAGCCTACATTAGGTTGGTAAAAGCGTTCTGCTTGACCGTGTCACTGTTAGTACCTTCGGTGAGGCCGAAAGTGTTGTTGATAGAGGAGTGACTACACTTACGTCGAAAAGGAAAAGTTCGTCTTTGGAACATCCTGTTGTGCCACCCTGTGGCTGCTCTCATCAAGGTGAGTGTCCTCAGTTGAGTAACCAGGTCGGTTTAGACAATTTAACAGTCAACGATGATTATCAGAGTCCGTGTTTTGAACGGTCTACGTCGACGTGTACTGGTGAGGGGTTTGTAGATACCTCTGGTACGGTTGGCGCTTTTGATGATACCTCATGTGCTTTAGAACCTACCAGTTGGGGTTTAGATTTGGTTAAAAGGAAGTTGGCGTGTGTGGAGGGGCGTTTGTCAGAAAATGTAATTCAAAAACGTCGCCGATACTCAGGTACATCTATGTTAGCGGGTGAGCCGCGATTTGAGGGTGGTGGGCCTTCAGGAGGCGTCTTAAAAAGGAAAGGTGTCGTTGTGGAAAACTTTGCGCGACATGATGGTAGTATAAGCATCCCCGGTTCACTTCGTTCGCAAACCGGTGATCCTTCTGTAGACTCATGCCTTATCAGTGACCCGTTGCCGCCTTCTAAAAAGAAAGCGACCGCTGTTGAAGAAACATTGCTTCATATTCATAAAAACCAGCTTTCAGTTACACCTGAATAGATACATGTTGTCAGTACTGATGGTAGTTTAGGGTCAGATCAAATAATGTCTTCGCAGTGTGTTGTTGAATGAGTCACGCCAAACGCCTATCGTGGAGGTAGTTGTCTCTTACAAGTTCATATTTGCAATTGATTTAATAGAAATTATATCGTGACACCTGTTAAATGTTTCTCAATTTTTGACAGGAACGTCCCGTGGCTCAGTGGTTCTTGGCTTTCAGTCGGGAATAACACGTGCGCTTGAATCTGGTAGTTTTGATGCTGAATGTACGGTGCCTGTTACTATCGGTTTTTGATGTTCCTCATACGAAGCGGATGCTGAACAGACTGTTTGTTAGACTCCGGCAGTTGAAGTGGAGTTTCAAGGTAACTAGTGGGTTTATTTTCGGTTTTCTTTCAACTGTTGAGTGACGATTGTTTCTAAAGGTTCGAAAAATTTTGTATAAAATCTTGCAGGGACTGGGCGCGGTGCAGTGACACTAGACTTTGGGTCACACAGGGTTCTTCATGTTTCTGAAGGTTGTTTGTACTCCATGTTGTTGTTACTGTCTCGATTCGCAAGCCGTTTTGTTATGTTGGTGAATGTCTTGCTGCTTATGCAGGACCTGTCATTAACAGACAACCATCGGCTTCTGCTGAACGAATGAGGGCCGGATCTTCAACAGGTAAAAAAAAGTGTTGTTGGTATCCAGTACAGTTTCTCTCAAATGTTGTTTCAATTAGGTAATGTACGAAAACGTTATATATTGTTATTGATTGCTTTGTTGTTTATGTAGGTAATATTCCTAATGCGTCTACATCCTATTCTGAAGGTTGTTTGTACTACATGCTGTTTTTACTGTGTTGATTTGCAAGCCGTTTTGTTACGTTGTTTAATGTTTCGCTGTTTATGTAGAGCGTGGCGTTAATAGACAAATATCTGCTTCTGCTGAGCGCTTGAGAGCGGGATCTGCAACAGGTAAAAAAATTATTGTTCGTGTTGATACAAAGAGAAACATAAAATAATCAATTTTATACTTTACCTATTGTCGACTTCTATGGAATACTGATTTTGGAAGCATTAATCTCAAATTTGGCACTATGCTTTTGTCTTGTGGCACCAACTTAATCATGGACTCACATGGGCCTTTTTAACCTCCTTTGCTATATCATTATGCAACTTTGTTCCTTGAAATATTATATAATTTTTTCTTTTTTTTTTCTTTTTTTTTTTTTTTTTTTTTTTTTTTTGTGAAAGGTGAAATATTATTAATCACAAAAAGTACACATGACTCTTTTAAACACTCATGGACAATCCCATGATGTTTACTTTGAGTCACTCAAACAAAAAATAAGCTTGACAATTACAAGCATTCTACAACCATCTTTCTAATCAATACAATTACTCACCAATACACAGAAACTATACAGACACCATACTATCTTTTTACATCCTCTTTTTACAATATTTTCTTCTTGTCTCTTTTTATCTGCACCTTCCATTTTTCTTCAACTTCCTTGACTGAATGAGTATCTTTTACAACAAAGTTCATAATTCTCATTTTGATGCAATTCATAATATTCTGAACTAATACTTCCTCTGTTCTTACACAATTTTGAAACAGCCTCCTATTTCTTTCTTGCCACACAAAGTAGACAGCAGCTCCCAGAATCAATCTCCTCACAATACTCCATATGTTTCTATTAGCTTTTAAAGCTGAGAACTCTTCAATAATTTCCTTCCATTTGTATGAAAATTTCTTATCAGTTAGCTTCTGTATTTCACTCCACACTTTGTTAGTATAAGGGCATGTAAACATCAAATGTTCATGGGAATCCAGTCCTTGTTTGCAGAATACACACTTCATATCATCACTTGGTTTCCAAACTGCAATCCTATCCTGTGTCATAAGCCTTTCTTGAATAGTCATCCAAAGTATGAATGAGTGTTTAGGTATACACTGAGGGAACCAAACCAAATCTTTCCAGACAACTTTGCTACCATTGCAGCATAAATCCTTCCATACTGTTTTAGTTTCAAACTCTTTTCTGTTTCCATTATTAGTTATCCATTCCACTTTATCTTTATCCTCATTAACCAAAACAGGAACTTGTATATTACTCAAAATAGGAAACATAATCCTTCACTCTTCAGGCCAACACCAGTTACCATCTTTGATCAGTTCATCTATTGTGCAGTCACTAGTAAACCTTGCATTGTAAATCTCCCTGGCAGATATGACTTCACTCAGAGGACCTTCATTGCACCATTTATCATGCCAAGCTGAAATTGATTTCCCATTACCAATTTTATATCCAACATGCATTCTGATTTTCTCCCTAAGTTTTAGAATGTTATTCCACCCAATACCGCTATTTTTATCTTGAGACACTTCCCATATACTTTTCCCTTTCAGCTTTTCTACATTTATCCATTTGACCCACAATGTATCCTTTTTTTCAGCTATGTTCCAAAGGTGTTTACAAATTAACACCTCATTCCATATCTGCAAATTTTTAATACCTAAACCACCTTGGTCTTTAGGTCTACAAATATTGTCCCATGAAATTTTGGCTTTGCCCTTAGTTAGTTCCCCTTGGCACCACAAGAACCCCTTTAGCATTTTGTTAATCTCCTTAGTCACAGCTTTGGGTAAAATGAAAACAGAGGCCCAGTATACTTGCATTGAGGATAAAACTGAGGCTATTAATTGCAACCTTCCTGCATATGTTAGACTTCTATTCCTCCAGTCCTGTACTCTACATCTCACCTTCTCAATCAAAGGCTTACAATCATTAATACTTAGCTTTTTAGTTATCAAGGGCACCCCTAAGTATCTTACTGGTAATTTCCCAACTGTGAAAGGAAGAATTTGCAACATTCTTTCCTGTTCTGGAACTTATAACCCTCCAAAGAAAATAGTACTCTTTTGCATATTAACCTTAAGTCCAGAAAGCTTACTAAATTCTTCTAAAGAATCTTTTATTATCTTGACAGATTGTTCATCACCATGACTAAAGACAATTAAGTCATCAGCAAATCCCAAATGTGTTATTTTGATTTTTTACACCCCTGATGATACTTAAAATTCTCAGCATTACCAATATTCTTTCTTAAGAGCAAATTGAAAACTTCCATAGCCATTGTGAACAAGTATGGTGAAATTGGGTCTCCCTGCCTTAAACCTCTTCCTCCCTTAAAGTATCCTACTCTTTCACCATTCACATTCAAAGTAAATTTGGCTGTGGTGACACAAGTCATGATCCATCCTATCATTTTGTTATGAAACCCAAACTGCTCCAATACACTCCTCAGAAACTTCCAGTCCAATGTATCATAGGCTTTTTGCAAATCTATCTTTAATGCACACTTTTTAACTTTTTGTTTCCTGTTATATCCTCTTAGAAGCTCTTGTGCAATTAAAATGTTATCTGTTATCTGTCTACCATCAATAAAAGCACTTTGATTCTCATTGACCAAGTATCCTAGAACACCTTTTATCCTATTTGTTAACACCTTACTTATGCACTTGTACAGGACATTACAGCAGGCTATAGGTCTAAAATCAGAAACTTTACTAGGTGTTTGTATCTTAGGTACCAGAGAAATTAATGTAGCATTGAGCTCACCTAGGAGTTTTCCTGAATTGAAGAACTCTTGAACTGCTAGACACACCTCTTTTCCAACAATACTCCAGGATGACTTGAAAAACTTTGATGTATACCCATCTGGTCCTGGTGCCTTTGAGTCCTCAATATCAAACATACCAGCCTTTATTTCTTCCTCACTAATAGGTCTCACCAATTTCTCAGCCTCTTCAGCAGTCAATTTCTTTATGAAGTTCACATGATTACTTTGGAACTCACTGACATTGTCTTTTGAACCCAAGAAATTTTTGAAGTGGTTTAAAAATTGATCTGCTACTTGCTCTTTTTCATATCTAACCCCATTTTCTCCACAAACTTCCATGATTCTGCTTCTATGCTGCCTTCCTTTGATGATTTTGTGAAAGAATTTAGTGTTTCTATCTCCTTCTTTTAGCCACTCAACTTTAGCTTTTTGCAAAAGAAGATTCTCCTCATCTCTCACAGCTTCACAATACTCTTGCAATAGAAGACAACATTTTCTTTTCCCCTCCTCATAGAATGGATTCTTATCTACTTCTTCTTGGGCTAATTTAACTTTTTCCCTTAATGCATTAACCCTTTCATAAACATTCCCATTTTTCCAACTCAAATGATGCAATTTATACTTGAGAGTCTTCAGCTTCTGAGTAATTTTATACATATGAAATCCATTTATGTTCTTGTCCCATTCTTCTTTAACCATTGGTAAAAACTCTTCCTTTTCAGTAATAAAATTGGACATTCTAAATGCTTTCTTCTTTTTCATCCCCCCACTTGGTATTATCAACACAGCTGGTGAGTGATTAGATATGATATAAGGAAGAAACACACTGTGTGCAGATCTAAAAGAGTCCAAGAAACCTTTCATTAACCATTATCCTGTCTAACTTCTTCAAAGATATTATATAAAAATTATCTCTAACACAAGATGACGTTTTCTCATAAATTATAAGCAAAATCATTTGTATATTCAATCAGACCGAAAGTGATGCAACCTTTTCATATCTTTATTATTATTATTATTATTATTATTTTTGTAAGATAAAGATGTTTCTTGTCAATCATACGTTTTTAATATATTGATTTCTTATCAATAGAATTTTTTGTCGCAAGGATATCTAATAATAGTTAGCTTATCGTGCACAATACTTACTAGCTCTTTCACCATATTGTAGTAATTGCTAAAAATATATCCACATGTAATTAAGTTTAGTTATTTATACCCATAACTACTATTAGTATTTCAAAAGAGTCATATAGAAGAGTAATTTGCAAGAAAATCATGACATGTTTTGAGGCGGACGAACAATCTAAATGGTCAATTGAGTCAGTTTACACATCGACTTATACATATTGTCACATACTTTTCCATAACTATAAGTCCTACACTCCTACATCAGTTCTTTATAAACTTTTGGAAAGATGATAAAATGATCAACCCATATAAAATACGTTTTGACAACCTTATTTTCTATATATTATTCAACACGCTTATAAAATCCAACCATGACCCATAATACCTCAAATAAAAGTAACCATACAAAATAGAAAAAGATCCACAAGTGAGAAAAGAGTGTAATCCACAATGATAAACAAAACATGAAGATTATGTAACACGTACACAATGTTTCACAATGAGATGATCAAGCTTGATCATTAACGAACGACTTACTCGAAGCCCTATCGACCCGCCATAGCACTGATGGTCATATTGTTTATAGAGTCGTGCTTCGGTTTGTTTTCTTCTGGAGTTGACTTTGACTCAACTCTGCTAATGAAGAATGCCGGTTTGTTTGGAGCAGGTAATGGTATAGTGTCACTGAGAAGCATAGTGATCATATCTGAAGTTGTTGGTCTATCCATTGCGTCTTCTTGTACACAAAGAAGTGCCACATGAACGGTCCTCATGAATTGTTGCACGACACAAGTATTTCTAGTTGTCGTGTCCTCCAACTCCAATGCATTCCCTTGTTGCCATAGCTCCCATGCCTAAATTAACAGAGACCAATTACAACGCATATGCTCATTATCTTCGTGTATGCACCAAAACTATTTTTTTTGTGCTATGTGCATAAAGAGGTTACAAATTGATTTTCACTAGACTTACATATCCGATAAGATTAATCGTTCGATCAAGATGAACGAATGAACTATTTTTTCGCCCACTAAGGATTTCTAGGATCAAGACTCCAAAGCTGAAGATATCAGATTTGATGGAGAAAGTCCCCTCAAGTACGTACTCAGGAGGCATATAACCACTGTACATATGAACATGCCATTTCAAGAAATATATAAACTAAATATGAAAAATAACAAATTCATCTATATAAGATTCCCAAGTAAAAGTTTGGTAATCTTATTTTCTTAACCTGTTTGGTAATAGCAAGTCAAAGTTCTTGATGATTATTCTATCAAGAGAACATATTATTCACCAAGTTTTTAATATGGGAAACAAAAAGATCATCAAACTTACAATGTTCCAACCACCCTGTTAGTCATTGCATGGGTCTCGTTCTGCTTGAACATTCTTGCCCGAAATCCGCTATCTTGGGGTTCATATTCTCATCTAAAAGAATGTTATTAGCTTTTAGATCCCTGTGAATCACACGCATTCTTGAGTACTTATGCAGGTATAGCAACCCCTGAGCAATTCCTTCAATGATGTTAAATCGCTTAGGCCAATCTAGCTCAACCTTTTTGTTTTCATCTACAATACAAGATATCAGTCCATCATTTAATATAAGAAATAATGAATAAAATACAAAATTGTATGAACTATGAACGCATGTTACAAATATCGCATACCAAAGAGAAAGAAATCTAAACTTTTGTTGGGCATATACTCGTAAATTAACATCTTTTCTTCCTTGTGAATGCAACAACCAAGAACCCGGACAAGATTTGTATGTTGGAGTTTGGCTATGAGTATCAGTTCATTCTTAAATTCAACTAGCCCTTGCGCTGATGTTCTTGAAAGCCTTTTGATTGCGATTTCTTGTCCATCTTTTAGTTGTCCCTGCATTTGCGATTTCATGTATATGTCGTTAGATTAAATGCATATATGTAAAACAAAATAATTCTAACATAAAAGTTCAACATGAAAACATCATCACCTTGTAAACAGGTCCAAAACCACCCTGTCCAAGCTTATTTTCAATTGAGAAATCGTTTGTGGCGGCCATGATAGAAGCAAAGCTGAATATTAACAAATCATTTCCTTTCCCAACATTACTTTCAAGATGATGCACATCCTTGAAGCTATCACTAGCTGTTAACTCAAGGAAATATTCATCTCTCTTTCGTTTCTCTTCTTCCACTATCAACATCACGGACTTAACAAAATAAGAAACTATAGCATACAAACAGAAGCAAGGTTTAACTTTACGAATTCCGTACCTTCTTTTTTATGCTCTCTGTTCATCATGCACCACAGAATCCCCACACGGAGGAAAATCAGAGGAATGATGGTACCAATGATTATATTTATCAATTTTGTTTTAAATTTGGTTTTTATTCCTGCATGATAATAGGGTTAGATACGAAAAAGGCTAAAATCGTAGCAAATACAATAGTAATATGACATTCTTACCTGTAGTTGGATTTTGGTGACCGATCACATACATCCATGCAGAACCCCATGGGTCATCAGAAAAGCTGTTCCTTCCTCTCCAAAAAATACATCCAGTTCCATTGGTGTTACTGCTATTGAACCCCACACAGCTGCAATCATTCCAACACTTGACAAAACAGTCACTAATGCTTAGATTCAAGTTACTATCGACAGCATTGCTTGTCATATGAGGATCAAAACCGCCATTTTGATAGCTAATTTTGTCATTCTCCCTCCTGCAAAGAGGTAAACTTGACTCCATGCAACCCATGCGGGGCTGAAATCCATGACAGAACTCAGGGACCACTTGATTAATATATTTATGACCATCAATAATTCGCCCGCCTGGTGTTATAATCCACATAGGGAAAGGAAGATAGCCAGAGTCTTCACTTATGTCGTAGCTAATGTATCGTTCTTTGTTGTTG
The DNA here is from genome assembly GCA_021014915.2 of Artemisia tridentata subsp. tridentata. Taxonomy (NCBI): domain Eukaryota; kingdom Viridiplantae; phylum Streptophyta; class Magnoliopsida; order Asterales; family Asteraceae; genus Artemisia; species Artemisia tridentata. Next base: position 61,996,561 of record CP139505.1, on the reverse strand, counting down.
TATACACTAGTGAGTGTATAACCATATATTGTAAACATATTCTGAAACGTTTGGTTATCTAGATTTTCACTAGTCCAGTAGGGTTGGCCTCGTCGTCGAATCAATATCTTATGAGATGTTTCATTAAAAGGTTCCCAGCTCAATATAAAAACTCCTGCATCCGGGATTTCATTACTGATCCAAGACGTCAAGGTCCAATTCTGTCCAGTTGTTATGTCATACCCAAGTTTCATACCCGGTAAAAGTACGTTAGTTGGATGATCAAAACTCTGCCACAAAACCCTCTTGTCATTTTCATTAATAAGCCGGAAATTACCATTGTCTTCAAGGGTTGCAGTCACATTCGGGTTTGGACCCGCATCAATGTTAGTAATGGTCATCAGGGTTCCGCTTCCGTCAGTGATGATCAAGTTTCCCGTGTTTGGGTCGATGGAGAGGGCATGACCCGAGGTGGATTTGATTGGCCTATTAGGATTGGCTACCCATACTTTCCTGGATTCAATGTCGTTTGTGTACCAGATTCCCAAATATTCGATATAACTAATATTGTCAGCAATGAAGAACCCTAATGTGAAATTTCCAACAGGCCAGGAAACAAGTTGGTCCCGATATGAGAGTTGGCTGCCAAGTTTAATCGTCGAGAATGTGTCACAAAATATGACAGTGGAATCACTACCACCACTATTGGTGTAAATCATATTACTATCCGTTTTATCATACTCGTAGGTAACAGATCTTGGGCATATAGAGTGGAACAATTGACCGTATAACGTCGGGTTACAGGTAGAAACCTCGGTATTGCAACAGTAGTCTGGTGAGGAGGAATACGCCTGGCAAGCACTCTTACACCCTCGTCCACCATCCAACCGCAGGGCCGGCGGGCACTCTCGATTCAAATCATTAACGCAGCCCTTCTTTTCGTATAAAAACTCCCTGTCTGTCAGCTGTACGGTCATTGGTAAGTTAAAACCATTCATGATGCTGACATCATAGGAGTACCCGTAGCCGTCAATGCTTCTATTGATCTCCGCAATCGTAACGGGTGGCGAGTATGTTTTTCCATAGCACTCCATTTCACCAGTACCACAATCACCAGTGCCACATAACCAATGACCTGACCCATTGAACCTGCAACTGGTCCTACCCCAGATATGACCCGTCCAGTTTGTCGGAGCTTGGAACGAGCGCGAAGTACCTTTTGTGAGCTCGAATCCGGTGATATTGGGAATAGGTTTGCCTGAGATTCCAGGCCAAACAGTGAAGTTACAGTAGTTAACCACAGTTATAGTACTCCCTGAAGCTCCTGCAAAAGTGGAAGAAAATTGCATTCATAATAATATCTAAACATACATGTGATTGTGTGATTATGTAATTGTTTAACATAATACAAAAAAATACTTATTTACCATGAAAGAAAATGAATAAAAACAAGTAAATAAAGCTCATAAGAATTAGTTTATGTTTATGCTTCATTTGAGTGCTGCTGGGTTACAATTTTTTTCTTTTTCTTATAGCAATACTTCATCTAAAACCCCCAGTCGACCTAGTCAACTATATTCTAGTCTTTAAAGGTTAACTTATTCAATTCAATGACCTAGTCAACATACAGATTTATTGAAAAAAGTTGCTCTCACAAATGTAAGTCATTAAACAACGAGAAAGTATGAGCCGATGAAGACGAGGTTTGGGACTAATCAGCATAAATGTGGGCACAAGAAGATCATTAGGTATCAAACTTCTTTTTTGTAAACAAATGAAACTCAAACCAACCTAAGACTATGCCCAAAACCGAGAGGACCATTATTGCCTATTATTAACTAGCAGGCACCCGCGCATTGCTGTGGCGGGTACCCTGTAATTAAAATTTTCAACAAATAATGTTTTTTATAATACATTTTCATGACAATAACTTTATAGAAGACGGGAATTTTAGGTTGTAATAACTTCAAACAATGACAAACTATATTATGTTAAAAGTAGATAGAACGTAGACATGCCATTTAACTTTTTTTTATAGGTTGTATTTATTTTTATGTCACAAATATTTTGGTGTTTTTGAGAAGAATATTTATAAATTTATTCTAATAGTTTGTTTGATTTGTACCATGTGGTTTATTTATTGTATTTTTGCATTGAGGGGTGTTTTATTGCATTGAGGGGTGTTTTATTGATTACATTAACCGAATGCGTTAAATATATATGTTGGTGCATAAGTTAGCTGTACAACATAGTTGTATTGCTTAATACTTAATTTTTAAATGTCTTAGTTATTTTCAAATGCCTATCTGTACTACCTATCAACGTGTTGGATCAGCTGGTCTTATGTTCATTTTTGTTTGTATTGGTAGTTTTCCTAGAAATCGACCCGTTTAAGGTACAAATTTAGTTTCTTTCTTCGTGTATTTTGTATTTTTGTTACAATTTTCTAAGATACAAATTTATGAGAAAAATGTAACTCAAGGTTTTGCAAAGACGTTTCTAAAAGATCTTTGTCTGAACTAATTTCAAATCTGTTTTGGACATTCCCAAAAACAGAACACAAAACAAGACTTTACATCCGATATCAGACATCTATAGACCTTATATCTGAAAAAACAAGGTCTAAGAAACTCATTACATGAACAGAGCATCCTTCACTTATTCTTTCCATCTTTATACAAGCACTTGTTCAGCCACTTATGATTCACCTTTTATGCACAATACCATCTAGCTACATTTCAAATACTCCTTCCACCTAGATCATTCAACCTGCCACCACAATGACCAAGGCAGAAAAGGAGATTGGCATCACTAGGAACCCATTACCTCTCCACTGCAAGGGCTATACCAGTTATGCTACATTTCCATATACTACAATGGCTTCACACAACTGGGAACGCACACCTTGCAGTGAGTACCAACCATTACCTCCTTGGCAGTGTATAGATAGGACCAAGTAGGTTCATCGTTCACTCCTCACTATTCCTATCTTCATACACTGCCCACCAAACTCACTTACCCTTCTCACATTGGGAACCTACTTTATGGATCTCAAAAAGCCGTTGTCTAGAAAGCTCATCAAAAAAGCAATTCTCAATTACCTAACAAAGGCCTATTGAGAAGTATCATTGAGGCTTAATAGAGAGACAGCTTGATGATTTCCAAGATACAAGGCCATCAATGTGTAGTGAGTTTTAGAATCATAGATTCAAGATCTATAGAGGAAGATCTGAATCTACATGGTTAAAAACCACACATGCAGGTATCATTGAAATCCCACCTGCTATACCCATGAAGCTGCTCAAAATCAACAATTATTCTTTGTGCCAAACAATCCTTAAGGGAGGCTGCTAAGGGGAAAACTTCATGGATATTGGAGTGGTTGTACTAATGCCCACTCCCAATAGGATCTTGAAATACAGATGTATAGACCATGAAATGGTCCATACTATTCAGCAGGAAACTACCTTATGCTTGCTATTTATCTTTCTATGAAAAGGAAATCCACAATGCTGCCAACAGACCACTTGAGGATTGATCTTCCATAGGTAAATAGAACAACAAGCAAGCTACTAGCCATCTGCAATCCCATGAGTAATAGAGACATCCTCAAGCCTCAACCAAGGCTTTTCACATCAATGTCCCATCTTTTGTAAGTTTGTATAACTGCAGCAGACTTTCTCACATTCAAGCTCATGATTTTCCATTTAATCTCATCTTTCACAATCTTGATTAGTGTTTCTTCATCTTTATGCTCATCTTGGAACAATCTTAGGTTTCTTTCATGCCACACATTGTAGACACAGGCTGCAGTCCCAATCTTACTCACAACACTCTTGATATTATTGTTTTGGTGCATTGACATTAAGCACCCAACAATGTCATTCCAGTCATCTCCAATCTGATCCATATGAATCATTCCTTTAAAGGCTGACCAAATCTTGCTTGAGTAATTACATTGGAAGAACAAGTGAGACACTGAGTCACAACCTTGCCCACATAGTGCACATGTCAAAATTGACCCAATACTCCATTTAGCTATAATATCCTGTGTTTGGAGTGTTTGATGTAATGCTAGCCACATAATGAAGGTATGTCTTGGGATGCACTGTGAAAACCAGATAATCTTGTACCATGGAATTACAGGGTAATTGATCCTCACATCTTTCCAGACTTCACTGATTTTAAAATTAACTTTCTTATTTGACTTGTTAACCCAAACAGTCCTGTCTTGTGAGTTACTGAGAGAAGGTACCTTGATAGCTGCCAATAATGGGAATTTGTTATACCATTCAACTGGCCACTTCCAAACACCATTCTCAATGTGATCAGCAACACAATCAAAATCATTAAACCTTGCATCATAGATGTCCCTTTTTGTGATAAAATCAGATAAAGTGCCAAACTGATTCCATCTGTCATACCATATAGAAGTCTTTTCTCCATTACCAATGATTTTGTAAGTATGAGATCTCATCTCATTCCTTAGAGCCATGAGATTTTTCCATCCCCAGCTGTCATTATCATTCACCTCAATATCCCATATGTTTCTACCTTTGAGCTTGACTTTGTTAACCCATTCTACCCATAAGTTTTGTTTCTGCTCCACAATCTTCCAAACATGTTTCATCAGAAGTACCTTATTCCACTATCTTAATGACTGAACTAATTGTTATGCATAATTCCATAATAAGACATAAAACCGCAAGATTTTTCCATGGAAAAAGTGATTTGCTGGCCACCTTTTTAGAGTGTGGAGTCAAATTAAAGACTGATAACTATAGCTTAAAATCAACATTTTGTTTGTGTAATAGTCAAGTATTGTACAAAACCAATAACATTCTCCTGCAAGACTTTGAGAAGTCAACTTAAAACTAAGATTACAAGTCATTGGCAATTCACTCGTCACTTGTAATATCTTATAGAAAATTCTAAGTCATGTGGGTGGAAAATATCACAACCCTTCTTAGTTTACAGAAAAGTAAAATTTAAACACTGAAGCGATTCCTAAGATAATTTACCGATTTTCACAGTAGCTACTGGACCTTTGCCTAACCTAAGATAATATAGGACCATATGGTTACCTAACAAAGGAAGACAAACCGCAAAGCAACAAACGACTCAGTGAGGGTAAAATGGTAATAAGAGTAATAAACCTTTAAATAGGAAACAAGGAACAGCAAACACGAGTGGTTCCCGTGATCAACAGCAACTGGTTTGGCACTGAAATTGCAATGTGACATTTAAAACAGGGCATCTGATTAGCAGACGGAGCTTTATATTGTCAGATTTCACCTCTAATTTTTAGCTTCTTGTGGTATCGGTCATATACTTATTCTGTAATGAGGATATATGTTAATAAACCGTTTACCTCATGAAAGCATCCTATTGAGTTTCAAGTTGTAATTACCAAACTTGACAACAATTTGTAAGATGCAGTGTCCGTATGGAAGACAATGCCAAACACCAGGTTAAGTCTGCTAATGCTACATCCAAACACTCCTGCTCTGTCCAAAGCATCCATAGAAAGAAGCAACACAAGATAGTGATACTACTTCAGAAGTGCCTAAAGACTTGTGATTCAATGTAATAGTGATTCAATGTAACAGTGTTAAGTAGTATAGTCTAGTATAGAAAGTTAGTTACATAGCTTTGACTTTCTTAGTTTGACTTTCCATATGTTTATATAAATACTGCATTTGCAGCATTAATTCATTAATGAAAACTTTACATTTCATTCACTTTCTCTGACCTGCAATATGGTATCAGAGCAAACTGATCACCACCAACAAACTCCGGCCACCAATAACTGATTCAGGCTACCAATAACTAACTTTGACAGTCACAACAAACTTTGACCATCACAACAAACCACCATAACCATCACAGAACCACCATTATTCACCATTCTAACCACCATTTCTAATCACAAAATCATCAAAAACACACATCATCTCATCAATTCACCATATATGTCACTTAAAGATCCAAAATAATTGTTTTCCTCATCAAGAACCATTCAAACATTCAAATAACAGAATTTCCTGCCATAACCTTCAAACACCATGACTGATAATGCTTCACCTTCTAACAACACACAAACCATTGATGACATCAATTCTGTTCACCATCCACTCTACTTCCACCCAAATGATCATCCTGGCCTTGTATTGATCTCAAAGAAGCTGGTTGGGTCAAAAAACTATAGCTCATGGAAAAGATCCATGATGATTGCTCTCAATGCAAGAAACAAGTTAAAGATCATCAATGGTTGATGACATCAAATAAGTACATTTTATTAGCATCATGTATCCTATGTATATTGCTTTTTTTGTATTATTTTATATGGGAATTGATACTTAATCGCCTACTTTTGTAATTCTCAGTTATAAACAAGCATTTGGTGAAAGTTAGCTATTATGGACATAAAATGGAGCAAAATGATCAAGATTGGAAAAGTCTGCTGAATTGAAGAGATTAAAGACCATTGCCTGACTTTGAAGCATGCGCCGCATCTGATTTTATCATGCGTCGCATATGAAACTTTGGTCAACGAAGAAGAACCAACTTGTTCTACTCCAGATACGCCGCATTACATTTCATACCTACGACGTATCACTCTCAAGACTTCACCAAAAGATGATCCAAGATACAAGAGAACATGCGCCGCATAAGAGATTGAAGATACACCGCATCTTAAGGCGGTGTACGAATATTCTGGAATATAATAATCTTGGACCCCACGCGAAGTTACCTTGATACGCCGCATCGGACCAATCCGATGCGCCATATCGGCCATACACAATCCTTACCAAGAAATCAAGTGGAGATTAGAAGCTTAATGAAGAAGTCAAGATTACAAGTCGACACTTGAAGATGCTTTCGTATTTTGGCCATAAAATCTTCATCCGGACTCCGTTTTAGTTGATTCAAGCGGCCACGGAAAGAGAAAAAGGAGATCTACCTGTATCTAAAAGAGATGCGGCGCATCAGGTCTTTAGATGCGCCGTATTGGGAGATGCTCCATATCATATTTATAGATACGCCATATCGGGTCAGTTTCAGACTTGGAGGCTACGTTTACTTATAGATGCGACGCATCTAACTCTCTAGATGCGCCGTATCGACCCAGATTTCAGAATCTATAAATACCGAATTCATTAACGAATTAGGGCATCTTTGGGAACCCTTAGGGTCATTCCCAGACGATCACAACCCCTCAAAACAGCAGAAGATCACCCTAGAAGACCTAATTATCCTTGAAGAGCATCTCTAATCATTGTAACGTATTCATTATGCTTAATACTCTATTCATTACGATTATGTTTATGCACTTTGTTATAGAGATTATGGGCTAACACCCTTATGTGTTAGCCATGTTTATGATTATTTGATATTTTGATGTGTTTCTAATTCGATTGGTTGCTAAGTCTTCGTTTTAATTACTTATGTTAGTAGTTTGTTTTATTGTAATAGTAAGCTTTAATTCATCAGGATAGATGGCCGGTAGTATGTGACTACGGAAAATCATATGCCCGCCTTAAAATTGCTTTCCCATCAATTAAAGTCTATATGATGATGTCTTTGGTGACTTATATTAGTGCTTTGATAACCTCTGTGTCTATTAGTGGCTTGTGTATGTGACTACGGAATATCATATATCTCCCACGGTTATTACTAACCTGATCAGTTAATAAATAACTTTTAGACATAAGTAATCATTAAGGGTTTACTCGCCGATATAATGAGATCCAACGAGAAAGGTTAAATTAATATACACTTTATATAGAACTAGCAATAAAACAAGTGACAAGCTATTTAAACATAAACACAATTATTAAGCAGCTTTATGCAGATTCCAATTAGAATGGAATCTAGACTCTAGGTATACAAGAGGTAGGATGGACCGCGCCTAGTCTTGAGCACCAATCACTGCAGGTCTTAGAACTTATTAAAACTTAATCATATATGAAACTTGGTTAACACACTCTTCTTATCTTTGGTATTTTCTATTGTTTGTTTATCTTAGTTTAGTTAGAATAAAACCAAACCCGTGCCAGTCTCTCAGGCTGAACCCCCCTTTACGTTAGTTTAGGAGAGTCGAATACCTCTAGAATTAGTATATTAGAAATCTCACTCTTAGTGATCGACACCCTACTTACCAGCTAGGCTACATTGATCGGGTACACTGCCCGTTAGTGTTGTTATAGGTTAAGTCGGCAAAATATAAATTTAAAACTTGATAAGGAATAATCACCTATACAACGACACATCAATGGTGAATTTCAAGAACCTGATCCTACCTCTGCAATCAGATCAATTTGGGAAAGAGCAAATGGCATGGTAATTTCTTGGATCTTTTGCCCTTATAATATAAAATTCATATTTAATGTGACATACGATGAAAGTGAGATGGATGCTAAAGATTTGTCTCCTGATTTTTATAAAATTTTGTGGTATTTATGGATCTCATCTGATATCTTAAATACATTGTAAAAAAAAACAAACATATTCTATTATCTTAAAGTTTGGCTCATAAGTAGAGATATCACACCACCTCTCGCGGCTGAATCGATCAATTTCATTAGAACGCGAGTAATTCTTGGGTGCTGAAAACTAAACGTAATTTGGTAAGACCTGTCATGAAAGAGGGAATTTTTTTTTTTGAAAGGTGGCTGTCATTTTTTTGGATGGAGTCACACCCGCCACATCGGCATGCCCTCATCCTCCACGTACCCAGACTATGTTGTCTGAACCGGGTCCACGCTGGCGTAGTGGGGATTTTTAATGGCTTCCGCCCGGAAACCGTTTCGCCTCACACGAGTTTTCTCGCTGGAGTAACGGTCGGATGAAAACCGGGGCAGGCTCGGATTCGAACCTGCGCAACATTGGCTCACAGGCTCTCCTCTTCATTGCCTAATACCAACAGAGCATTGTGGTCCACAAGTGAGGACTTCCCGGTAGGTCACCCATACCAGTACTACTCTCACCCGGGCACGCTTAACTGACTAAGCATTACCCAGTGGACCACAAGCCTGTTGATATGAAAGAGGGAATTGATTAGCAAAAACATAACTTTTTTTTATTGATACTCGATTAAAAATGTAATTTGTTTTTGTAGCACTACATATTTTTAGCACTTACAAATATGAACAAGCTTTGCACGCTTCTAAATGTGAACATTGCAAAATAAACTTTTATGAAGGTGAAGAAAATAATGTGTACATTAGGTAAATTAAGCATGAGTGTGTGATCATTCAAGAGGTTGACTTGATTCCTATGCACCGAGTCGCTAAGAGAAAAGAATATTACAAAAAATAAACGACAAAAGTATTCAACAAATCGTAAAAGGCAAAACTTGTACAATGATATTGTCGTCTTCATACCTACCAGCCATCCCCAATTTTTTTTGAACGGTCACTTTCATTTTTTGGATTAGAGTCGCACCCAAACTATAGTGGAGATTTTTAACGGCGTCCGCTCAGAAACCGTACCGCCTCCACACGATTATAATTTGCTGGAGTAACGGCTCGATGAAAATCGGGACCGATTCGGATTCGAACCTGCGCAAGAAGGTGCTAATTTAGGAAAAAATGCCCCACACAAACTGGCCCTATTCGGAAGTTTAGCTCGAAAGTCAAGCTGCCTCTTTTTGAAGGCTTCCTTGTCCTTTCTCCCTTGAGCTTTCAAAATGTGTAGACTATTGCATGCATGCATCTTTTATTTGTTGGAAAGTCCTTTTCCACCTCTCATTTTTTTAAGAGATAATGACAAAAATAGGCCAAAAACATTCCCCTATTTCAAGAGGAAGCCAAAAACTACTTCTTCTTCCCATTTTGTCCACGCTCGACTGCTCGACTGCTCGACCCCATTAAGGTTTTGACACTTGTCTTTGCAAGTACAATAGGTAGTTAGAAGGTTTTAGGTTAAATGACAAATATACCCTTAAACCCATGTATAAATAGCCACATGTCACTAACTTACTTCTCTCTCTTTTCCCCCATCGCCGGCCACCGCCACCTTCCGGCCACCGGAAAATTTTCAGGCGAGCTATTTTTCTAGCCAAATCGATAGATCGGTGCACCCTCTTCGTTTCTAGAGCGTTTTAGCTCGTGACTCCCACCGCAACACCACCCACGCGCCACCCACCGCCACTGCCACCACGCCGCTGCCATCACCACCTTCCCCTTCCTCTTTTCAACATCAGACTGGTATCATCCCAAACTGATTAAACACTCATCACATCTAGTCATCACCAATCGAAGAACACCATCAAAGAGAATGCAACTACCCATTTCATTTCATTTTACTGATCAATTTTTGACTTTTTTACTGTTTGTTGTTATTTGCAGAATTGCAACTAAGACAACCCGACAGGTACATTATTTGATCCACTATGTGTTTATATGTTATAACTTATATATGTATGTATGTTGATGTTTATGTGTTAAAAAAAACAGATTGGAAGTAGGTTGAATATAAGCAGAAACTATGCTGCAAAAGATATTAGATTTGGAGTTGATGCTAGGGCGTTAATGCTTAGAGGCGTTGAAGAGCTTGCTGATGCTGTTAAAGTTACCATGGGCCCGAAGGTAGATAATTTTTTAATTTACCGTTGTTTAAAAGATTTGATTTTGATTGGTGTAAGTAGGTGTTTGTATGCTTGTTTGTTTTTTAGTTTTTAAAATTGAAAATGTAGGTCTTTGAGCGTATTTGATTGGCTTATTTTTCATAAGCGCATATTATTCGGTTTATATTATAGCATATGATCTTATTTTATGGTTTTTACGACATAATAAGCTCATACTCGTAAGTCGCAGAAATGCTGAAAAATGGGATTATGAGAAATGAGCATTAAATAAGATAACAAGCCTGGGAATAAGCTAAAATGAACACCCGTGTAAATTAAAGGTTGAGAAATTTATGCTATTCGGTGATGATGTTATAGGGGCGTAATGTGGTGATTGAACAAAGTTACGGAGCACCAAAAGTAACGAAAGACGGTGTTACGGTTGCAAAAGCCGTTGAATTCAATGATAAGGTGAAGAATGTTGGCGCGAGTCTTGTGAAACAGGTTGCTAACGCTACAAATGATGTGGCTAGTGACGGTAATGTTCACTCCGTGATTCATTTGTGTATCTTTTAGTAATATCTTGTAACGTTGTTTTGATGGGCTTTTTGCTTTTTATTGTCTCAGGTACAACTTGCGCAACAGTTCTTACACGCGCTATATTTTCAGAGGGTTGCAAGTCGGTTGCAGCTGGTATGAATGCAATGGACCTCAGACGCGGTATTATGATGGCTGTTGATTCGGTTGTAACTAACTTGAAAAGTAGAGCCTGAATGATGAGCACATCTGAGGAGATCACACAGGTTAATATATACGGAGTAACATTTAATTGATTTTATATAAATTAATTTTTTTTTATGGGAGGCTAAATGCAGTATATTGTAATATAAATAACAGGTGGGTACAATTTCCGCAAACGGAGAACGTGAAATCGGCGAACTAATTGCTAAGGCTATGGAAAGAGTTGGGAAAGAGGGTGTCATCACTATTCAAGTAAGCTTGCTTTTACGTTACTCTTAGTCTTATCATTATGATCATAAATATCGGATAATTTGTTAAGCTCTATGAACGGATGTAGGATGGAAAGACGTTGTATAATGAACTAGAAGTTGTTGAGGGAATGAAGTTAGACAGGGGATATATATCTCCACATTTTATCACGAACACCAAAATCAGAAATGTGTAAGTCAAAATGCTTATTAGTCTACTAATTGTGTTATATGGATCTATTCAAACTTGTATGTATGTTGAATGGTTTAACTTTTTGATGATTCACAGGAACTGGATGGCCCTATTGTTCTAATCTACGAGAAGAAGATTTCAAACATTAATTCCGTGATCAAAGTGTTGGAGCTGGCACTGAAGGTAGAGTCCTTAATGAGCTGAAGTTTTATTCCATTTTTAGTTTTAGTTATGCGGTCATTTTGGATGTGTGGTGAATGTATATTACCTATTGTTTTTTATTCTAATTCAGAAACAAAGGCCTCTATTAATCGTTGCTGAAGATGTGGAAAGTGAAGCGTTGGCTACCTTAATTCTGAACAAGCTCCGTGCCGGCATTAAGGTTTTAATTGTTTCTATTAATGCTTAGGTACTTCTCTCTGTAACAGCCTTATATGTTAGCTTACGAAACATGCTGTTTTCTGCTTAGGTTTGTGCCATAAAAGCACCTGGGTTTGGTGAAAACAGAAAGGCCAACCTCCAAGATCTTGCCACTCTCACCGGAGGCCAGGTGAGTTTTTGATGTTTTCTAGTTTTAATGGCATAAATCGGGTTATTCTTGAATACAGATAGAGTTGCGTGACGGTCTAAAAAGGGTAATTTTTCAATACGATTGAGTACTCCAATGGTAATTTTTAGTAAAATCTTATAGATAATTAATGTATTCAACTTTTTTTTAAAACTATTTCGTCATACTATTAATGTAGATTTTTTTGAATAAAGTGATTTAGGAGGTGGTAAGCATATGAAGTACACTCTTGACCTTGTCTGACCCTGTCTATAGTTAACTAAGTATCATATTTGTGATAACATATGACCAAAAGTTGACCCATTTTAGGTATATGTGTCGAGATTGCCATCTATGATTGTGTGTCAGTCGGTAGATCCTTTACCATGGGCCTTATGTTTGACCTTCAGGTTATAACAGAAGAACTTGGTATGAACCTTGACAACGTGGAGTTGGAAATTTTGGGATCGTGTAAAAAGGTTTGTCACATGACATCAAGCATTAATAACAAATAGTGACTTGATATTCGTTTCTGGGTGTATAATGAGTGTTCTTGTTGTAGGTTACTGTATCGAAAGATGACACAGTTGTGCTTGATGGCGCCTGTGATAAGAAGTCGATAGAAGAACGGTGTGAACAGGTAAACTAAATTTTCTTCAATGCAGGTGGTGGTGTTGCTCTTCTCTATGCATCTAAAAAGTTGGACAAATTGCAAACAGCCAACTTCGATCAGAAAATCGGGGTTCAGATTATTCAGAATGCACTAAAGGTCACAACTTTATGTTTTTTTAAAGAAGACACATTTTACTGGCACATAAATGTTAATATGGTGATTGGTATGTAAGCTCATGCTTTGCTCGACTAATTGCAGATGCCGGTTCATACAATAGCATCTTACGCTGGAGTGGAAGGTTCGGTTTGGTTGGTAAGCTTTTAGAGCAAGATGACCCGGATCTTGGATATGATGCCGCCAAAGGTTTGTGCCAATATTTTTGTTATATGCATAAGCAGATGTAGAATTAGAAACTGGGCAGGGTGGGTAACGTGTTAAAATGGGCGATTTCCAACCTGTTTCCTGTTTAATCAATTCGACCCGTTATGCATGAAATATTATCCAAGTTGACCCGGTTTATTAGGGGATATTTGTTATTAATCGAATAGGAATTGGCAAATTAAAGTTTCTTGATAAACAGGTGAATATGACGACATGGTGAAAAATGGTATCATTGACCCGTTGAAGGTGATAAGGACAGCCTTGGTCGATGCAGCAAGGTTAGTTGAAGCAACTGCGGTTGGTTGATTTTTTGTTGTATATCTAAAGACACTTCGAACTGATATCCCTTTAATTCCTGTTTTTTGTTTCTGTGTGTAGTGTGTCTTCTTTGATGACGACTACTGAATCTATTGTGACTGAACTCCCAAAACCGGCTAGTGAAGCAACTCCAGGAATGGGCGGCGGCATGGGTGGAATGGGCGGAATGGAATTTTGATCGGCCCTGTGTTAGCAAAAAAGATTGACATACATTTTACTGACAGAATAAATACATAGAGCTTGGCTCAGTATGTGCGACACTTGGTAGTAAAACAAAGGCCTAAGTGTGTTTACAGTGTGAGAACTAGTACATTTTCTGCACAAAGGTTGTGATAATGTCAATTAACTTAAGTAGTAGAGGTTAGAATTAGCATATATGTAAAACATGTATCCTGCTGTAAAAAGGTAGTGCATTGATATATTTCAAGAAGTATAGCTTATGTTTCTTGAAACTAATTTGACTGGTGTAGATTTTTGGTTAGTTGGATGTGTTTTTTAATTCGTCTTTTAGGATATTAGTCACAGGGAGACTGATTTGGTGCCGTTCATTTTGCTCCGTAACATACAATGGAGACTGATTCAAAACATTGATATCGTTGTTTGAACCGGGAGGACAAAAAACGAATGCCAAATCCACAAATCATTTGAAGCCGTCGCTTCAAGCAATACTGCTTATCATTATTTGTTATTCTCCATAAATCTATGTATATCTCACAGCTTCATAAATGAAATTATGCGACTCTACATATTCTTTTTTTGATAAATGTTAAGGGAAGATGTTACATTAAAAGCTTTGGTGTAGATGATAACTATAAATACAACTTAATAACCTATGGAATTCCCACAAAAACATTTTTATATTTTATAGTCGCCCCAAACTAAATATGTGACGATGCTCGACGGTGCTCAACTGACGGTGCTCGACTTGCAACTGCTCGACCGGGGGCGTACTTTTTTGCTTTGGAAATGTAAGACCGGGGGCGTACAAAATCTTTTGATTTATTATAGGATTTATTAAAACCACCAACACTATATTAATTACTCGTAATATTTAAAGTTAACATCTACCATCACATTTATTATATCCATCTCCCCAACTAGCAGTCGAGCATAGGAAACTTGTCAAAATATGTGTTGAGTTGACTGCTCGACTGGTGGTCTCGAATGTTCAACTGCTCGATTCCTCAACTGCTTGACTCCTCGACTGCTAGACTTTAATGCTCGACTGATCGACTGCTCGACTATGAATATATTTAATGATGATAATTTTAAATGTGATAACCTATATGGAATAGTATACTACTCACGTATATTTAAAGTTAACATCTGCTCGACTCCTCAACTGCTCGACTCCTCGACTACTCGACTTTAATGCTCGACTGATCGACTGCTCGACTATGGATATATTTAATGATGATAATTTTAAATGTTAACCTATATGGAATAATATACTATTGAAAGGCATCCTAAAAAAATGAGTCTTTCTAGTACTAAATTTTGTGTGTATCTTGTTTTTTAAGATGACAGTAGTTATGGTGTTTCACTAAACAGAGATATTACTTTAATGCTCGACTGATCGACTCCTCGACTGCTTGACTATGGATATATTTAATAATGATAATTTTAAATGTTAACCTATATAGAATAATATACTATTGATCGACTCCTCGACTGCTCGACTTTAATGCTCGACTGATCGACTGCTCGACTATGGATATATTTAATGATGATAATTTTAAAGGTGAGTTATATTTACTATATGGAATAATATACTACTGAAGTATATTTAAAGTTAACATCTGCTCGACTCCTCGACTGCTCGACTGCTCGACTGCTTGACTGATCGACTGCTCGACTGATCGACTGATCGACTGCTCGACTATGGATATATTTAATGATGATAATTTTAAATGTTAGCCTATATAGAATAATATACTATTGATCGACTCCTCGACTTTAATGCTCGACTGATCGACTGCTCGACTATGGATATATTTAATGATGATAATTTTAAAGGTGAGTTATATAACCTATATGGAATAATATACTACTGAAGTATATTTAAAGTTAACATCTGCTCGACTCCTCGACTGCTCGACTTTAATGCTCGACTGCTCGACTGATCGACTGATCGACTGCTCGACTATGGATATATTTAATGATGATAATTTTAAATGTTAACCTATATAGAATAATATACTATTGATCGACTCCTCGACTTTAATGCTCGACTGCTCGACTATGGATATATTTAATGATGATAATTTTAAAGGTGAGTTATATAACCTATATGGAATAATATACTACTGAAGTATATTTAAAGTTAACATCTGCTCGACTCCTCGACTGCTCGACTTTAATGCTCGACTGCTCGACTATGGATATATTTAATGATGATAATTTTAAATGTTAACCTATATAGAATAATATACTACTGATCGACTCCTCGACTGCTCGACTTTAATGCTCGACTGATCGACTGCTCGACTATGGATATATTTAATGATGATAATTTTAAATGTTAACCTATATGGAATAATATACTATTGAAAGGCATCCTAAAAAAATGAGTCTTTCTAGTACTAAATTTTGTGTGTATCTTGTTTTTTAAGATGGCAGTAGTTATGGTGTTTCACTAAACAGAGATATTACTTTAATGCTCGACCGATCGACTCCTCGACTGATCGACTGCTCGACTTTAATGCTCGACTGATCGACTGCTCGACTATGGATATATTTAATGATGATAATTTTAAAGGTGAGTTATATAACCTATATGGAATAATATACTACTGAAGTATATTTACTAGCAATAAAATTGATATTCTGGTTCAATCCGATCCGACCCCAAAACCGCCAACACCAACATAGCTATCGTGTATTCTCTTCAGTTAGTTTGTCAAAGGGTAACATTTTAAGTTAAAAATAGAACTTAAAACGAAGATCATACACTACGTAACATTACATTATTTGTAGATTGAGTAAAATGATCACGTCAATTGTTTTTTGACCCAAAAGTTAAAATGATTGACCCCAGCTGCAGTTGTACTCATTGCAAATGAGGAAGGTGATGAGTAATTATCAATTTCGAGATCTTCCTCTGAATTCCAGTCAATACCATTACTTCATTATAATAATTGTCAGCCTGCATCAAGATATATCCTTTAGAAAGACACATATGCAGGCCACAATTGCTCTGCAGCTATATACATGTTATGAAATGGCAGAAACGCAAATGGATAAAATCATATTGTTTGAGCATAAGCAAGAACAGATGACTTTAGGAGGCAAAATTAAGTTACTTCCGTTATAGAAGCCAGTTGCAAAAAAGCTAAATATTGTCAACTAAGTTTTGCAAATCAGTAGCTACGCCTTAAGACCCACAACTAACAGGAGACGTATATATGATCATTCATAACGGGAAACTCTAATCACGCATGTCAACAAGAGATTAAGCAACTACCAAAGTTTAAAACACAAGAATGCATGTTCAAAAAGCTCCATCTGATTCACCCATCAGCAAATCTACATTGCGGTGGTGGCGAAGCAGTGATACAGAATGGATATTGCATCTTCAATTCATGTTTTCACAGCTAAGAAACAATGCATTGAGCATACGTGCAATTGTTTCAAGTATAGCCTTATTGTTTCAAGTATAGCCTTATTGCATGAAGACATACCTTTTGATCTAGTTTACGTAGACGCGCCGGTTGTTGTTTCAAGGTCAACCCTTTTTAAGTGAGGGGCAACAATAAAATCCAACTTTACCAACCACAATGCAACCGCAGATGATGTTTGGGGCATAGATGCAAAGCTTGCAATGATATCATCCAAATCACAGTCAAACCCAAGAGCTGTGTCACTTTCATATGACCATCCATTATTGATTGCACCGACAAAATCACCAAGAACCTGTAAAAATTCAGAAAAGACACAAGAACAGTTGAATACTTTGGTTTAAAACATTTACGTGTGGACAAATATGACAGAAAAGAGAAAGTTCCACCTGTAGCAACTCTGACAGAGTAGAGGTACGTCTTAACCGTCTAACCCATACATTATGCACAGATTTTGTCCAAGCACCCACCATCGAACCCTCGGGCATTGATAACTACATATATAAAATGAATAGATCAGACCAGAAATATCTGTGATTTATTGAGTAAAAATGTTAACAATAGCTTACCTCAAGTGTGTAGGCTGCAGCCTTAAGCGACTGTAACTGTGAATCATACCTACATGTGGCAACATGTGGCAACATGAATAAGAGTTGCTACAGGCTTAGGAAACATATCCGGATCTGAATCATACCTACATGTGGCAACATGAATAGCATATCTTTCTTCTAGATCAAAATCAAGCTCAAATGTTTTATGACAAATCCGACAATGTTTCTCATCTCTCCAAAATAGATCATGACACCTTTCACACCTAGCAAATGAATCAAGAAAAGACTTTTTGCCGTGTTTTATTGAACCTAAGGCGGAACGAAATGAACTCCACACCCAATAATCAAATTGTTGAAGTCGACTCCATTTCTGTTTAGCTTGCTCTCTATTCCCTATTGGAGCAATTACATCACTAGTAGAAGCCAGATTATCATGATGCATATAATTAAGGCCCAGCAGATTGTCCACATCAGACACAGCTGATGAGCTATCATCTCTGGAAATACTCCTTTCAGAATCACCAGAAATGGTTGGTGGCCCAACTCTAACATCACTATGAGGATATAAGCACATTGGGAGGCACATATTCAAAAATACTTATAAGCCCCTAAACCCCCACATTCTTTCTCCCATTTAATCGATAACTCGTAGTATATCTTTTCAAATAAGCAACCACATTGTCATAATCTCATTATCTTATACCAAAACAACTAAAGTTAGTAGCAACTTTAAACAAGCCCAGAAACTATAACCATGTTCCTAGCAACTTTAAACTAAACTTTCCAAATACTTTATCATATCCGTACACTCACTGTTAGTGGAAAATTAAAGTTCACAAAATTTTGCAAAAGAGTTTACAAGATTGTGTGTACCGCCGATGCACTAAGTCTTCGCAAGATCACAAGCTGTCAAAACAGTTGCCCGTGTAGTTTGAACCTGATCGGGAGTACAGACTACCTCCGTCGTGTCTTAATCACAAGCAGGATGAATAATCTGAGGCCCGATATCTGAGCCCAACTCTACAGGGTTAAGTAAACCGACCATCTATGGTTCAAGGTCGCCCGGAATCACCCCTTGATCCGTTTACCCTAGTTGTTTCCCATAGAATAGCCGATTACCACCGTGGTGATACAACACTTAGATCGATCGCAAAGACAAAAACAAAGGTTTCCAACACTAGCACTTGAAAATTGTTTTGTAAAATTATGTGAAGTTTGATTTTCCAATATATAACTCCCTAAACATCCATCATCTGTGACACTTAGGCACAATATAAAAGCCATCTAACTATCTAACTATGAACACACTTGAACCACCTACATCAGAGGCTAATAAACACACTCAAACCTATGAGATGCAGGCAAAAGGGACCAAAAACAACACTCAAGCCTATGAATCCCATTACCAACTGATGTCTAAACATTGTAATCAGATTAAGAAATTGTAAATAAAGACTGGCTCCAATGTATTATTGAAAAAAAAGCAGAGGTAGAACAATAAGCAAGAAATCATGGCTAAAATGTATACTCCAATAATGAGCACTAACAATAAGAGAGCGATCATTTATGGGGATGTGATGAAATAATCACGACGAACTTACTAGTAGGCCTTAACTGTAGTGATGAAGAATTGTGAACCATTAGAATCTGGTCCTGAATTCACCATGGCCACCATACCTGCAATAACCATAGCTTTAGAAGGGAGTAACATACCATTTGTTTTGAATCCTACTAACTTCAAGTATTATGTAATAAAGAAGAGGACAAGAGTAGAACGGTAAAGACCTGCATGTGAATGTCTGATCTTAAAGTTTTCGTCGCGAAAAACTCCACCATAGATGGACTCATTTCCTTTCCCATTGCCATAGACAATATCTCCACCTTGAATCATGAATCCAGGTATGATACGATGAAAAGGCACTCCTTTATAGTGCAACGGTTTACCACTCCGACCCTTTCCCAATTCCCCTAATTCCAAAAAAGAGAATCAAGTTAGATACAGTGAATATGAACTAAAATTCGTTCTTATTTTATCTTCTGAATGTGAGTAAGTGGGAGGTCAATGATATTTTATCTACTAGAATATGAAACATCAGATACCTGTGCAGAGAGCTCGAACATTTTCTGCAAAGAAAACAAAGGTATTTGTTGATTAGACAAAGAATTGTAAATCAAGTAAAGAAGTCAAACAGAAGGTTGAAGGCTTACCAACAGTTTTAGGTACAACTTCACCATACAAGCCGATTACAATTCGTCCTGTAGTACAAGCAAAAGGTAAATCCTATGAGTTCATGATAAATGTATAGGATAAATATAAAAAAAAAAAAAAAAGACTTTAATATTCATAGAGTTTGTCTTGCACGATTCATTAGTTGAGCAAAAGGAAAGCTAATTTCATACATATATCACAATGCAAAATAGACTCCATTCCATAGAAGCAAAGGACCATACCTAATCGCTGCTTATCAATATCAACATCCAGAAATACTCTATGGGTAATTTCATGCACCTCTGGCACTGTATCTTCCTCCTGAACACAAAGTAGGTTATAGGATTCCTGTCAATTAGAAGTAACTTAATACTAAGCAAAAGTTATCACGTAAATTTGCTTTTTGAATAAGGATGTGCATCCTTCAAGAGTGGACAAGCATATCAATATAAAGTACTAAACTAGCTATAGCAACCAAAAATTCTAGAGCCAGGCACACTATCTATTATGAAGCACAAAGGTGCTAAACATATTTACATATTTAAACCAGATACATACATCTAACTAAAGTAATGGAATTCCCGCAAAAAGGTTGTTATTTGATGATCCAGGTAGATTGATTATTCATTTACTAACTAGAAGAGTAGCAAAAGACGAAGTCTTTATATCAGAGAGCAGGCTATGAGTCTTATTCAAAAAAAAAAAATTCCCTTGCTATACTTGGTTCAATTTCATTAAAACTGTAACTTCATCTCATCTTCCAACTTGACAGTGTGCTTTTAGTATAAAACATGTATAGAAAAAGATAACTGAAGTACAATCATTACTCAATGTTTTGGTTATTATATCTCTTATAAATTATTTACTATACGTCTATACTCTATACCTATTACTATACCTGATATTTGTCACTAAAAGAGTTATTCATTTGTGTTGACATGATATTAGACCAACAGTTCACTTCAGAAACCAATTTAGATACCTGCAACGGAGGCCTACTTATGTGATATAAAGTATCGATTTCCCATACCGAGGTTAAATGACCTGTTGGATGAGCTTCACGATTCTACTGTTTTTTCTAAGGTTGATTTGCGAAGTGGTTACCATCAGATTCGAATTTATGAAGGGGACGAATGGAAAACAGCTTTCAAGACTAAGGAGGGGTTATATGAGTGGCTCGTTATGCCTTTCGGGTTGTCGAACGCACCGAGCACTTTCATGAGGCTGATGAATCATGTATTGAAGCCATTCTTGGGGAGCTTTATTGTTGTTTACTTTGATGACATTTTCGTGTATAGTCGGACCATGGATGAGCACCAATCTCACCTTTCACAGTTGTTCAAAGTTCTCGATCAAGAAAGGCTCTATGTGAATTTGGAAAAATGTGAATTTTTTACTAACCAAGTAACTTTTCTTGGTTATCTTGTTTCTGAACAAGGTATAAAAGTGGATGAAAAGAAGGTTCAAGCAATTCGCGACTGGCCGGTACCCCAATCCATTCAACAAGTTAGAAGTTTTCATGGCTGTTTATGGTGTCAACCCAACCACTCCACTTGATCTTGCTGTCCTTGACACCTCCACAAAATTCAGTAAGGAAGCCAGTGATGTAGCAGCTGATATCAAGTCAATACATCAGCGTATTCATGACAAAATTGCAAAGACTAATGAGCTCATTAAGTACCGCCGTGATAAGGGGAGGAAGCATGTTCTTTTTAAACCAGGTGACCTCGTTTGGCTACATTTTCGAAAGGAAAGATTTCCATCTAAACGTTGTTCTAAGCTGAGTCCTCGGTCTGATGGTCCGTTTAAAGTTATTGCTAAGGTGAATGACAATGCTTATAAAATTGATCTACCGGGGAATTCGTCCGCTTCAGCCACCATTAATGTTGCTGATCTTCAGCCTTATTATGACCCTGACGAACCCCTTCCAAGTTTGAGGTCAAACTTTTTTGACGACGGAGAGGATGATAGGAAGGCACCGGTCCAAGCCCATAATCCCACATCTACAGGCCCGACTCAAAGATGGATTACCTTGGTCCAACTAGAGAATCCAAATACTTGACTGCATGAAGTTTGATTGCCCCACGTTTTTTAATTCACAGCATGTTCTTTTGTTTGAAGTTGTCAAAGTAGTTATTTAGGTTTTCCACAAGTGTAGGAAACGTGGGTTAGAAGTGCTACTGTTAGTTTTCTTTCTTTTCAATCATATGTACTGGAAAAGGGGATGAAAAGGCAGACTTGATTTTCCTAAAAAACTTATTCTCTGTACTTGGGGGATAATTTAGTCCTTGCTTTCTAATTTTGGGTAGATAATTAGAAGGTGATCTTGGACAACTAATCCAAATTCTCGTGGTGTGACTGTATCGACAATTTGGCTTAGAGATTCTGCCCAACAAAGCTATTGACTCAACTATCACGATCCAATCAAGAGGCTTGTTGCCATCACTAAGCTTAGCACATTAATGACTTAAAAAGCAAATATTAATCTTCTACAGTAGTTCTGCTTAAGTTGATGAACTTCAGCCCTGTTAACCCACTCCAGTTTTCCTCATAAATTTGTGAAACCCCCAGTCTATTCAAACCCCCATATAGTTTGCATTTTAATACAGAACCACAAGGCATGTCCCTGATAACCTAACATCTACGCTGTGATTAGGCAACCTTGTTTACATTCTTCTGCAATCACACAGAACAACAAAATAGCCTCATCTCACTACTTTAATGAAAAAATTAAAGTTCGTGTACAATAATTAGAGTAGGGAGTTACTAATATTCTAAATATCAAGTGATTCAGTGATATTTTGTTTTTATAGCAATTTCCAGTGCTTTGACAATTTTCTAAATTAAACCTAATCATCACGCAGTTCTATATGTGAACTATCTGAAAGCTCAAAGTTCTTTTTTACTTTGTTACATCAGGCTCTTACATAATAAAGTCTTTAACTTTCACAGAACAATTGCTCTACTTTAAAACCTATGTCATCCAGTGCCACATGTGCAGCCTCAACACAGACCATCCATAAGCAGTTAGAACCAATGGTATGCACAATATAGCTAAGAAAAAAAATATCACATACTTCAACAAATCAAGAAGAAAATACTGACATTTAGGTGCCAACTCTGCATTAATCTTCAACTTTTGCAGTTGGACGAGAAGCACGGGGAGTATAGCAACTCTCAGAGCTAGTGTGGACATGACGATAACCATCCACCTACATAGTTATTCACAAATCAGATTATGTCTAAGGTCAATGCGTAGGTATATGGTCAACAATAGGATTAACTCAGAAAAATAGGTAACATTGTAACCTATTTGTGACTTGTGAGAAACTAAGATCTTGACAATGCTCAAAACTATATGTTATGATCAAATCTAACAAATTTCCCCGCATAACAAAACTCACTCCCACATATTCTACTGGGAAGCGGGACAAAAATTTATTGCATACAGAGAGTTATTGTTGTAAAGAAAATATTGATATTAATTTTTTATGTTAGTAACTTAACACCAACATCTAATAGAACTATACCAGTGCTTACTAATTATCAAACTTATGTGATATATCTCCTTTATATTCCATACGGTTAAAAACCACCACCAAATGGCCTAGTGATATTAGACCATCAGTTGATGTTTTCCAGACGCGTGATATGAGATAGCAGACATCAGTCTTCGCTGCATTCTCTTTGATGGTGTTCTTCGATTGGTGATGACTCTTTTGTGATGAGTGTTTAATCAGTCTGATGTTGAAAAGAGGAAGGGGGAAGGTGGTGATGGCGGCGGCGTGGTGGCAGTGGCGGTGGGTGGCGCGTGGGTGGTGTTGCGGTGGGAATCACGAGCTAAAACGCTCCAGAAACGAAGAGGGTGCACCGATCTATCGATTTGACTAGAAAAGTAGCTCGCCTAAAAATTTTCCGGTGGCCGGAAGGTGGCGGTGGCCAGCGATGGGGGAAAAGAGAGAGAAAAAAGTTAGTGAAATGTGCCTATTTATATAGGGTTTGAGGGCATATTTGTCATTTAACCCAAAACTAAAAAAATATTCCCACCAACCACTTGTACCTGCAAAGACAAGTGTCAAAAAAATTATGGGGTCGAGCGGTCGAGCGTGGACAAAATGGGAAAGAGATGTTACTTTTGGCTGCCTCTTGAAATAGGCCAAAACTTTTGGCCTAGTTTGGGAATTATCTCTTTTTTTAATTCAATCAGTTTTTGGCACATGCACACCTCATATGGGTAGATATATTGTGTATTATTTTCTTGGCAAAATGCAAATGTTTCTATAATAAATCGTAATTAACATCACCGAATCTCAAATTGCAACGACAGAAAAATTTAGACATATTACTTTTGACAATCCTAGAGTGAAGATCAGAGCTAATTAAGAACCTGTATGATATGATATTGTTTAGAGTATATATGGCACAAAAACAATGTTGTATTTTACAATCCATATATATATATGATCTAATTACCTCCTTTTCAAGTCACTTAGCGATACAAAATAGTATGTACAAATTAAGTTCAGAACTGGCCTAAAAAATTTATAACAGCTTAATTACATTACAACATCTGCGGGTTTCTTTTCAGCAATACGATATCCCGAATTGTAAAATTTGTTTGCTTTTAGAGAAGCAGAAGATGGAGAAACAGGTGATTTCTTGGTCTTCTTCTTTTTCGTCGTCCTCTTCTTCTTCTTAGGTGTGGAGGAGGAGGATATTTGAGTGAGTCCAACGACCTTTTTATTGTTCTTGCTTTTTAATTTAGTCTTCATACGATTGATGGAGGCAGAGAGTAACATTTTGACCTTCCTCTTATTAATGGCGCCTTTGGAAGGAGGAGTATTAGATGACACAATTTGTAATTATTGTATTTATTTACTTTACTTGTATTTTGTGAACCTTATAGGAGATCTGTGAACCTTATAGGGGATCTCTTTGTAAACCTTTAATATAAATACATGTATCTATCCTCAAACATTTTTGAGGTTGACTTTCAATCACTCCACATGGTATCAGCCAGAAAACCCTAATTACACTTCCAGCCACCTCTCATCTTTTTTTTCCCACAACCCTAATTAAACTTCCTGCTGCATCTCATCCATGGATTCTTCGACCACTTCTGATTCCCCTCTTACTATGAATAATGTTCCACATCTTACTCCAATTAAACTTTCTGCCTCTAATTATCTAGTATGGAGACATTATATGTGGCTCTTGATTGCTCTCCATCGGCTTACTGCACACATTGATGGGTCTTCTTCACCCCCTCCGGCGACTATCTCGGTCGATAACAAAACAGTCGCAAATCCGGACTTTATCTCCTGGACTACAGATGATCAGAAAGCAGCTCTTCTCCTCTTATCTTCTCTAACTGAAACAGCCGCTGCTGAAGTTCTCAGCCTCGAAAGCGCTCGTGACATCTGGTCGGCTCTTGAAAATGCTTACAGCAATGCCTCTGTTGAGCGGGTTCAATCTCTTCGTGATTCTCTTCACGCTTTAACCAAAGGTAATGCTTCTTTAACTGAGTTCTCTCGCAAGTTTAAAACTTTCTGTGAACAGCTTGCTGCGATTGGCCACCCGGTTGCCGATATTGATAAACTTCACTGGTTTCTCTGTGGACTCGGACCATCATATGAGGTATTCTCTACTGCTATTCGCGCGACAAAGCCTGCGCCTTCTTTTTCTGATTTAATTGCTCAGGCAGAAAGTCATGGGATGTTTTTACAATCTCTTCATGGAACAGCAACACCCCCTGTTGCATTTTACGGTCAAAACCGTCGTGATTCTGGTAATGGTCGGGGTCGTGGCTCTTCAAACCGCGGCTCTTATTCTCGTGGGATGTCTAATCGTGGTCGTGGTGTTAACCGTCGGCCACCGCACTGCCAGCTTTGTCGTACCAATGGTCACTACGCATCGGCATGTCCAAATCTTCCTACCTATGCATCTCAAGCTCCTGTTGTGGATGACTCTTTAGCCAGGGCGTTTCACGCACAATGTCCTGTTAACCATGACACTCCCGATTGGACAGGCAACACCGGTGCATCTGATCATATGGCCCCAAACCAAGAGTGTCTTCATCACTCTACTCCTTATACAGGTAATGATAAGGTTACGTTTGGTAACGGAAACCAACTTCCAATTACTCATAAAGGGTCATATACACTTTGCAATAATATTACTCTTCGTGATGTTCTTGTTGTTCCTAATCTCACCAAGAAGTTATTATCTATTAGCAAGTTGACTGCCGATCATCCTGTTGATGTTCTCTTCTCTCAACATTATTTTGATATTCAGGATCGGAAAACCAAAAAGGTGCTGGCTAAAGGAACGTGTATTGATGGTTTATATGTGCTTCAAGATGGACCGAAGGCTTTTGTTGCTGATCTCTCAAATAAAGCATCTTATGAATTATGGCATTCACGTTTAGGACATGTGTCTTTTGATGTTATTTCTGTTTTGAACAAGTCTGGTGTTTTGGCTGTTACTTCTTTATTGCCTAAACCGACTATTTGTGCTTCTTGTCAACTTGCTAAGGGACAACGTTTACCTTTTATTCCTAATGATAAGCGTGCATTTTTTCCTTTAGATTTGGTTCATTGTGATTTGTGGGGTCCCACTCCCATTGCTTCTAAAGATGGATATCATTATTATGTGATTTTCATTGATGATTATTCCAGTTTTACATGGTTGTATCCACTTAAAAGCAAGACAGGCTTCTATTCGGTATTACCTGTTTTTATTAATCTAGTTCAAACTCAATGCTCCAAAAAAATCAAGGTCTTTCAAAGTGACGGGGGCACTGAATTTGTCAACCACACAGTGAGAAAAATCTTTGAAGATAATGGTACTTTTCATAGATATTCATGTCCCTACACGCCTCAACAAAACGGGCGAGCTGAGCGTAAACATCGCCACATAGTAGAAACTGGTCTTGCTATGTTGTTCAACGCAAATATTCTGGCTTCCTTTTGGGTGGATGCCTTCACATTAGCAACATTCATTATTAATCATGTTCCATCTTCTTTGCTTGAGAACAAGTCACCTTTCGAGTTATTAATGAAGCAATTTCTCCAATATTCTAATTTTCGGGTATATGGATGTTTAGTATTTCCATATTTGCATGACTATGCCAAACATAAACTTGAGCCTCGAAGTCTTCCATGCGTTTTTATTGGCTATAGTTCTTCTCACAAAGGTTTTCGTTGTCTTGATCCGACCACAAATCGGATATTTATTTCACGTCATGCCCGTTTTGATGAATCTTTTTTTCCATTTAAAGGCATCAATGCAAACAAAGATCTTCACAGCTTGGTACTTACCACTTTTCTTGATGATATTACCCATCCGCCACACTCACCTTCTGAGCCCACTACCTTTTCGCCCAGCCCGGTTCCAACACCCCAAACACAGCCCAAACAATCTTCCCATCCTTGTCCTCTTTGTCCTTCCTCATCTGGCCCAACATTACCTGATGCACCCTCCGGCTCATCCGCAACCCCAATCCAATCCCATAACAACCCCGAGCCTGAACCCCATCCTGAACCTGGCCCAACATTTCCTAACACCGAACCATCTCTTCAGCCTCAACCGCATCCAGAAGCCGACCCTGAACACGACCCTATACATGTCCATCAACCGGCCCAAAATCCTGAACCTGACCCTATTCCTCCAGCCCAAAATACTCACCTCATGACTACACGCGCCAAGGCTGGCGTCTTTAAACCAAAGTACCAAGCCGATCTTTCGTGTCTTCACTCTTATGCCTTACATGTTGCCTTGTCATCTATCACTGAACCGCGTGGTTTTAAATCCGCGGCTAAGGATCCTTTATGGATGGCTGCCATGGTTGAGGAAATTACTGCTCTTCAAAATAATCATACTTGGACATTGGTCCCGCGTTCGTCATCAACCAATGTCGTGGGTTCTAAATGGGTTTTTCGTGTTAAGTATCACTCAGATGGTACTATCGAGCGTTATAAGGCACGCTTGGTGGCCCAAGGTTTTACTCAAATTCCGGGTTTGGATTACTCACACACCTTTAGTCCAGTTGTGAAAGCTTCAACTGTTTGTATTGTCCTATCTCTTGCGGTTCTTCACAACTGGAAGTTACATCAATTGGATGTCAAGAATGCATTCTTAAATGGCAATCTGGATGAAACTGTCTTTATGGAGCAACCACCGGGCTTTGTTAGTTCCAAATATCCAAACCATGTTTCCCAAATTGTCAAAGGCTCTTTATGGTCTTAAGCAGGCTCCTCGTGCTTGGTTTCAGCGGTTGAGCACGTTTCTTCTCTCTTATGGGTTCACATGTAGTCGTGCTGATACATCTCTCTTTGTTCTTCGCAAAGATAGTCATATTATGTATCTTCTTGTGTATGTGGATGACCTTATTCTTACCGGTAATGATGAATCCATTATTGCTACCTTTATTTCACGTCTTAATAAAGAGTTTGCGATTAAAGATCTTGGGGCTCTCAATTATTTCTTGGGCTTGGAAGTTGTTTATACTCCAACTGGTCTCTTTCTCACACAAGCCAAATATGCTCAGGATATTCTTTTGCGGGCAAATTTGTTTGATGCTAAACCAGTTGGCACTCCTCTTTCACCACATGAGTCCTTCATTGCTAATGGTGTTCCTCATTCTGATCCCACCTTATATCGTTCACTGATTAGAGCCTTGCAATATTTAACTATTACCATATCTGATTTATCTTATGCCGTAAATCAGCTTTCTCAGTTTCTTCATGCTCCAACCGTTGAACATTTTAGAGCTATCAAACGACTCTTACGCTATGTCAAAGGCACCTTATCATTTGGTCTCACCTATAGTCGTCCACACACACCATCCGTTGTTGGTTATTATGATGCTGACTAGCCTCGTTGTCTTGATACACGCTGCTCCACATATAGTTATTCTATTTTTCTGGGCGGTAATTTAGTCTCTTGGAGTGCCAAGAAGCAGCCTACTGTCACCAAGTCAAGCTGTGAGTCCGAATACCGTGCTATGGCGAACACAGCTGCTGAACTTATTGTTAGCATTTATTTTAATGCTATTTAGGAAGTGATGGTCATTGTTAGCTTGAACTAAATGTCATGTATAATATGTATTAAGCATTGTGGGCTTGTAGCATTAGAGTTATTAGTGCAAAGTATATAAGTGTAGTGTAAATACTAGCCCACATAAAAGATCCATGTTAAAGTCCATCCAAAGGCCCATTTGGAGTGGCTGTCGCAAAACGAATATTTGTCTCAAAACATCTGTCTAACATCGAACAAATGGAATCTAAAAACACTTGTGAAACAAGTGCATCTAAAAACACTTGTGAAACAAGTGCAGCTAGACTATATTTGGTTGATCTTAAACAGAGAATTGAAACACTTCAAAGTATTGTGGCATCCAAAACAAACAGTAACAAGAAAGACTGGTTTTCAAGTTTTCTTTCTGAACTAAAAACGATGTTTGAAAATGACATTAATCCACACATTGCTACAATCTATGCGGTTGTTCAAAATGTGGAACACAATCTTTTGAAAGAGTCAGCAGAATTCGTTAAGGACCACAAATCCTTAGTGAAGGAAGCTAATGAATACTTGGAACACATAATGATTTTGGAAAAACAAAATGACTCTCTCTCCTTCGAAGCTCTATCGACTGACATCATGTCTATTATTTACCAACATATTCTGTTGAGGATGATGAACGACTTCGAGCTGAGACTTCCGAAATTGTTGTAAAATATGAAAAGGCACTTGCCAAGATTGAAAAACAAAATGTTACATATTTTAAACAACTTGATACGAAAAAGGAAGAATGCAAGTATGACAAATTGTCGTATGAGCGCTCTTATAAAAATATGCAAGATCAAATTGATTTTTTGAAGTCTCAGCTTACAAGTCAAAAAGGGTAGGGTGAGGAATCTACGGGTATTGCACCATTAACCCCCTTGCCTAATGAGAAACAAAAAGAGAAAGCTGTTGTCGAAACATCGAATGTAATAGCACCTGGCCTTTATAGGATGAGTCTCACTACTGCGTCTGCCTCTACATCTAAAACATATAGGGCGATAGACAAAAGTAAGAAAGATACTCCAAATGAGTCTAGGAATGCTACTACAACATCTAAGGACAACAACAAAAATTCTAATGAGTGTGCCTTACCTTCTACAGGATTAGAAAGCAACTCTAGGAGCAAAAGACAGTCTAGGAGCAATAACAAGAAACCTAGTGTCTCGCCTGTTTCTGAGAGTGCATGCAAGAAAGTAGAAGAACACCATAGGAATTTACCGCTTTCCAAGAAGAAACATGTATCATCTAGTTGTAATGTTAAGACTCCTGTTTCTAATGCATGTAATGATTCTGATTGTTTAATGCAAAAGAAATCTTTGTCTAAAAATGCTTGTGATGATAATGTTTCTAATAATGTGATACAGAATAATATGCCTGAACAGAAAAAGGTTCCTTTAGTAACTAAGGCTAAGTCTAGATATATTCGAAGACTTATTGCAAAAGCTAGGAAAACCACTAGCAGCCTATTACCTAAGGATCACACCAAGTTTTGTGATTGGAAACCAACGGGTAGAATGTTTGCACTTAAGAATGGCACATTAGAAATAGTTCCCAATGCATCTAAGGAAACCAGTTCTAAGTGTAACTCACCTGTTTCATCTAACCCACTGGAACCAAATGTTAAACGGTTTCCATATACAAAATCCTCTGTTCTTTGCAGGGCATTGAAATTTATCTTTGGATCGTCGACTCGGGTTACTCCAAGCACATGACCGGGAATCTGAAGCTGCTGATCAATTTTGTGTGGCAGTTCATGGGGACTGTACGGTTTGGGAATGATCATGTTGCAGCTATTCTGGGTTATGGAGATCTTCGGTTTGGAAACTACTTGATCACTCGGGTTTACTATGTCGAAGGGTTGGGACACAATCTGTTCTCAGTCGGGCAGTTTTGTGATGCAGATTTAGAGGTTGCTTTTAGGAGAAACACTTGTTTTGTCAGGAATTTGGTGGGGAATGATCTCTTAATTGGGAATCGTGGCACCAATCTCTATGCAATTGACATAAACCAAATGGCCTCTTCATCTCCTATTTGTCTCATGACCAGGGCAGGCGAAACAAAATCCTGGTTGTGGCATAGACGTTTGTCCCATCTGAACTTTGACACAATCAACAAGCTTGCCAAATACAACATCGTCTTCGGTCTTCCTAAATTCAAATACACCAAAGAACACCTATGTCCATCTTGTGAGCAAGGCAAGAGCAAAAGGGCAACATATAAACCTAAACCCGTACCTAGTTCGGTTGATAGGTTGCATTTGTTGCATATGGATTTATGTGGCCCAATGAGAGTTCAAAGCATAAATGGGAAGAAGTATATTCTTGTAATTGTTGACGACTATTCAAGATATACATGGGTAAAGTTTTTGAGATCAAAAGACGAAGCACCAGGCACCATCATCACCTTTCTGAAGCGTATTCAAGTTCTACTTCAAGCTCCAGTTAGGATAGTAAGAACGGACAATGGCACGGAATTTGTAAATCAGGAGTTAAGAACATTCTTTGAAGAAACTGGTATTACACACCAGACATCAGCTATTAGAACTCCACAGCAGAATGGGGTAGTTGAAAGAAGAAATCGAACTCTTGTGGAAGCTGCTCGCACAATGCTGATTTATTCCAGTGCTCCGTTATTCTTATGGGCTGATGCTGTTTCTACTGCTTGTTTTACTCAAAACCGATCCTTAATCCATCCAAGATTCAATAAAACCCCATATGAACTTATCAACAACCGAAAACCGGATATTTCTTATCTTCATGTATTTGGCGCTTTATGCTATCCAACAAATGACAGGGAAGATCTGGGAAAGTTGAAGGCTAAGGGTGATATTGGAATCTTCATTGGTTATTCTGAAAACTCGAGGGCATTCAGGGTGTATAGCAGGAGAATGAAAAAGATCATGGAGACGATGAATGTGAAGTTTGATGAAATTTTACAAATGGCTTCTGAGAGACTCGCTCTAGAACCCGCGCTTAACCCGATGACTTCCGGACATATCAGTTCGGGACTCGCACCTCAAGGAGCTCAATCAATTCATGACGAACAACCCACAACTCATGAACTGGATAATTTCTTCGAGTTCATGTACGATGAATACTATGGTGGCGCTTCGAAAAATGCATCTAACCAACATTCCGCTGCATCCACTCAACATCAACAACCACCACCACCTCCACCTAATCCAGATGCATCCACAACATTCGAAGTTGGCGCACCACCTCCCTCACCATCAACATCATCTACATTTACTCCACTATCTCCAGTAATTGAAATTGTTCTACCCAGAATTGATGAGCAAGAACAAAATAATGTTGTGTTAGACAATGAAGTCTTTGAAAACCCGTTTGGAACGGAATCTGATGAATCATCGTCCAGATTACATGAACCGTCTAATACAAATTTATTCGGTCCAAGGTACCCTTCAACATTACAGTGGACAAAAGACCATCCGATAGAACAAGTTATTGGTGAACCCTCAAGACAAATTCAGACAAGAAAACAACTTCACACCGATTGCGACATGTGCATCTATGTCTGCTCAGTCAGTCTCATAGAACCTAAGAACATTCGGGAAGCAATGGCAGATAATGCCTGGATTGAAGCAATGCAGGAAGAACTTCTTCAATTTCAAATCCATGACACCTGGGATTTAGTTCCAAGACCAATTGACAACTAGTCATTGATCTTAAGTGGTTATGGAAAAACAAAAAGGATGAAGAAATGACTGTAATTTGCAACAAAGCTCGTCTGGTAGCAAAGGGATACAGACAGGAAGAAGGGATAGATTTTGAAGAGTCATTCGCACCAGTTGCAAGGCTTGAAGCAGTCAGGATTTTCTTAGCTTATGCGGCTCACAAGAACATCACAGTTTATCAGATGGACATCAAGACGGAATTCTTGAATGGAACTCTGAAGGAAGAAGTGTACGTGAGTCAACCAGACGGATTCGTTGACAAAGAACATCCAGAATACGTCTACAAGCTAAAGAAAGCAATCTATGGTTTGAAACAAGCCCCACGGGGGTGGTATGACGAGTTATCATCTTTCTTGTTGTCAAATAATTTCACCAAAGGAACAATTGATCCGACCTTGTTTACAAGAAAATACAAAAATGACATTTTGATTATTCAGATTTATGTGGACGACATAATATTTGGGTCCACTAATTCGGAACATTCAAAACATTTTGAAAATCTCATGAAAAGCAAATTCGAAATGTCCATGATGGGTGAATTAAAATTCTTTTTAGGCTTACAAATTCATC
Organism: Artemisia tridentata subsp. tridentata; assembly: GCA_021014915.2. NCBI lineage: Eukaryota > Viridiplantae > Streptophyta > Magnoliopsida > Asterales > Asteraceae > Artemisia > Artemisia tridentata. The sequence goes on along the minus strand of CP139505.1, from coordinate 61,963,264 downwards.
AATCCCCACGTGGTATTTTTCTTAATCAGGCTAAATACACAATTGAGATTTTGAAAAAACATGGTTTGGACAATTGTGACTCTGTTGGTACTCCAATGGTCACTTCACCTAAAATTGGCGCTGACCTATATGGGAAACCCATGGATCCGAAGAAATATTGGAGCATGATTGGTTCTCTCATGTACTTAACTGCAAGCCGACCAGATATTCATTTTGCTGTTTGCTTACTTGCACGGTTTCAGGCAAGGCCTACCGAACTTCACCTCCAAGAGGTTAAACGGATCTTTCGATACCTTCAAAGAACCATTAACATGGGTCTTTGGTATCCGAAGGATTCGGAGTTTACACTAATAGCATTTTCAGATGCAGACCATGCCGGTTGCCAAGTTACAGCGAAAAGTACATCAGGCGGAGCGCAATTTCTGGGAGAAAAGCTAGTAGGCTGGTCCTCAAGGAAACAAGACTGCACTGCTTTATCAACAGCAGAAGCCGAGTATGTGTCTCTATCTGCGTGTTGTGCCCAAGTTCTATGGATGAGGACACAACTCACAGATTATGGTTTCTCTTTCAACCGCATACCTTTGTATTGCGACTCGAAAAGTGCCATAGCCATCTCGTGCAACCCAGTGCAACACTCGAAGACCAAGCATATTAGAGTCCGCTACCACTTCATAAAAGAGCACGTTGAAGAGGGTACTGTTGAATTGTTTTTCGTGAAGACTGAATACCAACTCGCCGATCTATTTACTAAGGCCCTCCCAAAAGAGCGGTTTGAAAACTTAGTTCATCGAATTGGAATGCGAAGCCTAACTCCCGAAGAGTTAGAAAGTCTTCTCGAATCTTTTTGATTTATATCAACAAGCTTCGCATGTAAATATTTTTGTAAATATATACTTGTTAAAATTAATACTGTACATACAGAAGATTTCATAAAGACATAAAAAATATAAAACTCAAAAAACCAAAAATATTCTTCTCACGACATGTCTTTCATATAATCGATATTCTGTACGTATCTAGAAATATCATTCAACAATGATACGGGCATGTACAGATGCTTGAGCGAGAGTTATTTTTTATGTTTTTCTAAAACATGTCGTTTCTCAAATTTTTCTTCATCAAGGCTTTCGTACATATCAGTACGAGACTCGTGCTTTATTGTGAAATATTTTATCGTGGCCCGAGTACTCCAACTCGAAAAGATTTCATACTAAAGGCTACATTGAATGACTTCTGATTATTTCCGATCAGGACTCGCAATGTTAATGGCAAAAAGCTAAAACTGTGAGCTCTTAATCAAAATTGTTTCAAAAAGATTTTTCAAAGTCTTTCTATAAATTTTGTGCTCACAATGACTCCCTCGAAGAACCTTAAATGCTTTTAAACTCAATTGTTTAATAAAATGCTATGATTAAGGGGGAGTATAAAAAGAAAAATGTTTCATTTTCATGCTAAAATCAGTCTGTCTCTCCACTAAAAGTTTCATTTTAATCAACTGTTTTCAAAAATACCACTACATGCTATTTTTGAGGGGGAGATTAAGTGTTTAAATATATGGGGGAGAGGACGTGATTAAAATGTGATCAAAAATAAGTTTTGTGGTTTGAATCTCAAAACGAGTTCTTCAAAAAGACTCAGAACAACCCTCGAATTGACGAAACTAAATGTCCGTTATCGAAAAGACTTGTCCTGGACGGGTAATAATTTCAAGCTGGTTTTCCAGTGATGCAAGCGTGTCTCGCAAAGGACTTGTCTGAGTAGAATGTACCAATTCAAGAGATGATCATTGAATATGACCGGGATGGGTAATAATTTCAAGCTAGTCTAACTAGTGATGTAAGCGTGTCTCGGAAGGTCATGTTCATTGAAAGTCGATCATTTCAAATGTGCGAACTCTACCCAACATGTGCAGTTTATTTCAAAAATGCATGAGCACATGTGAAGGGGGAGTATTTCAATAAATGCAAAACTCTCAATTGGGTTAAATAAATGTGTTATTTCAAAACACGTTGAGAGATTTATCAACAAGGTTTAGTGGCAGGTGATCGATAATCTAGGATAATCATGGCGTAATAAGGTGATTATGGTTAGGTTAGGTCCAATGATCCGCCAGAACGGAGGGACCTACCAGGACAATTCCAATAGTTTAGAATTAGAAGTCCTTAGGTAAGACGAAAAAGATAAATGAGAAAGGGAAAGAAGGGTTGAAGAATTAAAAGAAAAGTTTAATGAAAGGTGAAAAGAAATAGCCCTCCATGAAACTTAGGTCATAACCGGGTCAATCATCTGCTATCGGACTCACTAAGGTGATACTGATATTGAAGACAAGACGTCATGGACCCAGTGACGCGCTGCACCACCCCTCCTATCCACTCAAATATCTCTCAAAAGATATTTGTTTCATTTTCTCACGAAGAACACTACATAATCTATTGACCTCTCACTCCGAGATGAGTTGATATTGAAAAAGGTGGCACTCTGCTCCTCGCCTCCGACGACTTAAACCAAAACGCATATTATTGAGTCTAGAGACATGAGATTCATCAAAGATCTCTTAGGAACACTTCCTATGCAATACACTTGTGTTCACTCAAAAGGATACAAGTTGTATGAGTCTTAATGAGATCTAAGGATCTTGCCTCACGACATGATGGCCGTTGGACGATTTATTGCTAACTGTCTTATGCAGGTACCGACGAAAGTCCATCCACCATCATCATCTACAACGACGACGCATCTGGACAGAAGATGTAGATCAAGGCAAGAAAGACCAGAAGACGATTCTTTGAAGATCACTGTGCATGAAAGAACATTGATTAAAGACTATTATACATTGACACACCAAGTTCAAGACGTCAAACGCAAAAGACCAATCACGGGAGCATCATTGAAATGACCATCCCTTAGGGGGAGATTGTTAGCATTTATTTTAATGCTATTTAGGAAGTGATGGTCATTGTTAGCTTGAACTAAATGTCATGTATAATATGTATTAAGCATTGTGGGCTTGTAGCATTAGAGTTATTAGTGCAAAGTATATAAGTGTAGTGTAAATACTAGCCCACATAAAAGATCCATGTTAAAGTCCATCCAAAGGCCCATTTGGATTGGCTGTGTTTCATATTTAACGCACACACACACTCTGGATTATGGGAGCCTCACTTTTACAATAGAAAAAGAGTGTGTGTGTGTGTAGTTTACTCTCTAGTCTTTGTATTATCTTCTTCACTTGAATATAATCATTCGACTAGCAATATTTTCCCATATGATCCACCACATCTCTTGTTCTTAATATATGTTTGTGAGTGTCATCGTGTATATATTTGTGTGATATAGTGTGGTTCGGTTCATCCTCCAAAGGAAAGTCGAGGGTTACACTTATCTGGATTACTCATCTTCTACAGGAGTTGCATGCTCTCCCTCCTGATCGCCCTACGCTGCTATGTGATAACAAAAGCGCTTTGTTTATGACTCAAAATCCAGTCGCTCACAAACGTGCCAAACATATTGACTTGGATTATCACTTTATTCGGGAATTGGTGAATTATGGTCAACTTTACACGAGATTTGTTCCAACCAATCTTCAGGTGGCTGACATATTTACAAAGAGTCTTCCGCGTGCTCAGTTTGAAGTCTTTCGCACAATGCTTCGTCTTAGTCCGCCACCGTTTCGATTGAAGGGGGTATTATAGGACACAATTTGTAATTATTGTATCTATTTACTTTACTTGTATTTTGTGAACCTTATAGGAGATCTGTGAACCTTATAGGGGATCTCTTTGTAAACCTTTAATATAAATACATGTATCTATCCTCAAACATTTTTGAGGTTGACTTTCAATCACTCCACAGTCTCTTTGATCATCTCCAGCTTTGGTTTCCAGCCCCTTCGTGATCCAACTACGAGTTGCTTATACTCTTTATGCAGCTGTGGAGTTGTGCACAGTAAATAAACAGCTAGGGTTGTTGATGTGTCCAGATTTACCAAATGATCACCCTTAGAAGAAGAAGAAGAAGCTTGGTCCATCATGAGCTGTGATATGAATAGCTCAGAGACCCGAATCCTAAGAGTCCCAGATGGTGTTTTTTGGATGTCAAAGGGAGAGCATTAGCTTGCTGCTGCCTTCTTAAGAAAAGCAGCTTTCATCTTACTATCATCTACTGCTACGTGATCATCTTGATGTTGTTTAGAAGAAGGAGAAGTGAAGGATGCAATAGTTACGAAAGATAGAACCGAATGGAAGAGATGAGACGGAAGGAGAAAATAAGTGTGGCCAGGCTGAAGGTGGTCGTGTTGTTCGAGAGGAGGGATCTTCTGTCCTATGTAGAATGAATCTGATCTGCAGACCATAAGCTCCTCAGTCATAACTTCCGACACCTTGATCGCCTTCTTGTAAACATTAATTCATATGACTAACACGTTAATCCACATATATGAATAACACGTTAATCCACATGTACATATGAATAACACGATAATCCACATATATGCAACACGAATACTTCAACCATTAAGCACATATAATCAAATTAAGCACATAAGCATCACAACATACCTTAACCATTCCATACTCATAATCTATCACTTGAGTTGGCTAACTAGGCAAGTCACCTATTAAGGCCACACTCACTAATTCAAAGCTATCAACTATAACCTTCATACTCATAATCACATAATATGCAAACAACCATATTAAACACATATCAATCAAGTTACTTACCTTAGCTTCCAAAGCTAAGTCTAACAAGAACAATATCATCATCTTCATCATTATCACCATCCTCCATCATCATCAACCTTTACAATTTATCGAAACCTAATAACATAACAATCAATAACATAAACAAGGGTTAACATAACCCATTAAACATACTCATCTTTCTTCCTACATCATCATATGATCATATCTTGATCATATGATGAAATCCCACTTTATTCATAACCTTAACTTCATTAACATCAAGATAGGGGGATTACTTACTTGGGAAAGATCATTGAAAGGGCTTATCTTTTGATATGGAATCATTCACTAATCAACCCTTCATCATCAAGCTGTTCTTCCCTCCCTTTTCTCCCTTCCAAAACCGGACCACAACTTATCTAAATAATGAGGGAATTGTCTAGAAATTCCTAGATATAATTAGTTAGGTGGCAACTTTGGCCAATTGGCAAGATTGGTCCCTCTAGTCTCTTTTCTTTTACTTTGGCCACCATACTTACTATAACACATATGGCATAAGACAACTTAAGCCCTTGAGGTCTATTTCTTTCTTGATGTGCCACACAATACTTTCATAACCTTACAATACATTCATTGACCATTAATTTACCTTCGGATTTGACTATAACGTTACATTTATTGACTAGCCAATCACATAAGGCCTTTGGTCCACTTTCATCTAGGGTGGGGTACAAGTACCCGAGAAACGGGTCTAACAGGTGCAAATAGCCGACCTGACCCGAACCCAAATTAGACAATTCGGGTCGGGTCGATCGGGTTCAAAATTATTTTCGGGTCAATTTGGGTCAGTCCGAATAACCCGAATTTTAAATAGGGTTGGTTTCGGGTCTAATATATGTGTCTTACTCGGGTTCGGGTCAACCCGAGTGGCCCGGATTTGATTTTTTTTCTTTCTAATTTTTATGTACTTTCAAGTGTAAGCACCAAGTTTGTATAATTCTTAAATGACCTAGACCCAAATCCGAGGTGACCCAACCCGAATTGAACCCGAAAAGTAACTCGAGTTTTAAACAAGGTCGGGTTCGAGTATGTGTTTTTTTTGCCTTGACCGGAACCCGACATGGTCAACCCGAATAACACCCCTAGTAATAACGATCAAATTTCCTTATCTATTTTTAGTAATGAAAAATTAATTTGGGACAACCTGAAATGGAAATGTGCACAATAATATTGAGGCGGAGAGAGTATTTTTGAAAGTTTAAAAAATTTTATAACTTTTTTGTAATGGTACCGTAACTTCGTAGTTGTAGAAAATAATTTAGTTCAGACTTTGATGGTTTAATATTTTAGGATGATCGGAGAAAAGTATAAAATATTCACGGATATACTAGTTATGTTGTGTACGTTAGAGCCCACAAGTTTTTTTGGCTTCTTGGAGTGAACTTGAATCTTCTCCGTTTGTAAAACATTTTTGTAGTTGTACGAACAAGCGAATTGTACGAACTTGAATCCTTTTTCGTTTGTACAAACATTGTTTCTGTAAAAATATTTTGTTTTAAGAAGTGTAGCTCTCGGCTAATTGCTAAGAAGAAGATAAACCGTTAGCTTCGTCACAAGAGTACTCTCGTGACCAAGCTTTGGCATAAGAGCACTCAGAGTCATAACGCCTTCACGGCGTTTTGATCCATGTGGCATGCATTTTCGTGCGTTAACCATTTCGTCCTATCATGTGTTGGAGTCACGTTATGTTTTACGCTGGTTAACCAACGTACGTTGGAACGCAAGACATCAAAAAAAAAAAAAAAAAAAAAAAAAATCACTTTTTGCCCAAACTGCTATATTTTCAAAACACCCACTTTCGGGTTAACGGAAAGCTTTTTTTTTTAATTAAAGTTTAGCTCCTCTATAAATACTACACCCCTTTACCCAATATTTTCACACTTAACTTACATAATAATTATAAAACCTACACACTATGGCTTGTTCTCTCCCTCATTCTGTCGAATAAATGCAAACTTATGTTCAGAAACAATGCGAGCAAGAGGATACGGCTCGCCAGAATGCTATTGTCGAAATTATCAAGATGTTTGAGCACGCAAAGGCAAAGAAGGAACGGTTGAGAAAAAAATACGCGAAGTGCAAAGACATTTCGCCGGAAAGACAAGCTGTGATCGACAAATTTTTGAGCGATGAAGCCAGGAAAGATGACACCATTGGAAGTGTGTTTCACAGATACAAGACAACATTAGCAACAAAATCCGTTGGAGTTATGAAAAAAACAAAATTGTTGGTTCGGTATCACAACAGCTGAATCAACTTGGGCTAGATGCATCAACTTCAATTGGTGTGCATGGATTTATTGAGCAACAACGTTATCAATTTACGGGTTATGAAGACGAGGCAGTTGATGAGCATGGCTTAAATGCAAGACAACCTTATGAAATTATGTGTGGTGAATAGGCTTTAAGAGAAGTTGAAGCAGAACAAGCAAGGATTCAACAAGAGTGGGAGGAGAAACTCAGGAAAGAAGAAGTAGAAACGGCGGCGTTCAGGTTGGAATTTGGGTATGTGGAGTCTCCTGAGTATGATTTTGCATGCGGAGAGTATTCAGATTAAGATATGTTTATGTATTTCGTATCGTATGTTTTTTTTCGTATCGTATCGTATCGTATCGTATCGTATTGTATTGTATCGTATTGTATTTTATGTTATATTTTATGTAATGTTTATTTAATGTTTTTGTAATGTTTATGAATGATATATTAGTAAAGGGTTTATTTAATGATTGAAATATTAGTTAAGTGGTTAATTTGTAAATTGTATTTTTTAAAAAATAGTGGGTTTCAAAAAGTGATGTTCTGATAAAGGGTTTTTTTTTTTTTTTTTTTTTTTTTTTTTTCCTTTTTTTGTTTTGTTTTGTTTTGTTATGTTATTTGGTGTTGAAATGAATATATTGAATGGTGTTGCAACAAAAGGAGTATGTTGACATTTCTTAGGCTAGAGAGACAAGGGTAATGTTTTGTAGACATGAACTAGAACATGAGTCATGCAAATAACCGTACGAGTACAAGGGTGCTCACTCTAAATGCCCCAATTTTTTTTTCTCCCAATACCTCATGGGAGAGGGTCGCCCAAATATCTTGGGCGGATCTTATAAAATAGTGACACGTGTCCCTATATATGTCCCCACCAAGTACTAAGATGGTACCACTTACAACAGGTACTTTCTTGAGCGACTGAAACCCATATTTCTTGAGCGACTTGGGTATTTTGTCTTTTTGTAAAAAAGTATAGTTTTTTTTTTTTATTATATTATTAATACATACGTTTTGGGTGACTGGGTCCCACTATTCTTTATTCTTGGACGACTTGTTAGGTAAAGGGTATACTTTTATGTTACTTTTTTCTATTAAAACTTGTGCCATAAAATACAATCAAAAATACAAAATTACACTTTAATACTTTTAATATTTATTTCACTATACAAACTAAAAATACACTGTACTCGTTTCTCTTTTCTCTCGCTCTCACTTTACCCTTTCATTTCGACACTAACACAAAATACACTCACAGATCTAAAGCCCAACTGTAGCACAACCGCTAACAACCTTGTTTTTCGATTTAGGGTTTCGAAATAAAAAAGAAATCAACTGTGCCTGATAGCTATTATGATGATCTGACATCTGCTGTTCAAGATAGAGTCACCCCGGCAACGAAACAGTTTGATCATGTGAGTTTTGACATTTTCAATTTGTGTGTCTCGTATCGTTTATCTATTGATTTTAATGTGGTCTTGTGTATATGTGTAGGACCTACCAAGAACGTTTCCTGGTCATCCGTGGTTAGACACCCCAGAGGGTCATGCTGCGGTTAGACGTGTTCTTGTAGGGTACTCTTTTCGTGATTCTGAAGTGGGGTATTGTCAGGTTGGTTTTTTATTACTCTAATACAAATCAAATTACATAAACTTGAAAATATAGATGAAATTTTGTGATTGGGTTTGTGATTAGGGGTTGAATGTCTATAATGTCGAGACAAATAGACTTATAATTGAGATAATCTGTATGTTGTGTATGCAGGGATTAAATTATGTGGCAGCGTTGTTGTTACTTGTGATGAAAACCGAAGAAGAAGCTTTCTGGATGTTAGCAGTTCTTTTGGAAGATGTATTGGTTAACGATTGTTACACAGATAATTTATCAGGCTGCCATGTCGAACAAAGGGTGTTTCAAGATTTGTTGACCAAAAAATGTCCATGGTATCCTTCTTTCTCGCGTGGTCATATGATATATTGCGAATTTTCTATGTTTTAATGGTTAATAGTTTCATAATTATCAGGCTATCTGCTCATTTAGAGGCTTTGGGGTTCGATGTCTCACTTGTCGCTACAGAGTGGTTTCTTTGCCTGTTTTCTAAGAGCTTACCTTCAGAGGTTAATATTTTGTTTTGTACCCATAAGCTACACCTGAGTGATAATTTCTAACTTGTAAGTACTTTTTTAACGTATGCAGACGACCATGAGAGTGTGGGATGTTCTTTTTTACGAAGGAGCGAAAAGCTTGTTTAACGTAGCCTTGGCTATTTTCAAGGTGGATATTAATTGGTTGTTTCGATACATTTTTGAGAGATTTATGTGTCTTAAAGTTGTAACATGGTTATCGATTATGATGATGTTACAGCTGAAGGAAGAAGAGTTGTTGATGACACATCATGTTGGGGATACAATCAAGATTATACAGAATACCACTCATCATCTATTTGACCCTGATGACTTGTTAACTGTAAGTCTCCATCATATACATATAGTTAGTAGGTGTCTCGTCGAGTCGTCGGATGTGTGAGTCCTAAATTCCTGACCCGTATAGAGTATTTCAAACATGACCCATGTAACCCTGAAACATAAATCAAACACAACCCATATGTGTACATCTGAACCCTAACTCGGATACACATAGAAGTAGCGCCTCTTTTTATCAGTTCAGCTATTAACATTTTAAATTTAAGACTTAAATGTGTTAGCAAGTAAATTGATTAGGGTTATTTAATTGTTTTTTGGTTTATCTGATTATTTTATTGTTTGTGTTTCTTTAATTAGGGTTTTTTAGTGTTAGGGTTTATGTATATGTATGTCATGTTTTTTATTGTTAGCTTTTTCTTAATTATAACCTGAAGATTGTATATAAAGTTGTGATTTCATTGCTAGTGATTTGAGTAAACTGTTACATAGTTAGATGGCTGTTTTGGGAGTTGTATATTGTGGTTGTTACATAGTTAGATGGCTTGTATATTGTGCCTAAGTGTGACAGATGATGGCTGTTTTGGGAGTTGTATATTGTGGTGGTTGTTGTTAATCTGCCTAAGTGTGCCCAATGTGTTATTGGAAAATCAAACTTCACACAATTTTACAAAACAATTTTCAAGTGCGAGCGTTGGAAACCTTTGTTTTTGTCTTTGCGATGTATCCAAGTGTTGTATCGGAACGGTGGTAATCGTCTATTCTATGGGAAACAACTAGGGTAAACGGATCCAGGGGTGATTCCGGGCGACCTTGAACCATAGATGGTCGGTTTACTTAACCCTGTAGACACGGCGGAGGTAGTCTGTACTCCCGATCAGGTTCAAACTACACGAGCAACTGTTTTGACAGCTTGTGATCTTGCGAAGACTTAGTGCATCGGCGGTACACACAATCTTGTAAACTCTTTTGCAAAATTTTGTGAACTTTAATTTTCCACTAACAGTTAGTGTATGAATATGATAAAGTATTTGGAAAGTTTAGTTTAAAGTTGCTATTTCCGGTCTTAAGGCTCACGCTGTCATATATTATGATGTATGTGGTCCATTAGGTACGTAGCTCGAAAACCTTGTGGGAGCCTTTTGATTCTCCAATTGGGGAAGACTCCTTCCTTGTAATGAGGATTGAGAACTCGGTCGGCCAACTAATTGATTTATCGGCTGCGCATTATAGATAATAGGATTACCATTAGTTGATGAAAGATTTTTATTCAACATGGAGGTGTATGTATGATTATTAGGATTGACATTAGTAGATGAAAGGTAGAAGCTTTGGCTAATTAAATTTAGGTTTTCGGTTTTGATATGTTTGGTTCTTTTAGATGACTTGTTCATTAATGGAGATACTGGTTTCTGATTAAGGATATTAAGGGTATGATGAAAACGTATGGATGGATGTGAATTTATTGTTATGAACATGGTTATAGTTTCCGGGCTTTTTGTAGTAGTTTGTAAATGATGTTTTACGAATGATCTTGGGTGATTGATGAGAAGAACTCCTGCATTCTTTACTGATAAGTATAATTTAATAAAACTCAAATTGAACAATCTGGTTTTTTAAGACGGGAATGGTGATGTTTGGTGGTATAAGTAACAACTCTGTCGTTGATGATGATAATTTATAAGGGGATTTGTTTGTGAGGTCTGGAGCATTTTCTGTAAAGCAACGCAAGTAGACCGCATGCTGCACAAATGTGTAACATTTGTGGTGTATATATACTTTGAGATAGTTGTCGTGCAAAAAAAATCGGCAAGTTTTATTAAAATCTTGTTGTAAATTTAGCACCATAATTCATTTTTTGTTTGCATCAATGAAATAAGATTCGATGTGAAATATGATGATCTAATATTCATGGCCGTCTATATTATATATCGGAGGCCCTATGCAAAACTCACAAACTTGTAAAAATGAGCTAGGCCAAAAGAATTAGAAGTTTGATAAATTCTTTGACACTCAGTATTATAGATTTATAGCATTATTGTCACTTGACAATTGGTGAAATGCTTCACAGTCCCATATAAAGAAATATCAAAATGATGTTTTTTATACATAAACATTTACATATTCAAGGGTATATCGTTATTGGTTATTTTCTACAGTTTTTGTCTGGAAATGAATATAGATAACCTGGCCGCTATGTAGATGATTACCAGACGTGGTTGATAATGACCATTATATTCCACTATGGTATGTTGGACTTGGGCAGTGTCTGCGACCAAACGAACATACTGTCTACATAGTATTTTATTCGGAGTTTTCTATGTGGAGGGAAGGAATGCAATCATATTACCTGTATAAGCACTATTTTACTATCTAATTTGGATAAGCACTATGTGCCATTCCACTATGGTCTGACCATCTGATGCCATTCTGATATAAAAGATCGTTTGACACAGTGCGTTGTGGATAAGCACTCCTTTACCATCTAATTTATAGCATTTTAGGATCAACTGTAGCTGCATAACTCCTTATATCTATATTACTGTACTGCATGCTGGGATTTGCAGTCTTATCTTTCCGATCTTATCCTTTTCTTGGAGCCTGAGAGAAAGTCATTTTTTATATTAGTGGATAACAGGCCATGGCTAGAAGACTTGGTCTCAAAACCTGCACACCTTTGGCAGCTGATGGTTACCAAGGTTCCATATAATTCCAATTCATCATTAGCATATCTATCTATAATCGTACTAAATAATCTATATTTACCCTTTTAATATTCTCTCTATTATGCTTCCAGTCCAGGTTCTCCCCTTACGCAATCACAAGAGGGCAAAAGGATAATAAAGAGAAAACGGCGTTCAGTGAGCCCAACAATCGTTCCAGAGATTCAAGCAAATCCCGAAAGTTGAAAAGATGGTTGTCAATGGTAACGCTTACAAGAAAGAGGGTCTTGCTACCGGTAGAGAAACTCAGGGCTTCCTCGCAGATTTAGATTATTATTGTCAATGGTAACGCTTAAAAGAAAGATGGTTGTCAATGGTAACGCTTACTCGCTGATTTAGATTATTATTGTAATAATACTTTTTATGCAAGAATAAGTAAAATTTTAAATAATTATCAAAGATGAATAAACAGTTGTTCACGGGTCACAGGTCAGCCCAACCCTGCCCATACCAGTACTGAAAATGAACCGTTTCAATTCGTAGCCACTTGACCCGCCTATCTTGCTAGCTATAAGATTCATGGACACCATAGTTACACATGATGCTGATATTCTTCATTTTCCTAACTTGAGCTGGTTGCAGCGACGGTTTTCATGTCCCCTATATTCTTGTGCCTTTGGGGAGCAATCTGTGCTCCAATTCGCTTTGTTCTTGGACTATCCAGCTTCGTGGGATATATATACAAGTACATGTATGATGTAGTTGGAGGTATATGGATGTTTGTGAGTAGCGTACTAAAGGTAGCTTCAACTGCTGAGGCGGCAACCAAGCACACCTATGAGGTTTCTTTGTGGCGTGCCCTTTGGAATGACCTTTTGTCACAGGTGATAGTTTGAAATTTTACTTTTTGTAGTTACATAATGTTAATTACCAAAAAAAGTATATTAATTACAGTGATCTAAATGAGTAAAGCAACTTAGGAACCATTTGACTTGTTTCATCTTTAGCTAAAGTTTTTGATTTGACCCCTTAGAGATAATATATACCCGAACGAACCGTATGAATAAGTCAATGGGTCAAACTTTGCACCAGTAATTCTAAACCTGAAAGATATCAGTTAAAGTCGTAAAAATATCAAATCTTGAACTTTACTCCACAATTGCAACTCTAGAATCTGGATACACTAATAAACCAGACCGAGTAGCACTTCCAAAATTGTGACATTTTACCTCAAAATGGTGACATTTTACGCGTTTGACCCGCTCGGCATAAAACACAACCCAAATTGACCAATTTAAATAAGGAGGTCAAATTACCACCATAGGAATTTGTTTCTTGCTGACCTTTCAGTTTATATTCTTGTGAGCTTTTGAGTAGCTCATCATGTTTTGTTGATGAATCTTATTTTGTTGCTGATGTTATACAGCCGGCAGAACCCAGGGAACGAAGGCCATTGCCTACTAAAAGCACAAAACTGAGTTGACAAGGTCTTTTATATCCATCAACATGTACGTTAACATAGTACTACAGCAGAGAAACAGAACTATTCATCTATCTAGCTTTGAGTTTGTATATGGACAGTTTACTTTTCTTTTGCACAAGTCGATGTATATAAGATCCTGATTCTGAAATGAGCTTGTAGAGTTGTAGGTGCCTGAATAAAATTGATTAGTTTTTCATTAGCTGTGGATTATAGCTTGACCAATGAATTCTCGGAGTGTTTTTACAATGGGGTTGATAGATTGTTAGATTCGTTGATTGACATCTAGTAACACACATCTTGTTAGATAATGGCACTTATAAGTTATCATGCTAAAATATAAAGAATGCAATCAGGGTTGGTAAAGGAGACGCAAATGTGTGGGGGGCTCTTCTTGGTGCATGCAGAACTTACGAAAATGTTGAAGTTGGTAACAAAGTATGGTGCAAACTGGTTGAAATGAAAGTAAGTGATTATGATGTTTGTGTAGTTTCTTATAACATGTATAAGGAAGCTGGTTGGAAAAGAGAGGCGGAAGAGGTTAGGAATATGATTTCGGAACTTGGATTGAAGAAAACACCTGGTTGTAGTGTGGTGGAGGTTGATGGTGTGGTTAGAGAATTTGTTTCTGGTGATAACACTCATTCTATGACACAGGAAATACATAAAACGCTCGATTCTTTGTTGAATGTGGCTCGTCTTGTTGAGCTACATTGATATCTTGATTTATATACTTTGCGCAACTTCTAAACAACTTGTGCTTCTTGTAGCTAATTTTTTGTTTGGCCTATTTGGAATAAGATACTGTACAAATTTTTATTCTCTACAATTTATGACCTTAATGATAAGTGAATTAGTCAAAATTACCACCTCACGACAAGGGTAATAGACCATCATTTGAATAATGATACAGGCACATGGAACTAAGAAAAAAACCGAGTAAATAAGCATCACCACATTTCTGCAAATTAACCACCAAAGAAACAAAAGGTGCATGCCATACAATGATAAACGGGTCAAAGTTTTACATGTCACCCATCATGACTACACCCTACATCGAGCAAGCTAAAGTGCTAAACAGCATCAACACAAGTCCATTCTAGATGCAAAAACTTGCATCCGTCATTAAATACTACTTACATAGACCTCAACAAAACTGTAAAATGATGAGGTTATAGATAAACGCTAAATAGACCATCATTAGTTAGGATTGGTAGCAACCTTTCATTGACTGCATCTTTTCGTCAGCTGATCCAACATAGAGTTAAACTTTTTCTTTGCCTCAATCTCTTCTTTACCATGTTTACTCTTCATCTCAGCCATCTCTTCTTCGTGCAATTTCATTAACCTCACCCCTTTCTTCCTCGATTTCACTCATATCTTCTGTCTGAGACTTAAGAACATTTTCACCTTTTCCATTCCTAAACGAGTTCATAAAGAATAACAATTAATATAGGTAGAGGTAAAGGATAGGATATATAGTCATGTTCTTTACAGGTAGTTGATACGTCGCATATGAATACAAAAACTACAATAATACCATAACAATATTTTCTATATAAAAAACGATTTACGATATTCTATGCATTAAAAAGATACACTTTCGACCGATTTGGCTACTTACCCATTAGCTATTTTATTAGTTTGACCCATTGGGATGAACCACATCTTAAACCGACCTACTCATAAGTATATAAGTCGGAATTGCCACTCTACTCATTAGTGTTTCAGTAAATAGGCGGTCAGCAGAAATCAAGGTTGATGGGAGATAATACATCCAAATTTTGTTTAGCTGATCACAAGATGCATATAAAGAAAACAAGTAACTGTATAAACGGGGACATGTTTTGAGCTTTGACTGCTTTTAGTCCATTTTCATACACACAACAGAATTGCCTTTAATAATCCTGAATTACATTTTCTACCATATCATTATTGAAACCAAACTTATGATTAAAAATTGAGACCAAATATTCTCCATTGTGTCTCCTATTTAGGATAATAACTTGAAACCAGATTATGATTATCAAATAGTCGGAAAATTTTATTCTTAAGCTGTATATCAAGTCAACCATCCAAATTTTATGGTATACAGTCATAGAGAGAATATCTTTTAGACAAGAATCGGAAATACCTCTTAGGCACATCTGAAACTGCATGAACTGTCTTGCATTCCTCCTGTTGTAGCTTCTCAAGTTCTTCTTTCTGTGCTTCCCTACAGTCTTGAAGCACTTTCAGCTGGTCCTTGGAGAATTTTTCGAGAAAGTCCATCTAACCAAAAATATATACTCCCTCCGTCCCATATTAAGTGTCCACTTTCCAAATGCACAAAGTTTTAGGAAAGTGGGGCCAACTACACTCTCCACCAATCAAATATCAATATTACCCACTAAAGTCTCTTCTCATTGGATGAAAATATTCCCTGGACACTTAATTTGGGACATCCCAAGATTCCATTATGGACACTTAATATGGGACGGAGGGAGTAATAGAAAATTTTATATGAAAAGTATTGATCGTATACAATTTTTTAAGTGGTTTCTTAATCTATAGTATTGTTAACACATAGTATCATCAAAAGCACGCAGCGGAATAGATCTACAAGAACATGTAATTAATTAAATTAAATAAGATACGCACCTTAATGATTCCTAGCAAGAACAAGGAATCTCTTGAACAAGAACAAGTTATAAACCCTAATGGGGATTATATGTGAATCGAACAACACCAAGATCACAAGCTAAAGGAAGCTTGTCACTCGTTCCTGTACACACGTAATGATAGCGTTTCAATGAGAAAAGCTAGGTTCTTGATCACCAACAAGCCAAACACTTGCAAAGCTTTTACTTGGATCGAATTCCCTAGTGGGAATAAAAGAGTCGATCGGTTCTTAAGCTAAGGAGAAGGAGAAGAAGAGAAGTTAGGCTTTTTGGAATTCAAGATTAGTGAAAAACTAAAACACAATGAATGGTATTTATAGTTTTTCCTTTGCTTGTTGCCTACTCCAAAAAATTGATCAACCTAAACCCTAAAGAGGGTTCGGCCGACTTTTCTCCCAAGTATGGGATTCTAGATCCTTCTTTCCTATTTTGCGTAATTAGTCCTTTAACGGTCGTTAGTTAAAACCCCGTTAAGTCCTAACCGTCGTTAAGTGTTTTTATTGGTGAAATGAATAAATAAATATAATGAAATATATTTAATTATTCATCATTGAAACTCTCACGTTATTGTGTGCAATCCCGAGTCTCGGGTTCGAAACCGGACATACGTATATTAATATTTATACACAAAAACTAACAGCTCCCACTTGGATAAACATTAATATATTAATGACATGGGTTAGCCTAGCTTTACCTTCCCAATGCCCCCAGCTCGATCCGAGTTTGTGGTTCTCCTGGAAAAACCACGTGATGAAATTAATCATCATACTTATCCTTTTGTTACTAATACCGCGTTAATTTGGATATGGATCTTTGTCATTCCATAATTAACTTAGTTTCTCGTTTATACATAATTGAACAAGATTACCAAAATATCTGAACGTCTTCCAGATAGACTTTGGGCGTGCGCACGCAAACATTTTGTCAATCCTACGAGTGGCCAAGCAGTATTAAACTTCAACACAAAGTTGAAGGAACAAATCCCTTATTGACTGCGAGCATAACCCTTGAATTTCGCATCATTTCTGAAAATAGCCCTTATAACTACCTTTTACGGTTAGCGTTAGACTATCTTACAGAAAATAAGCTACATCCTCGGCAATTATCTGTCATCTCAAGTCTGAGGATAAATATTCATGATATACTTAATGACTATGATCCATAAAGTATAATCATGTATTTGGGATAAGTCCTATATTCAATTTATCCAATATTGAATATCATGTGACATTGGTGTCTCAACCTTACAGTTCATTCTACCAATCCTCACATTTGTCTTAATTTAATAATATTCCCATATTATTAATTGACAACGGACTATTTAGAATAAATAAATTATTCACGGATTTAAACATGCAAATATAGGACACAAATATTAATAATGAGAATAAACATTATCCTCACTTTATTTCATTAATGTAATAATTGTTTACACGTCCCTATCGAAATACTAATCCAACAGATTTACATGAAACTATCTGCTAAACGAAGACCAATACCCTGAGCATGTCGAGTGAACGTATCCTTAGGTAATGCCTTCGTGAAAGGATCAGCCAGATTGTCATCTGTGTGAACTTTGAGTACTTTGATTTCACCTAGTTCGACCTGTTCTCGAACATAGTGCATTTTTCTTTTAAAATGTCTGGCGCCTTTCATAACTCCAGGTTCATTGGCGAATGTGATTGCAGCAGAGTTGTCGCAATACACATTTATAGGTAATTCAATAGACGGCATCACTCCAAGATCCGTAATGAAATTCCTTATCCAAACAGCTTCTTGTGCAGCTTCCGATGCAGCATTGTACTCAGCTTCTGTAGCAGACATGGCCGTTGTACTCTGCTTTTTACTCTTCCAGTCTACTGCTCCTCCATTTATGACAAAGACATAACCCGTTTGTGACTTCGTATCATCTTTATCAGTTTGCCAGGACGCATCGCAGAAACATGTAATATTCAGTTCTGCGTCTGGATTTCCCCCGAAAACAAGAAACATATCTTTAGTATTCCTCAAATACTTAAGAATGTTTTTAACAGCATGCCAGTGACCTTTTCCTGGATTTTGCTGATAACGACTGGTCAAATTTTGAGCGAATGCCACATCTGGCCTTGTGCATCTAACAGCATACATGATAGATCCTACTGCCGAAGCATACGGAACTTTCTGCATGTATGCCACCTCTTCAGGTGTAGAAGCACACATTTCGCTACGTAAGCCATGATCTACTTGCATGGGCAAATATCCCTTCTTGGAATTTTGCATATTGAATCTCTTCAATATTTTATCCATGTAAGCACTTTGGCTTAATCCGATTAACCGTTTAGATCTGTCTCGATAGATCTTGATTCCAAGGATATACGCTGCTTCTCCTAAATCCTTCATGGCAAAGCAATTACCAAGATATTCCTTAACTTCATTAAGGCTTGGTATGTGATTTCCCATGATTAATATGTCATCGACATATAGGACAAGAAAAGTAGTGTTACTCCCACTAACTTTGTGGTATACACATGGCTCATTGAAATTTTGAGTAAATCCAAACTTCTTGATTTCCTCATCAAATTTCTTATTCCATTGCCTGGATGCTTGCTTCAATCCATAAATGGATCTTTGAAGTTTGCATACACGCTCAGGAAATTGTGGATTTACAAAACCTTCAGGTTGCGCCATATAGATGTCTTCATCTAGACGACCACTCAGAAACGCGGTTTTGACATCCATTTGCCAAATCTCATAGTCATAGTAGGCAGCTATGGCTATAAGAATCCTAATAGCTCTAATATCGGCTACAGGAGAAAAAGTCTCCTCATAGTCAACACCATATGTTTGGGTAAAGCCCTTGGCCACCAAACGAGCTTTGTAGGTGTGTACGTTGCCATCCATGTCAGTCTTTTTCTTGAAGAGCCACTTACACCCAACTACCTTAGCATTGGGTGGAAGGTCTACTTCAATCCAGACTTTGTTGTCTTTCATGGATTGCATTTCCCCATCCATGGCTACTTGCCATTTTCCCTTTTCAGGACTATTAATGGCAGCCTTATAACTAGTTGGCTCATCAATGTGATCCAATAGAAAAGTTTCCTCATCGTCTATGCTTAAACATAGGCGTTCAGGAGCTTTTATAGATCTTGAAGATCTACGGATGGGTACCACTTCTACTTCAGGTGGAGGACCTAAGCTTTCAGGTTCCACAGGAAGTGTGTTAGTGCTTTCAGAAGGTGACGTATCTTCATGATCATTTTCAAGATCATATACTCTCCCACTGAATTCTTGAGATATAAGATTATCTTCAAGAAATTCACCGTACCTAGCTACGATGACCTTATTTTCTTGTGGGAAGTAAAAGTAGTAACCCTTCGTTTCCTTAGGGTATCCTACGAAGATACACTTAACAGATCTTTGTTGGAGCTTGTCAGGTGTGTCACGTTTAACAAACGCCTCACAACCCCAGACCTTTAAGTAAGAAAAGTTGGGAGCTTTTCGGGTCCATACTTCATATGGAGTCTTATCAACCTTCTTAGTTGGAATCCTATTCAACACGTGAACAGCTGTTTCAAGAGCATAATCCCAAAAGGATAAGGGAAGAGTTGTAAGATTAAACATAGATCGCACCATATCTAACAAGGTACGATTTCTCCTTTCAGATACACCATTTTGTTGTGGCGTATAAGGAGAAGTGAGTTGCTGGACAATGCCACACTCACCTAGATAATCCTTAAACTCTTGGCTTAAGTACTCACCACCATGATCAGATCGAAGTGCCTTAATCTTCTTTCCGAGTTGTAATTCTACTTCATTTTTGAAGACCTTGAATGTCTCAAAGACTTCATGTTTATGTTTAAGTAAATAAACATAACCATAACGACTATAGTCATCCGTGAAGGTCAAGAAGTAGACAGCACCACGTTTAGACACATGTCTAAGTGGACCACACACGTCCGTGTGTATCAATCCAAGTAGATCTGAAGCCTTCTCCATATTGCTATGGAAAGGTTTCTTTGTCATCTTCCCAGATATGCATGACTCGCATTTATCAACTGAATCATCATTGATATTTTTCAAAAGCCCATCGTGTTGCAGCTTTTCCATGCGATTCTTGCCTATATGAGCAAGACGACAGTGCCATAAATAAGACGAGTCCAAGTTAGACTTGACTCTCTTATTACCGATGCTATACATAGAATTATTTTTATTGGATACATGGTTTTCCATGTCAATTTCAAACACACCATTTAATGGAATAACATTAAAGTAAGAAACAGAATTTAAAGAAACAGAAATTCCATTATCATTAAAAGTATGCTTAAAACCCAAATCCAATAACAAAGAAACTGAAACGACACCTCTAACAATAGAAGGTGCGTAATGACAATTGTCTAAAACCAAAATTAAACCAGATGGTAAAACTAGCTCAAAAGTCCCTATGGCCTCCACTGCTGCACGTATCCCGTTGCCGACATACAAGTAGCATTCCCCATAGTTCAGTTTCTTGATTCCTCTAAGCCCCTGCGATGTATTACAAATGTGAGTACCACATCCTGTATCATATATCCAGACATTTTGCTTACGAGGAAATGAAAATAATTCAACCATAAAAATACCTGAAGTGCTGGCGCCCTGCCCAGCCTTGGTATTCTTATTTTTGCGACACTCCTCAAGCAACAATGGACAGTCACGCTTCCAGTGTCCAGGAGTGTTACAGTGGTGACAAGCAGCCGCATCCTTTTTGGGATAATCCTTCTTGGGATGAGGATTCTGCTTCTTCGGCTTTTGCTGATGAGTCACAATTTGCTTGCCCTTGTCAGCTTTGCCCTTTCCTTTCTTGTTCACATGCTTCGGTTTACCGGGCTTAGCTACTCTACCACCTCTAATTGCCATAACAGCAGGTGTAGCAGGTGTAGGAGCTTTCTTAGCGAGTCCCTTCTCATATTCAATGAGCATTGCATGCAAGTCATTAAATGTCTTCCCCTTGCAATGCATATTAAAGTTACGCACAAAATCACCATATAATTCCTCATTGAGGGATCTATTGATGAGGCCAACTTTAACATCTTCCGCATACCCGCATTCAAGTGCATCTAATTGGTCAAGATAACCTTTCATTTCCAGCACATGATTACTTACGGGTGTTGTTGCATCCTGCTTGCACTTGCCCAGGTTGTCAAGTACATCATACAATTCAGCCATGAGAGGTTTCTGAAACATACGTTGCAGTTCCTCAATCATGTTTTTCGGGCCATATTGCTCAAACTGTTTTACCAGTTGATCATCCATCCCCGATAGCATGAGACAAGCCGCATCATTGTGCCTGTCATAAGCCTCATTGTACTCCCTAAGTATTGCATTAGGCGAGTTTGTAGGAGGAGCAACCGGAAGGGGCTCACTAAGACATTCATAACGTTTGGCAATCCTAAGAACAAGCCTTAGGTTTCGATACCAATTGTTAAAATTCTTAGTCCCAGTCAATTTTTCCTTTTCAAGCATCATCTTGAAACACGGAGTTAAGTTTGACGAGTTTCCGGGTTGGGCCATTTCTACAGAAAAAGTTCAAAAGTTAGTACTTTCGATAATAAACATTTCAAGAAAATTAAACACCCATTGGTTTAAAAAACCATTTAATTTTCTATGAAAACTAGGATCCTAATTGACGCCGTTTCATTACATCAGCTTTGGCTGCTAGCAATGAAAGTGCTCAATAAGGTACGGGATCACCCAATTGCCAATATCCAATTGCAATTCCTAGAAATCTTGGGACTTACATTACATTGCCAACATCAGTTGCAAAATGTAAGCATGTTTCATCCCCAATTCTTTATGCCTTGGCGCCGTTCCATTACATCAGCTTTGGCTGCTAGTAATGAAAGTGCCCAATTAAGTTAACCAACTTAAGAAACAGTTAATTGACATCGGTTTATTGCATTCAGCTTTGGCTGCTAGCAATAAAGTACTCAATTTACCCTTAGATGACCATCCTTTGAACATCAACATTCAGCTTTGGCTGCTAGTGATGTAGGATGAAACCTTAGGTGTTTCTTTTTGTAGTTGGGTGGCATTTAACTTAAATTTAAAGGGTAATAAATTTTGATGTGTAGAATCAAAAAATTATGTACAAAGATGTCATGCATTCATCTTTGTATCATATATTATTTCAAAAACAAAACCGTTTACTCATTTGTAGCTCAAATCATCAAATCTTTTAATTGAGGCGTTGAACAAATTACAACATTGCCTTAAGATGCTTCGTATTTATCGTGGTGTACTTGGTAAGTCTAAAATTGACGCACAGGCGGGCGTAGGGACGACAGCCGCCGAAGCTGGTTAAAACCGTGCCCCTCTAAAGTCACAATTTAATGCGTACCAACTAGAACCCACTTTTTAGTTTGCCAATTTTAGGTCCGCCGCTTCGACCACTTAGTACAGTCGCTATCAATCAACTAAAAAAATATGATTTTCTTGCTAAAACATTAATGTAGTAAATCTATTATTGCTAGTCTTGCCTGGGAGCAAATTACCGTGCGAAGCGAACCACTGTCGGCACATAAGACTTGG
This sequence comes from Artemisia tridentata subsp. tridentata, assembly GCA_021014915.2. Lineage (NCBI taxonomy): Eukaryota > Viridiplantae > Streptophyta > Magnoliopsida > Asterales > Asteraceae > Artemisia > Artemisia tridentata. The sequence goes on along the minus strand of CP139505.1, from coordinate 61,940,498 downwards.
CAATAAATAAAATTACTACAAAGGTTTCATAGTTATTAGTCTTATTTATTTTTATTATGAAAATTACCCTCTTTTGTAGTTTACAATCCATCATAATATTAAACACAAAAGATCAAGTAATTACAAAAATAAATAAACACATAATAACAAATATATGATCATCCACGATATCATATAGCCACATGCAAACCTTTTTCAATAAATCCTAATATTAATTCTATGTGAAATTTTAAATGTATGTAACTAACAAAACTCCCATTGGTTTTCGAGCTCATTGTGCCCAATGGTCCATAGACGCCAAATAACTTGGCCGCGTAAGTTTTAGTTAGTTAGATACCACATTGCACATAACTTATTAATTAATATATATTGAGGTCTTCCCCAATTTAAGATTTATTTAAAACATGTAGCAAACAATTCAAAACAAAAAAAAACATACAAATCACACCATGACAAAATATGCAAGATTTGTCATGGATACCATATTGATCACATAATCATGTAGCACATATTATTATGTCAATATTAATTGTACGTATCTAATTAATTAGTGACATCACATACGGTATTCACCAATTAATCCCTAAAAATTTTCATGCAATCCTAGGGTTTCTACAAGTTTTAATTAAAAACTAAAACCCTAATTTTTTTTTAATGAGAATCGACCCATATTAGGGTTCATAAAAAAAATTAAACAAACCCTAATTAATAATTGCATGTTATCTTTACAAGATCCAATTTTTAGGTTTAAGTAATTAATTACAAGTTCTTAAACGAGGCTCATGATGCCACTGTTGGAATATGTGAACTATAAATAAATCATAAACACATAGTATCATCAAAAGCACGCAGCGGAATAGATCTACAAGAACATGTAATTAATTAAATTAAATAAGATACGTACCTTAATGATTCCTAGCAAGAACAAGGAATCTCTTGAACAAGAACAAGTTATAAACCCTAATGGGGATTATATGTGAATCGAACAACACCAAGATCACAAGCTAAAGGAAGCTTGTCACTCGTTCCTGTACACACGTAATGATAGCGTTTCAATGAGAAAAGCTAGGTTCTTGATCACCAACAAGCCAAACACTTGCAAAGCTTTTACTTGGATCGAATTCCCTAGTGGGAATAAAAGAGTCGATCGGTTCTTAAGCTAAGGAGAAGGAGAAGAAGAGAAGTTAGGCTTTTTGGAATTCAAGATTAGTGAAAAACTAAAACACAATGAATGGTATTTATAGTTTTTCCTTTGCTTGTTGCCTACTCCAAAAAATCGATCAACCTAAACCCTAAAGAGGGTTCGGCCGACTTTTCTCCCAAGTATGGGATTCTAGATCCTTCTTTCCTATTTTGCGTAATTAGTCCTTTAACGGTCGTTAGTTAAAACCCCGTTAAATCCTAACCGTCGTTAAGTGTTTTTATTGGTGAAATGAATAAATAAATATAATGAAATATATTTAATTATTCATCATTGAAACTCTCACGTTATTGTGTGCAATCCCGAGCCTCGGGTTCGAAACCGGACATACGTAATTTAATATTTATACACAAAAACTAACAAGTATTACTATCTTATCATGCAAATCAATGACCGTTGTGGTGTATTACAGTTTCAAACTAACATTAATATTTATATGAAAGTACCTCTTCCTCGTTCTGTTTGTGGTACATCTGTGTTCTCTGCCTGATAATTTTTTTCTCTTCTTCAATCTTCCTCAGCTTCTGAGATAGCAACCAGAAGGCGTCCTCAAGTGCTTTGGAGCTCCTCTCTTGTTTGGCAATCATTTACAAGGCATCCCGTCAAATGGGTCGAAATTCGCCAAAAGTAATTCGAGTTTTCACTTAAAAGGATGAAATTGCCCCATCTAAATACTTAATGTTAAAGAAAAAATAAGTGCATACCAGGTGAGTGTAGGTTAAAGACCTCCAAGTCTTGTTCTGTCGCAAGATAGCCATATAACTGTCTCTTACCATTAGAACTGAAATGAACTGGGTGATCATTCCAAGCATATCTACCTATGTCTTGGCGTTTAAAATGCTTTCCCAGACGCTCAACCTCTAAATATCCAACAGCTGATGCGTCCAATATCAACGCACTCATCCCTCTGTGCCCTTCTGGCCCAAATGCATTACGGGCTTTCACAGCTTCAAATGAATCAAAGTATTCTAGAAGCTCGTGGGTTCCCATGCCAAGTTGCCAACCCACTGAAATAATCAAATAAATATGCAGCTATAGTAAATCAAGAGCCATTCATCCAAGTTTAAGAGGCATTTGGATGTGCGTTTTCAATGTGATTATTATGACTTGAAATCAGAGTCGAACAATTTTGATTTAAGTAACGCTAACTAGGTAACTTTGCGTTTATCTTACAAATCAATTTTCTTAAAGCTCTTCAAATCCAACTGTTTTGACCCCAAAGGGGCGCTTGGATCTGCGTTTTTAAACTGATTATCTTTGACAATCAGTTTTAAATAAGCAATAAACATACACAAAAGTTGATTATCAAGGGTAAGATATATTTACCTAATTATCACTTCTTCTAACTTAATTTGCAAGTCTCTTATTCCCATTTCACAAAACTAAACACATTTTTTCACAAGATAAACCTTTTAGGTCAACGTACATATTTATTTTTTATTTTTTTTATTTTATTTTCTTTTTAAATTTGCGTCTCCTTTACGAATGCACCGAGTTCTCAATCCTCATTACAAGGAAAGAGTCTTCCCCAATTGGAGAATCAAAAGGCTCCCACTAAGTTTTCGAGCTAGGTACATAATGGACCACATATATTATAATATATGACAGCGTGAGCCTTAAGACCGGAAATTGCAACTTTAAACTAAACTTTCCAAATACTTTATCATATTTGTACACTAACTGTTAGTGGAAAATTAAAGTTCACAAAATTTTGCAAAAGAGTTTACAAGATTGTGTGTACCGCCGATGCACTAAGTCTTCGCAAGATCACAAGCTGTCAAAACAGTTGCCCGTGTAGTTTGAACCTGATCGGGAGTACAGACTACCTCCGCCGTGTCTTAATCACAAGCAGGATGAATAATCTGAGGCCCGATATCTAAGCCGCCCGGAATCACCCCTGGATCCGTTTACCCTAGTTGTTTCCCATAGAATAGACGATTACCACCGTTCCGATACAACACTTGGATACATCGCAAAGACAAAAACAAAGGTTTCCAACGCTCGCACTTGAAAATTGTTTTGTAAAATTGTGTGAAGTTTGATTTTCCAATAACACATTGGGCACACTTAGGCAGATTAACAACAACAACCACAATATACAACTCCCAAAACAGCCATCATCTGTCACACTTAGGCACAATATACAAGCCATCTAACTATGTAACAACCACAATATACAACTCCCAAAACAGCCATCTAACTATGTAACAATTTACTTAAATCACTAGCAATGAAATCACAACTTTATATACAATCTTCAGGTTATAATTAAGAAAAAGATAACAATAAAAAAAATGACATACATATGCATAAACCCTACCACTAAAAAACCCTAATTAAAGAAACACAAACAATAAAATAATCAGATAAACCAAAAAACAATTAAATAATCCTTGAACAATTAAACTAACAATTAAATAATCAGATAAACCAACAAACAAAAAAAATTAAATAATCAGATAAACCAACAAACCCTAACCCTAAATTAGAGTAACCCTAAATCGAAAAGATAATTACTTACCCTACCCCATGGGCATGTTTTTATTTCGTTAGATCGACGGGCAAAGAGTAACTTGTTCTGTGTGTGTTCATCGACGAGCAACTTGTTCTGTGTGTGTCTAATTGCTTAACCCTAAATGTGTTCATCTATGTATTTTGTATTTTGGTAGAGTAACCCTAAATTAGGAGGAAGGCGTAATTGATTGGGAAGAAGGCAGCCATGGGATTTATTAAATTAGGAGGAAGGTGTAATTGATTGGGAAGAAGCTTACAGCCATGGGATTTAGGAGGAAGGTGTAATTGATTGGGAAGAAGCTTAACCCTAAATGTGTTCATCTATGTATTTTGTATTTTGGTAGAGTAACCCTAAATGGCTAAATGTATTTCTAATTGCTTCAGATCTGTGAGAGAAAGAAGTTTAAAAGAAGTGTGTTTCATACAGTATTGTGTATTATGTATTTTGAATTAACAGTATAAAAATTAAAAACTATAAAAAGTAGTATAAAGAGTGTATTTTGTATATAAAAAGTATGGCACAAGTTTAAATACAATAAAGTAATAAAAAAGTGTACTCTCTACCTAACAAGTCGTCCAAGAATAAAGAATAGTGGGGCCCAGTCGCTCAAGACGTATGTACTATTATATAATAAAATAAGACTATACTTTTTTACAAAAAGACAAAAAACCCAAGTCGTCCAAGATATGTAGGTCCCAGTCGCCCAAGAAAGTACCTGTTGTAAGTGGTGCCATCTTAATACTTGGTGGAGACATATAAGGACACATGTCACTATTTTATGAGATCCGCCCAAGATATTTGGACGACCCTCTCCAATGAAGTATCTAGGGAAAAAAAATTTTGGGCCATTTAGGGTGAACACCTTTGGCGTATTTGAAGATTTAGCCCTTTCATAATATCTCCATGGACCATGGTACAAGTAATTGTAACAATATTTAGTAAAGTACTCTAAAAAAATACAAAAAGCTGAAAGTCAGAAATCTTTTTATGCGGATTCCTATTGTTTTAAGGGCTAAATCTTCAAATGCCCCACAAGTACATATGTGTTTACCCTATATGCCCCAAAAATTTTTTTCCCCAAATACTTCATGGGAGAGGGTCGCCCAAATATCTTGGGGGGATATCCTAAAATTATGCCAAGTGTCCCTATATATGTCCCCACCAAGTACTAAGATGGTACCAAGTACAACAGGTACTTTCTTGGGCGACTGAGCCCACATTTCTTGGACGACTTGGCTTTTTTGTCTTTTTGTCAAAAAAGTTATTAACTACATTTTGATCCTTGTAGTTTGCTTGGTATTTCATTTTGAAAAAAAACACTTTTCAGCTTTTATAACAACAGTTTGTTATAATTGGATTTAATTTCAGTTTTTATAACAACAGTTTGTTATAATTGGATTTAATTTCAGCTTTTATATCTACAATTTGTTATAATTGGATTTAAAGTTCTTCAATTTTCAAAAAAGAAATCAGAAACAAAAAGTTATCCCTTCTTAAGAAAAGTAGAGAAGAAACCTATGAAAGTTTGCAGCAACTACACACAACCTTAACTTCACATCTCAAATGGCTTTTCAAAACTATTAATCGAAACATGTTTTTTCCTTGTACGGTGTTTTCTTTTTCCTTTCTCATGTTTACATTTCCACATGGTGGCAACTATTCAGACCCGATGTCTACACCGAGTATTATTCAGACCCAGATTTTGGTCCTTGTGATTATTATTATTAATATTATTATACCCAAATGTAAACATTTTTACGCACGTTTGATTACTGACAAATTTTAGTTATTTCCGGCAAGTTTTGTGTATTTTCGGTGAGTTTTAGGTATTTTCGGCAAGGTATTTTCTAAAAAACAACTTGTAATATACTTAAACAGTTACTATAAGTGATCAAAATAAGTTTACAGTGAGTTTTGGGTACTTCCAACAAGATTTATAGGTTTCCGGCAAGTTTGACCACCATTGACCGCCGTTGACCATGTTGGATGATAATTCATTAATCCGTGTTCAAGGGCTGTTGTAAATTAGTAGTTTATGTATTTAGTTTGTTTAGGACGTATGGGTCAAAAGGGTGAAAGTATTGGGTTCGGTTAAACCTTAACCCAAACAGCCCGTTAGTAAATTAGTTAGTTATTTGACGGTTAGTAGTTATTGTGAAACGTCACAATGTTTCATATGGCAAGGGACACAACGTTTTACAATTTATATATAGGTTAGGATTCATTTGTAATAGTTAACCTTTTCCAGTTAATAAAATATCGTTTATAAAGGTTCGGAACAGATTTCATTATATACAAAGTGTGAGTTTGTGTGTCGTGAGTTTTGTTCATTGTTATGTTTGATTCGAACCAAGAAGATCCGGATGGGACCAACATTGGTATCAGAGCGTCAGAAGTTCGAATCAAACCCGGTGTTTCAGTTTGTGTTTCATCAGAGATTCAAGAAGAATACGTTTGCAGATTGCAAGAAAACTAAACCGCAAACACCAGAGAGAAGAATAACTTGGTTCAGGGAATCAAGTTCAATAAGCGATTCAGGGAATCGTTTTCAGAGAAAGAGATAGAGAAGAAACCAACCTTGGGCATACCGGTCAAAAAGAGACAGAGAAGAAACCGACCGTGGGCATACCGGTCAGAAAGAAACAGAGAGGAAACCGACCGTGGGCATACCGGTCAAACGGGTTAGAAAAACCCAAAATTCGATTCAGAAAAGTCGAACAAAGAAGAGACAGAAACCGATCAGAAGATTGATTAATTCAGAGAAAAAGAAATTGGATCAAGGGATCAAGTTGAAGATTTTGTTGTATGAAGCAACCACAAAGAAGAGAAGAATCTGTGATGGATTGAATGATCAAGAGAATTGATCAAGAAGGGTCATGCGATATGATCAAGATGAAGAAACAAGGCTATGAATGGGAAAGATGAAGCAGATTATGTGGACGAACGTTACATAAGCATGAATGGTACACTTTATTTCATGAAGATAAACAACTTTTCCAGGTTCATGTCATTCCTAGATTTAATTAAGATCGATAAGTTATTATATGCAAACTGGGAAGTACTAGGAAGAAAGTTTGTGGAATTGTTGGAGTGGTTTTATTATGGGTATCTAAAACAAAATGTGTTAGATAACTTTACACCTTTGATAGAGGGAAAACAGTTGGATTTGCTTGGCTTATATGTATTTGTGGATAGACTTGGGGGTTACATGAATGTAACATTAAACTAAATGGAAAGAGGTTGCGAAGTTGCTAGGATTTGAACAAATTGAATATGAAGTGATTAAGGAGTTTTATAAAGAATACATAGCAATGGTAAAAATATGCTATGAGGAGGAGAATAGGTCCAAGGAAATAAGGCTGGGAACGGTGCAAGAGAATCAGAAACAGGGACAATGTTTCGGTGGAGAAGATAGCAGGGAAACTGCAGGTATAGGTGAAAAGCACCAAGCTTTTATGGACATTGATGAAGTACCAGAAGGTAGTCAAAAGAAAAGATGCAAGTTTGCAGGAACAAAGGATGAAGACAACAACTTTGAAGGAAACATGGAAGAAGAACAGGAAACAATGAAGGAGGAAGAAAGTCACATTTCAAGTGATGATGACCTTGTGATCATTACTTAAAATCAAGCCAAGAATGAAGCCCTCAACATCTAAAAAATTAGAGGGGAGAATGAAGACTAAATTAGTAATGTTTTAGATGTTAAGAGAAAGTTAGAATGAAAGTCAGAATTGATGAGGACATCAGCAGCAACACAGAAAGATGATTCAAGGAAGAATGAAAAAACAGATTAAAGAGAGAAGAACAGAAGTTTGATGCATGTGACAAAGAGACTAGAGAAAAAGAGATGAAAGGTGGATCAAAGAAAGGCTGCTGTTGATAAACAAGATCCTGGAAGTATGGAAGAACAAAAGTGATGACATATGCTGTTAAGAATGAAGATTGTATGAAGTCATCAAAGATCGAGTTGAAGACATGAAGATGTTGAAGACACAGATTAATAAATTAGGGAGGAATGTTGGATGATAATTCATTAATCCGTGTTCAAGGGCTGTTGTAAATTAGTAGTTTATGTATTTAGTTTGTTTAGGACGTATGGGTCAAAAGGGTGAAAGTATTGGGTTGGGTTAAACCTTAACCCAAACAGCCCGTTAGTAAATTAGTTAGTTATTTGACGGTTAGTAGTTATTGTGAAACGTCACAATGTTTCATGTGGCAAGGGACACAACGTTTTACAATGTATATATAGGTTAGGATTCATTTGTAATAGTTAACCTTTTTCAGTTAATAAAATATCGTTTATAAAGGTTCGGAACAAATTTCATTATATACAAAGTGTGAGTTTGTGTGTCGTGAGTTTTGTTCGTTGTTATGTTTGATTCGAACCAAAAAGATCCGGATGGGACCAACAGACCACGGTTGACCTATTTGTTTGACCCAGTTACATAAATCGGCAAGGTCGGTGGCCTTGTAGCACATAATCGGCGATTAATCGGCCTTGTAGACCTTTTTTGCAACACTGGTTTTTATACATGGTTTTATACATGGTTTTATACGCTTTTTTAAAGTCACATTTTTACGCACGTTTTTATAAACACTTTTATATACGTTTTATGAACTTTTTTATACACGTTTTTATATACGTTTTTTACACATTTTTATACATGGTTTTATACATAGTTTTATACTTGTATAAAACCGTGTTAAAAACGTGCATAAAAATGTGACTTTAAAAATGCGTATAAAACCGTGTATAAAACCATATATAAAAATGTGTAAAAAACATGTATAAAAACGTGCATAAAAACCCGACTTTAGAAACACGTATAAAACCATGTATAAAAACGTGTAAAGAAACATGTATAAAAACGTAACTATAAAAACGTGTATAAAAAAGTACATAAACCGTATATAAAAGCGTGTATAAAAACGTGCATAAAAACGTGACTTTAAAAACGCGTTTAAAACCGTGTATAAAACCATGTATAAAAACGTGTAAAAAACATCTATAAAAACGTATATAAAAACGTGACTATAAAAACATGTATAAAAACGTATATAAAAAAGTACATAAAAAGTATATAAAAGCGTGTATAAAAATGTACGTAAAAACGTGTATAAAAATGTGTATAAAATTATATATAAAAACGTATATGAAAAATATGAAAGTCAAGGGAGTAACGGTGAAAGTCAAAGCAAACCACAGGGACCATTACTGTAACTTTTTTAAGTGAAAAAATGTCAAAGGACTAACGGTGAAAGTCAACGCAAAAGACAGGGAGCATTACTGTAATTTTTCTAAGTGGTAATTGGTCAATATTACGTACATTGGTAAGTATTTGAAAGTTAAATGGTTGCACTGACATTAAATTAGTAGGTTATGTATATTGGTTAATTTGAGAAAGTTTGTTACGTATTTTCAGCCTTCGGTCAGTGATGATCAAGTTTGTTACGTATAGTGAAAGACCCACAAGTGAGAAAAGAGTGGAATCCAGAATGATTAGCACCACTATTGGTCATTTGGTCCACTTCAAATGGTCACGAGAAAAAAGTTTATGTTTTGGACTTTTGGAAGTCTTTACATTCCTATTATTTTTTCCAGAAAAAGAAACTATATTAAATGATACATAAATGATCCCAACTATAGTATTTAACTCTAGATTGAAGGTGATTGAAGTTCAATTCGAAGTGAGTCATGATTGTTACGAGACCACATTCATAAGATTATGTAACATACAATATTTCACATTGAAATGATGAGGCTAATTTATATATCAATGACTTATCTTAAACCTATCGACCATCCATAGCAGTGATGGTTAAATTGTTTGCCGTGTAATGATTCCGATTTATTTCTTCTGGAGTTGACCTTGACTCGAATCTGTTGATGAAGAATGCTGGTTTGTTTGGAGCGGGTAATGGTATAGTGTCATTGAGAAGCATGGTGATCATATCCGAAGTTGTTGGTCTATCTGCTGCATTTTCTTGAACACATAGAAGTGCCACATGAACGGTTCTCAAGAATTGTTGTACGACACAAGTATTTCTAAGTGTAATGTCTACCAACTCCGGTGCATTTCCTTGTTGCCATAGCTCCCATGCCTAAATCGTTAAAAAAAAATATTGCAAGTCATATGTTCAGTATCTTTGTGTATGCAACAAACAAATGTGTTTTATACTTTTATTATACCTATCTATACCCCCTCGTGTTAATTGAAGGTATTTTAAATAAAAGAGGTTTAAATGTGATTGCTTACATATCCAATAAGATTGAATGTTCGGTCAAGATGAACGATAGAGCTATTTTTCCTTCCAGTAGCGATTTCTAGGATCAAGACTCCAAAGCTGAAGATATCGGACTTGATGGAGAAAGTCCCTTCCATTATGTACTCCGGAGACATATAACCACTGAACATGCCAATGTAACATTATCAGAAACATAAAGTACATAAGACATTCCTTTATAAGGTACACCTGAGTTAAACTTTGGTAATCCTATTTTCTCAACATGTTTGGTAATAGTAAATCTAAGTTCTTGATGATAATAATCTTATTATGAGAACATATTATTAACCAGTTTATTAATAGGGGAAACGCAAAGAGCAAACTCACAATGTTCCAACAACTCTGTTTGTCATTGCCTCGGTCTCGTTCTGCTTGAATATTCTTGCCATGCCAAAATCAGCTATCTTGGGGTTCATACTCTCATCTAAAAGAATGTTATTAGCTTTTAGATCCCTGTGAATAACACGCAGTCTTGAGTACTTATGCAGGTATAGCAACCCCTGAGTAATTCCTTCGATGATGTTAAATCGTTTAGGCCAATCTAGCTCTACCTTTCTATTCTCATCTACAATACAACATGTCAGTCTATTAGTACAATATTATGAAATCAAAGAAGAAAATGCATATTGTATGCGCGTAAGTTACAATCATTGCATACCAAAGTGGAAGTAATCTAAACTTTTGTTGGGCATATACTCGTAAATTAACATCTTTTCTTCCTTGTGAATGCAACAACCAAGAACCCGAACAAGATTTGTATGTTGTAGTTTGGCTATGAGTATTAGTTCATTTTTGAATTCCACAAGCCCTTGCCCTGATGTTCTTGAAAGCCTTTTGATTGCAATTTCTTGTCCATTGCTTAGTTGTCCCTGCATTTGTGATTCATGGTACCTCCTGTTGTTACATTAGATACATATAACCTAAGGCCTTTGGTCTAGTGGTATGTGAGTTGTACAACAACCTAGAGGTTGCCGTTAAAAAAAAAACAATTAGATGCATATATGTAAAACAAAATAGTTCTAATATAAAAGCTTAACATGAAAACATCATCACCTTGTAAACAGGTCCAAAACCACCCTGTCCAAGCTTATTTTCATCTGAGAAATCGTTTGTTGCGGCCATAATAGAAGCAAAGCTGAATATTAACAAATCATTTCCTTTCCCACCATTACTATCAAGATGATGCACATCCTTAAAGCTATCAGAAGCTGTTAACTCAAGGAAATATTCATCTCTCTTTCGTTTCTCTTCTTCTACAATCAATAACAAGGTCTTATAAAAAATATTTAAAAAAAAAAAAAAATTTAAAAAAAAAAACTATAGCATACAAACGGAAGCAAGATTTAACATGAGTTTCGAATTCTGTACCTTCTTTTTGATGCTTTCTCTTCTTCAAGCACCACAAAAGCCCCAAAGGGAGGATAATCAAAGGAATGATCGTACTAATGAGTACCATAATCAGTTTTGTCTTATTTTTGGTTTTTATACCTGCATAGTATTATGGTTAGATGATAAAAGGCTAGAATCACAGCGAAGACCATATTAATCTAGAATTCTTACCTGTAGTTGAATTTTGCTGACCGGTCACATTTCGGGGCGGACTGACGGGGTTTTCCTGGGGTGCCTGTGAACCACATGGATTTTTCGTTATGTAGTGTGAAATATTTGAAATATACTTTTATTTATTTATTTATTTTTTTTAAATGCACCTAATCCTAAATTTTTTTTTGTTACAAGTCTTCTTTAGTTTTAATAGAATGCACCTCATGACTTTTAGTCCCGGGTCCGTCACTAATCACATACATCCATGCAGAACTGTTACGTGAGTCATCCGAAAAGCTGTTGCTTCCTCTCCAAAAAATACATCCAGTTCCATTGGTGTTACTGCTATTAAATCCCACACAGGTGCAATCATTCAAACAGTTGACAAAACAATCACTAATGCTTAGGATCGAGTTACTATCGGTAGCATTGCTTGTCTGATGAAGAGTAAAATCACCATTTCGATAATTGATTATGCCGTTCGCCTTCCTGCAAAGAGGCAAAATTGACTCCACGCAACCATCGTCGGATTGGAATCCATAACAGAACTCAGGGACCCGTGGAGTAAAACGGCCAACATCAATCCGTCCTTCTGGTGTTAAAATCCACATAGGGAAAGAAGGACTGAAATCCTCATGGCCGGAGTCTTGAACTTTTCTGTAGCTAATGTATCGTTCTTTGTTGTTGTATACAGAAGTGAGTTTATAACCATCCAATGTAAACATACCTTGAAATGTTTCGTTATCAAGATTTTCACTAGTCCAGAACGGCTGGCCTCGTCGTCGAATCAATATCTTATGAGATTCTTCATCAATGGGTTCCCAGCTCAAAGTAAAAGCTCCTGTATCAGGGATTTCATTACTCAGCCAAGACGTCAAGGTCCAATTCTGTCCAGTTGTAATGTGATACCCAAGTTTCATACCCGGTAAAAGTACGTTAGTTGGATGATCAAAACTCTGCCACAAAACCCTCTTGTCATTTTCATTAATAAGCCGGAAATTACCGTTGTCTTTAAGGGTTGCAGTCACATTCGGGTTTGGACCAGCGTCAATGTTTGTAATGGTTATCAGGGTTCTGCTTCGGTCAGTGATGATCAAGTTTCCGGTATTGGGGTCGATGGAGAGGGCATGAGCATCATCTGTGAATTCCATCGGACTGTTAGGATTGGCTACCCATACTTTCCTGGATTCAACTTCGTTTGTGTACCAAATTCCCAAATAACTACTATCAGCAGAGAAGAACCCTAACGTGAAATTTCCACCAAGGGAAAAAAGTTGGTCCGGATAGGTGAGTTGGCCACCAACTTTAATACTTGAAAATGTATCAGACTTTGGGCTTGGACAAAACACAACTTTGTAGTTAGTACCACCGGGGCATGAAATTTGACTAGTGGGGTCATCTTGAGGGTAACTATAAGCATCAGGACAGTTGCTTTTAAAGAACTTTGAATAGTCAGTAGGTCCACAACTACCACGCTCAATGGTGCAACAATACTCGGCAGTTTTGAAAACCGTGCAAGGATTGTTACATCCTCCATTAGTTCGTAGTTGCTGAGGGCACCGGTTATTGAGATCAACAGCACATCTCAATGTCTTGCACGAAGCACCAACGGGGCTAAACTCCATCGGGATATTAAATCCATCAACTAGAGAGATGTCAGGAAAGTCAAGATTGTTGTCTTGGTTTAGAGCAAACTCGGCTAAAGTGTTGGGTGGTGTCCCATAACCTTGACATTCAAATCGGCCATTGCAATCACCGGTTTCACATTTCCCTTTCCCATTGGCATCAAAGTTGCAGTTGGTTCGTCCCCATATACGTGCGCCTGCCGTTCCAGGAGCAACCTTCAAACTCCAAGTTTGACCAGTTTCAAGACGTCTGCCGCCACCAGGCAAGGCAGCGGCCCAGACAGTGTATGGACACGGGTTTATGACAACGAAATTGGCTCCTTGAGTGAAAGTGAAGCAAAAGATGGTTAGAATGGTGAATGAAATGAGATAGTTTTTGACATAATAAGCCATGTTTGCTATATATATGTTTAGTATGTTTCTAGTGTGGGTTGAAGTGGCTTTGGTTCAAAGGGTCTACCCCAAATCTGACCCGACCAGTCCTCCGGAATTTGGAAGGATCGTGATTCACCCTCTGTGAGCTCGAATCCGGTGATATTGAGAAGAGGGCTGCTTGAGATTCCATGGAAAACAGTGAACCTGCAGTTGTTAACTACAGTAATACTAATCCCTGAAGCTCCTGCAGAAGTGGAAAAAAATTACATTCAGAACAATATCTCAACACAGATTGTGTGTTCGTGTGCAGACTACAAATAACACTTGTTTACTATGAAAGAAAACGAATAAGAACAGGAAAATAAAGCTCATAAGAATTAGTGTATGTTTATGCTTCATTTCAGTGTTGGGGGTTACATTTAAATTTTATTTTATTTGTAAATATTAAGAGTATACTTCATCTAAACCTTGGGGTTGACCTAGTCAACTATATTAAAGTCTTTGAAGGTTGACTTATTCCAGACTATGCCCAAACGGGAAGGACCATTATTGCCCGTTATCAATAATCAAGCCTGTGACTGTGAGATCAATTATTTTCGCCGTGTGGGATCAACTGGTCTTATGTTCATTTTTGTTTGTATTGGTAGTTTTCCTAGAAATCGACCCGTTTAAGGGATTGATAGGAAAGCACCCTTTAGTTGCTTTCTTCGTGCATTTTGTATTTTTGTTACAATTTTCTAAGATACTCAAATTTATGAGAAAAATTTAACTCAAGGTTTTGCAAAGATTTTTCTAAAACATCTTTGTCATCTTTTTATCTTGAGAAAAAGATATACCACTTGTTATGGTCATTGTATCGACTGAATGAATGGTTATGCATAATTCCATAATAAGCCATAAAACCGCAAGATTTTTCGATGGAAAAATTGATTTTCTGGCCTTCTATAGTGTGATGTCAAATTAAAGACTGATAATTATAGCTTAAAATCAACATTTTGTTTGTGTGATAGTCTAGTATTGTACAAAACCAATAACTTTCTCCTGCAGGACTTTGAGAAGTCAACTTAAAACTAAGATTATAAGTCATTTAAATCCACATTAAATCAGTTAACCTACATTTACTAACCATGTGACATCAAACACAATAATAGGATTTAAACGCTGAAGCGATTCTTAAGATAATTAACTGATTTTCACAGTAGCTACTGACCTTTGCCTAACCTAAGATAATATAGGACCATATGGTTACCTAACAAAGGAAGACAAACCGCAAAGCTAACAAACAACTCAGTGAGGGTAAAATGGTAATAAGAGTAATACACCTTTAAATAGGAAACAAGGAACAGCAAACACGATTGGTTCCCGTGATCAACAGAAACTGGTTTGGCACTGAAATTGCAATGTGACATTTAAAACAGGGCATCTGATGAGCAGACCGAGCTTTGTATTGTCACATTTCACCTCTAATTTTTAGCTTCTTGTGGTATCGGTCATATACTTCTTCTGTAATGAGCATATAAGTTAATAAACTATTTACGTCACAAAAGCATTCTATTGAGTTTCAAGTTGCAATTACCAAACTTCACAAGAATTAGTAAGATGCAGTGTCCGAATCTGACGCAAGTTTCCACCAAGCACTTCCATCCAATTTATTACCATCATTCTCCCCACAAACCAAATTACTTACATCCGAATCACCATTCTGATCATCATCTTCAGAACACGAACCATATAACTTCTTCTGTTCATAATAATTATACATCCGCCACAAAATCGGAATCATCCAACACAAGTATCAAACACTATCTGTCGCCTATTTTTTGGGGTAAAAATATTTATCGAATAATTATAAAAATAATAAGAAAAACATATATATATTCCTTATCAGCTGTAAAATTTCAAGAGCATAATGGTATTCATATTCAATATCTGTAATCTCGCATATCTTTTAGCGCCTTTTGTACATCGCCCCATCCTGTAACAAAACTGCAATGATTTTAACAATATAAAATATGGGTTAATAATATACAAATATCTTTTTTTTTCACAGAAGTTCTGATATAGCATATATAATCGATATAAATTCTCAACAGTCAAAAGCCTACAAAATATTTTAAGATAAGCCTGGTTTACAAGCACCGGGTATAGATAAAAAAGTTTGTACGACTGAATAAAAAGTTGCAGTTTACACAAGTTTTAACACCAGCATTTATGTTTAAGAAAACGTGTCTTCCCGATCTCCTGCGGCCATATCACATTCTTCCAGATTGCTAAACTCCAAGAAATGTGTTGGCCTGTGATCTTCATGATAATATTCTCGTGGAGTTCCTAGCTTGATCCCGTACTTCATGTCTGGTGCATGCTTAACTCCCATGAAGTTGTAGTTCCAAGGACCATTATCAGGAACCATATAGAAACCATGGAAACGGTCACTTAGAAGCATCGGGACCTTTTCATAGTGAGTTGGAAGATACCCATGAGGATTGCTTCCATTATCTTTGTTAGTGCGGCCCCATTCATACCCCGTTGGGGTAAGCTTATATGCAGTCAAGGAACACGAACCCGGAGTGAAGCTGCAAGTAAGTATGATTGATTTCTCCCCATCCCATTGCTTGTTGTATTCCAACATCCGAGCATGGAAGGTAAGGTCATGTGACGATAACTGAGTGAGCTCGTTTGGTTGAGTGTGCATCCATCCCAAAGGTTCAAGATCATTAAGGAAGTCATGTTCAGGGAGAGCTGATGGAAGGTGCACTTGTTGATGGGTACCCCACTGTGGCGGCATCACGATGCAACAAATTTCTTTAACTTGAGGATTGTCAGGAGGACTTACACCATACAAATAGCCCGAAATCTGAGTTCTTAAGTCGGCAATGCAAATGAATTTCTTCAGGATATTCTTTGGCATAATGTATGTGTACCCAGTTTCCTTTATGTCCTCTGAGTTTACATATATATGGTTCACACGGTTATAAAGGTTTGTAGCTGATATTGCCCTCACACGCCAATCTGTCTTGGAAGAAAAAGCAGCTTGTTCGTAGGGGCTCGTGGTGGTAACAATGAGCTCATCACCATGAACATTGGTAGTTCTGGTGGTTACTGCCGCCAATTGACTAGCTTCCTTTGCCTGTATCTCTATCTCAGCTATTTGTTGGCGTTGCTGAGAAGGTGGAGTAATTTCAGCTCCAAGAATAATGTCACGTATCTCAGACTGTGTCAGTGCTGAGGTGCTAACATTATTCTTCTTTGCATAATCAGACAATATAAGATCTCTTAAAGCAACTTCAACCTTCACCCATTGATCATCCGTAAGTGATGGCCAAATGTGATGGGGCTCCGTAACAATAGTCTTATCAGGCTTGAGTAACATCTTTGCCTTCTCATTGTTCACATGTAGAGCTCGCAGGATCAAAATTAGCCTGGAAAACGCTGTGAACGATGAAATACACGTACTCTTCAACCAATCATCATATACATTGAACAACACCATTTGCGGTTCAGTTGCCTTCAGAATCATATCACCAAATTTCTCAATTTTCAGACATGCTTGGAATGGAAGCTGCAACTCACTTCCCTTGATAACAATATTGGGGAAATCAAGTAAATGGACTTCCAGAGGATCTAACATACCTTTACGAGTGACAATGACCTGTTTTGGCTGTTCCTCAACAGGCAATGATCGAACAAGAGCAGCCACTTCTTCTGCAGTCTTCCACTTGGCAAGTTGACCAAGACGCTTTTGCCCTGCCCACACGCTTGTGTGAATAACCTTCAAAAACAGTTGTCCTGTGCGGGGATTGAAAATGAATATAGCACCATTAATTGGTTTTGTTGTAAGATTTCCTTCAAAGGTCTTGTGAATGGTCACACGGTACACATTTGTATCATCAACAAACCAGATAAGTTGATTGTTGAAGATTTCTCCATAGTTCTGAGACGACAGGTAAGGTTCAGTTGGCTCTGAAGAATACAATTGCAACCCTTTCCTTATTCGCTCCCTCAAAACATACAAAGCTGGATTTGACTTCATGATCTTGTTCATAGCCATGGAAAGCAGCGGTTTTGACCCGGGGAACCAGTTACCAAAAGCAGAATGCAAATTGTATGCAAGATCTAGTCCAATCATCACCCCTGTTGGTGAAGGATAGATGGACATGTTGTCGGTGGTGTAATCCATGAACTTAGCTCTCGTGTAACGCTCAATATCATGAGAATCATAATCACCCCAGCGAAGCTGCACATCAATCCAGTACTTATTAGTTTCTTTCTGATCAAAGATATCCTTCGTCTTAGCCACCAGGCTCGGTTTTGACATCAGCCATCTATGTGCAGCAAACAGGAGAATGTCAGCACAGGAGCTATTCATTTTGTAACTCTTTCTTGGATGGATTGTTTCTTTCTGCACTGTTTCGATTTCCAATGCATCCAACTCCAGATCTAGAACCTGGCAAAGATCCATCACCACACTCTCATGGACCTTCTGCCACAAGTGAGCACGGAAGATCTGAATAAGAGAGATCTTCAAGGTGGGAAGCTTCCCGTGCATAAATATTCCAGTCAAATCCAGTTGCACTTGGAAACCGACATAAACATTGGCTCGATTAATGGTAGGTGACCACCAAAGTGTGAACCTACGGTTTGGAATCTGGTTCAGCCCTGATCTCTGAGCATTTGTTAGCTTCTTGTACTTCATCGACTCCTCAAAACCTGAAGCTTTCTCCCAAAAGAGGCCCTCCCATGTTGGAAAATATGTTCCCTTAAATAGCGTATGCTCCAAAATTCCCTCAACACCACCAAGAGCTTGGATAACATCAGTTCGGTAATTGTTCAGGTTCCAAAGTTTACCATCATGCCTCTGATGTGTCCACCAAAATGGATTTTGTTTTAAAACATGATATTGCTTGAAATCAGTCCTCACCCTCCATCCTTTGTCATATGCTAGTGTATGTCGGTCCTTCTGAAACAAGGTATTGATTCTTGGTATTCCACGATCCCATGAGTCCTCCAAATCTTCCAGAGTTAAACGCCTGTTTTGTGACTGGGCTTCTTGCCTCTTCAGAGCATATTCAGCCCAAACACGTTGTGAATCAATGAACTCACTCTCCCATGGCTGTATATAACGATATAGAATGGGGATTAGCTGATCTTCCTCGTGACTCATACCACTCCTAAAGTGTGTCACCCCAACACCAGTCTGCTGATTGTAATGAAGATCACTCTGCGGGATCAATATGTGGCCCATTGATAACATTCCAAGGCCTCCCATCTCCTTGGGTGTGTAGAATATCACAGGAGGGAACCTGCTAGGCATTTTAGAATTTAATCCAATCTTTATACGGGTCTGGATTTTGTTCTCACATTTGACCAATAGATCTAAGAGCTCTTGTGTATGCACAGTCGCTTCTCGGAAGTATGTCATTAGACCTATCAAAGCTGTATTCCACTTGTTAACAACTTTTGTGAATGTTGTAGACCCTGAACTCATGAGAATTTGCCTCACACGATTATCAAACATTTTCATGTGTTCATTATCAACTCGTAAGAAGGCAACTGCTGTACGCTCTTTTGTCTGTTCATTCTGCAAATTCCAAACTCCGTCTCTTGTGTTACTAAACGCCTCGTGAGTCATTCTTATTTTCGGCAATATACGAACCTCAAACCCACACATGCTAAACAGCAAGTTTGGATTGTCTTTGCTATAAACAGAAACAAAGCTGTTCTCCCACTCCAGGGTTGTGATACTTCGAGGAAGACGATTCTTCATATCCCAGAAAATACTTCTTCCAAGATTCACATCATGTTTCATAAGCCTCATTCTTGCATCTCTCGGCCAGCACTTCTTGTTATTGTAACCGACCATATTCTCGTTGTTAGGATCAGGATGCTCAGTGAGATAACGCTGAATAAGATCACGAGCCTCTTCATGTGTTAAGCGAAATAGAATGTGGACTTTGTCAATGTACCGAGAGTACTGCCTTATTGGATGTCCGGTTTCAACTATAGTGTCCCCAAAGGTAATGAACTCATTTGGCATCTGTGGTGGACCAGCAATTTCACTTGCACGAGTCAAACCAAGGATCAAAAGATCCAATACCAATCCATAATATTGTGCAACAAAAGATGCGAACTGCAGGCCACGAATCAGTCCATACGAGTTTGTATGGCTCATATCTTTATAAGACAGCACAACATTGTTCTTCGCCGTTATATAATCAGCAATGTTGTGGTCAAGAATCAATCTCAGAAGCCTGTTAAGGATCATCAAATCAATCTTCTCAAAAAACTTCTCAAACTTTGTCTGAAACATCACCACACACTGACCATCACCAGTGTCCCATACACCCTGCAAATTGTTTATGCCCTGGCACCATTTATAAACCAAGAGTGGTGGTGGCTCACAATCTGCAGGCTTGATCCAGTTGGGAAACAGATGGCGCTTGTCACCTTCATACCATAGATACCGATCAAGATAGGCGTCAGTAATCTTCTCAAGAGGCTCAATCTCATAAACTGGAACAAGATAGCTATACAAATCCATGAACTCAATCTTAACTTCTTTAAAAGCGCGTTGGGTTAGAAGATGACGTTTGATTCTTGATAATGTCTCATGTGGATTGTCATAAGCTTGTTCAATTAAGGCCAGTTCTTCTCTTTGGAGCTGATTTAACCTCACAGTCCCACTATAAGATTCCTTAAGCCTCTCAAGAGCAAGAATAAGAAGCTTCGTATCGTGCTTGTAAGACAATGGCGGAAATGGTATGGGTGAAAACTTTCTAGATTCCAACCAATGCACTGTAGTAGTGTAGATAGCCACGGCTTCATCTGGAGTCACATATGGACCATCTTTCAAGTAGTTGTGTTGGCGCTCCTGCTCTGCCTTCAACCAAAGACGAGTCAACCTCCCTAAATTCTTCCTACAGACAGTCTTATCAATTGTGGCACCCCTCCGTATGCGTTCACGATTATAGTGAGTAACATTTGTCCACCAATCAGCTTTTGACTTCACGTATCGGAGAATAATGTTCTCGATTGGAGCAGGTAATCCAGGACTTTTCCAGGGGATATTCGCCTTCCAACAACGCCAAGCTTCACTCAAGTGTTGCAAAATTGTCCTCGCCTTATTTTGCTTTATACCCTCTGGCATGGCATCAAGAACATCGTGCATCACAGCAGCACGAAGCTCCAGGTCAAAATGACTTTCAACACGTTGCTTTGTCACGGTCTTAGCCACACCTTTAGAATGTCGTCCCTCAAACTGGCGAATAAGTAGATTTCCAAGCCACCTCTCGAGCAAAGGCACGATACCACGAAGGAAGAACAACCACACCCTCCACATAGGTGCCCAGAAACCACATCCAGGCCCTTTCCCAACAGGCCCAGTATTAAACCGATAATAGATCAAATGCTTCAGATCTTTACACATCCGAATCTGCCTCATGAGTCGGTACTTATAACGATACATACCAGTCAGCTGGCCAACATGTGAAAAAGTATATTGTAGACCATCAGCCAACTGGAATGCATCTACATTCCCCAAACGGTACTGAATATTTGCATCAACCACAAGCTTTGTCAACCGCAAGATTTCACGACACAAATGAAAAGCATTGCCAAACCGTGACTTCTTACGCTCCTTAGTGGTAAGAGTTTTAACTGGCTTTAAGTTGAAATTGTAATCAAGATGAAGGTAATTTAGATTCTTTCTATGAATCAACAGATTCAGCATGTTATACCCCTGCTTACAAACTTGCAGACCCGCTTCAACCCAATCAAGTTCTGTGGTCTGGAAAAACTTGGTAGCCTGGAGAGAACGGAACAAATGCTTATTCTTTTGAGCTTTAGGGGGTCTATGATGCAGCTCGTTCAAAGCAAAACATTTCAACAGCTTCTGATAGCTAACCCTGACTTTCACTGGATAAGAAGGCGGACAGTGTTCTTTGTACCACTCGGACACAAGAGGGACATCTTGAGCACGTCGCATCATACCAGATCTCATGTTAAAGGGACGAGGTGCAAATAACAATGAAATACCATCAGCAGTAGTGTCCGTATATAAGGGAGTTCTAGTAAGCAAGGGCTCGACACCATCTGGCAAAGAGAATTTGTCCTCATCTTCGTCATCCTCACGCCGATCTTTGTTAACATAGTTTATAACATTTATCAGGCGATCATAATAAAATGCAGGATAACCAGGATCCTCCGGTTTAATATACATAACCATTGGTGTATGATATACACCTAACCTTACTTTCCTAGGCCTATTGTTGTACAGATAAGGAAACGCAATCCTATACTCTGTCCTCATAGGTGAACGGATAATGAGTTTATTTATATCGTTAAACTCATTCCAATCGTCGTCACCTGTATCCATGTCACGATACAATGGCTCAAATTTTGGGCCACCTGGCATGCACATATTAAGAGCTTTTGCCGTAAAAAATGACTCCATATCAAATAAGTAAAAATAATTACGATCGACTAAATCAGAAAGTACCTGTCCTGCTAATCGATGGAGTGTCACCATGATAGGGAGCGAGAGATGCCATTTTCGGTAACTTGGTCCATTAATAAGCTTTGTCTTCACCAGAGGCTTATGATCATAAAACCAATTAAAAACCGCGGAATCTTCCTCCTTGTCCAACTCTAGTTGAATCGGTTCCAAAGGATCCAAATCCAGAAGATTATCGACATAGTCCAACGGACGCTCTTCATCGTCAAAAGGAGGAAACCGCATTCTCTGGAAATTTCTTCGATCCCTTTTCTCCCTTCTCATCATAATCCACATTGTTCCCCACTGCGCCATAAATATCGGTTCAACAACCCTCGGAATCTCGTTAACGAACGTGATCGCCCCCGTAATGTGATACAACACCTTAACATTGCGAACCTGCTCCCACGGCATTGGCATGTTTTCTAGCAGCTTATACACTGCATGAGGTACGTACTTAAGTGCTCCTAGATATACACGTTTATCACGTCGATATCTCTTCGATAACATATCACCTTGATCCCTAATAATCTTCCTGACATGCTCAGGAGGCATGTCTTGTTTCTGAGTCTCGACATATCCAAATTTCTTTTTATCGCCATATCGTTTCGAGTTCAGCTGCGTCCACTTCCTCGCCTTCTCTTCCGAGCTTGTTTCCGCTTGCACCGTCATGTAACACCGTGTACGGGTTTTGGATCGTGAAAAGTTGAGGTTATAATATAAAGTATGAATGAATGAGGGAGTCGGGTATATATAAAAAAGAAATAAGGCGGTTTGGTTATTGGACCGACTTTATAAATCTAAACAAGAGTAAATTACAACTATGGTCCCTGTGGTATCTCATAAATAGCATTTAGGATACTTGTTAGTTTTTTGTTACATAGGTAATCTTTAATTTTCAAACTAGTTGCAACGATGTGATATGAAATAAAGATAGGGTTACCTGTCTAGCAAGAAATTATGGATTATATATTACACTGATGATAATCCTTATTTTCTAAAATACGGATGCATAGTTGGTTTTTTATTTTGTTTCACAGAGCTAGGTTAATATATGCTCTATATCAATTAACTAACCTTGTGAATTTTTAATGGTTTAAGAAAAATAAGGGTGTGATGACACTTTTTTTGCTCAAGTTTCAGTTCCAAACCACAAGTCTTTTTTTTTTTTTTTTTATCTTGTTATAAACTTGATTGAATTCTTCAGTTTTCATACATCATACATGGCAATAAAAAGTACTTATGTAAACAAGTTGCGCATAAATCCTATCAAGGCCCTTTGAAATTGAGAGCTGTTTGTGACAAAATCGAAACATATATTAAGTGAATCGAATAAAGACAAAAGCCCGTCTAGCTCAGTTGGTAGAGCGCAAGGCTCTTAACCTTGTGGTCGTGGGTTCGAGCCCCACGGTGGGCGTTTTATTTTAAGTATTAAATAAAGTCTTTAACATGCTTTGATTCCCCCATAATACCTCTACCACATCTGTTAAACTTTACATTCCTGTTCCTTTTTTTCCAGGCAAGACATCCACATTAGTGATAGTATGCAAATTGCAAAAGACAATATATCATAAAAAAATGATAAAGCTGTTCGTATAAGCAGGGCCGGGTCCTGTGCCAAAGCCCCAGCCATGTTCGGGTTAAACATATAAAGAGAAAAATAAAAAGTATGTTGTTGTTATTTATAAATAATTAAATATTATTATTACCTATATTAAACTAATGTATTTTCACGGAATTATAAATATAAAAAGAAAAACACGAGTTACTGTAACATGTTTCTGAATACATGAGATTATACATATACGAACAATTTATATTATTCCTCTTTATAAGTTTAACCCACTCACGAGTTTAAAAATCAGCTTTAATTATTATTAACAGGTATATAAATATCAATGAAGGCACGACCCCATGCATTATTGTACACTGAAAATAAATAGGCGAGATTCTACGTATAACAACGACACATATTTGTTAAGGTCATTATGTGTTACTAAACACATGTAATGTCTAGAATATTATATCAATAGTTAAATTTAAACAAGATCAACCTAAACACTATATCAGTTAAACAAATTCAAATCCTTTATGCAACAAAAAACATACAAAAATATTAATCGATATTAACGCATGATGAAAAAAATTATGTAAAAACTTGTGCGTGCACGAGTATTATATAATTATATAAGTACTAAAATTTTAATATAATTTTATAGTAAAAACTTAAACAATACAAAATAATAAATTTATGAAGTGTCACAATATTTAAGTTCAAAACAAAGTGATCAAAATATTATTATCCGTTATAATATCTGTCTAAATCTCATGCGTGCACGGGTTCTAAAACTAGTTTTTATCACATTTCTAACAATTAGGGTTGAATCTGTCTAATACAAAAGTTAAAAGGGCTAAAAGAAAAAGTTACATATTAATAGGTCTATTTTTTTTTTTGGAAGTGATTGGCACACTCCCAAAAGTTATTGACACAATCAACTGTACAAGCAGTTAAAGCATGTTATACTTAAAGTAGAACTGTCTAATGCAGTGAGTGGAGTGGAGTGGAGTGTGCCGATCACTTTCCTTTTTTTTTTTTTTTTTTTTTTTTTGAGAAAAGGCATCGGATCATCTTAGTACAGTTAAAATACTAATAACTTTCAAATATAAAATAACTTCACTTGAACTCTTTATCGACCCTCGGCAACACTGATGGTCATATTCTTTACAGAGCAATCACTTGGTGGGATTTCATTTGAAGTTGATCTTGGCTCGGCTCTGCCAAGGAAGAATGCTGGTTTGTTTGGAGCAGGTAAGGATATGGTGTCATTGAGAAGCATGGAGATCATATCCGAAGTTGTTGGTCTATCCATTGCATCTTCTTGTACACAGAGAAGAGCCACATGAACGGTTCTTAAGACCTGTTGTATATCAGAAGTACTTCCAACTGATGGATCCTCCAAATCCAATGCATTCCCTTGTTGCCATAGCTCCCATGCCTAGATCATAAGATATACTTAAATAGTCATTTATGTTCACGAAGATAAAACTGGTGTTTTGTTTAGTCATTCTATGTGATGATAAGTCGGCCTAACGCTCATGGAAAAACTAGTTTACGCTTCCTTTCTATTCAATAAAACACCATTAGTAATGGGGAAACCCTCAATGGCTCAATTCATATTTTTACTCAATAGTAATGAAAAATGATATTGCTAATATTAAGGGGTGTTAATCGGGTCCGGTTGTCCATTCCATTCGGGTTGGGTCAAGCTAGGTCAATGCTTAAAATATCGTACCCGAACCCGACCCTATTTGAATTCGGGTTAGTCGGGTTCTGGTCAATTCGGGTCGGGTCTGTTCGGGTCAACCCGAATATGAGTAAAAAAAAAGTAAAGTAACTCCCAATACCGTCTTCCACGGGTTATGGGTCCCAATACCGTCGAAGACGGTGTATGGGGGAGGTTGAGACGTAGCCAGTCTTACCCCTACCTAAGGTACAGAGGCTGCTTCCGGTTCTACCAAAGGTAGAAAAGGACCCCCGGTCTTTTGTAGGGAGTGAGGATCGAACCCTTGACCTCTTGGATGAGAGGCAAGGGGTTTTCCAACTGATCCAACCCTACTTGTTGTCAACCCGAATATGAGTAAAATGTAATAAAATTGCCTATTTATACTCGTTTAAATAGATAATGTATAAAAAATGTATTAAAAAAAAAAAAAAAAAAAAAAAAAAAAAACCCTTATTCGGGTCAATCGTGTTAACCCGAACACGAGTTAGCCAAACTTTTTCACCCGATACTCGACCCTATTTAGTATTCGGGTTACTCGGGTTGACCCGAATAAAACTATTGACCCAAGTAACCCGACCCAAATAGGCTTAATCGGGTTCGGGACCGGGTTGGGTTCAGGTCGGATCAGGGTTTTTGACACCCCTAGCTACCATGAATGTGTGACTATTTAGCTGCATGCTTTACCTTGACTTTGAGGTCAAGACAAATTATACATAACTTTTATAAGGAAGGAGTAAGATGTTATTATCTTCAACAAAGTTACTCTATAGCATGTGAAAGATGCAGAGAATTGATATTAGTGAGACGACTTACATATCCGAGAAGATTGAATGTGCGACCAAGATGATTGAAACTACTATTTCTTCTGCCACTGACAATTTCGAGGATCAAGACTCCAAAGCTGTAGATGTCAGACTTGATAGAGAAAGTTCCTTCCATTGCATACTCGGGAGCCATATAGCCACTGAACACAAAATGCTTGACTTAATATTACAAGATACATATAGTATCAAATCAATAAAAACAAGAACACATTTAAGTAAAAAGTACTCGAACATTGGTTGAAGTTGTAAAGGAAAAAGAGCGTTCTTACTATGTCCCGACCACCCTATTGGTCATTGCCTGAGTCTCATTTGGATTGAATATTCTTGCCATACCAAAATCAGAAATTTTAGGATTCATACTCACGTCTAAGAGAATGTTATTAGCTTTTAGGTCTCTATGGATAACTCGCATTCTCGAGTACTTATGCAGGTATAACAACCCCTGGGCAATTCCTTCAATGATGTTAAATCGTTTAGGCCAATCCAACTCAGACTTTTTGTTTGAATCTACATACAATATTAAAGGTCTGTATTAGGAATGAAAATCAACAAATGAAATTGATGTGATCAACTCCCTTAGGAACTCTGCATACCGAAAAGGAAATAATCTAAGCTTTTGTTGGGCATATACTCATATATTAACATCTTTTCTTCCCCGTGAATGCAACAACCAAGAACCCGAACAAGGTTTGTGTGCTGAAGTTTGGCTATAAGTATGAGCTCATTCTTAAATTCCACAAGACCCTGCCCTGATGCTCTTGAAAGCCTTTTAACTGCAATTTCTCGTCCATCTCTTAGTATTTCCTGATTATTATAATTTATGAAATCTCTGTTTGAAGGGTAAGAGTTTAAAAAAAATACATAAGTAGGGTAAACATGGAAGTAAAGTTACCTTGTAAACAGGTCCAAAACCACCTTGTCCAAGCTTTTTTTCTGCTGAGAAATCACATGTGGCAGTCATAATAGAGGCAAAGCTAAACAATAGTAAATCATGCCCATTCCCACCGATACTTTCAAGCTGATGTACATCTTTGAAGCTTTCAGAAGCTGTCAGCTCCAGAAATTTTGCATCTCTTTTTCGTCTTTCCTCTTCTACAATCAGTTACAGTTAATAAATGGAAGGAAGCATAGATAATGTATAAAACATATGGAAGATATAGAGGACTTGTGTTTTATACCTTCTCGTCTCTGTTTTCTTTTCTCTATATACCTTAAGATCCCCAAAGAGAGAAAAATTAGAAAAATGGCTGCACCCACAGGTATCCATATCCGTTTCATGCTCTTTTCTCTTCTATTTTCTGTTTAGACGGAAAAGGCTAAAACCTTTAGTAAATACCAATAAAATCCCACTTTCTTAATTACTTTGTGCTTTCTTGATCAAAATTCTTACCTGCAGTACTTACACTGGTTAGATGTTGGGTACTGATCACGTACTTCCATGTAGAATTCTGGTGCGGACTAACCACAAAGCTAAGGTATCCAGTCCAAAGAACACACCCAGTTCCCTCATTGGTGTTGCTTTCAAACCCAACACAACTACAATTATTCCAACACTTGGAAAAACAATCACTGATGCTTAGGCTTGAGTTTTCATCGGTATCTTTTCTTGTCATTTCAGAAGTAAAATCTCTATTTATTTTATTAAAGTAATCATACTCTGTCCTGCACTGAGGCAAACTCGATTCCTTCACACAACCATCACCTAAATCATACCCATAACAAAACTCAGGAGTCTGATCAGTAGAATTAATACTTTTTGTGATTGTAATTTGCCCATCTGGTTTCAAAATCCACATTGGTAAAACATCATAATATTCGTAATCGTAATTACTCTGTACGGTGATCTTGTAGCTAAAATATTGTTCTTCCTTGTTGTACACGGAAGTGAGATTGTAGCCATATATATCATGTGGCTCATTTGTTGCAACAAGATATGGAAATGTTTGATTTACTAAATTCCCACTAGTCCAGTAGGGTTGACCTTGTCTTCGAATCATTAATCTCTGAGATGCTTCATCAGTGGGTTCCCAACTCAATGTAAAAGCTCCAGAATGAGGGATTTCATTCGCCAACCAAGAAATCAGGGTCAAATTCCGCCCTGTTGCCTTGTCATACCCCAACTTCATACCCGGTAAAAGTACGTTGACAGGGTGATCAAAACTCTGCCACAAAACCTTCTCGTCAAAATTGTTGATTAGCTGGAAGTTACCTGTGTCTTGTAGTTTTGCAGACACGTTTGTGTAGGGACCCACTTTAACATCAGTGATATTCATCACAGTCCTGCCTTCAACAGTGATGATCAAGTTTCCTGTGTTGGGTTCAATGGATAGCGCATGGGCACCTGATGTGGATGTTATTGGTGTGTTTGGATTGGCTACCCATACTTTCGTGGACTGATCATCATCGGTGTACCAAATTCCCAAGTAACTGTTATTTGCACCAAAGAAGCCTAACGTGAAATCACTATCAGGGGACATAAGGTACTTGGTGGATTTACGTTCGCTACCTAATTTGATTATTGATAATGTATCTGGGATGGGACAAAATGTGATAGTGTAATCAGCTCCCTGACACCAACTATTTGTCCTAATAGGTTTCCAGCACCACGGTTCAAGACAACCAATAATTTGGCAAGGACCTGATCCACCAGTAGTCTCGACAGTCATCCAAAACTCATTGTAGCCTAAACTGTATGAGGAATTGCCTGTGACATCATAGCCTAAACTGTATGAGGAATTGCCTGTGACTTCATCTAACCTGAAAGATATGCTTTTAACGGAAGATGTACTTTCTCTTCCAAAGCACTCCATTTCATTGGAGCCGCAGTCACCTATGACGCATGAACCCTGACCAAACTGGTTGAAGGTGCAATTAATTCTTCCCCATATAACACCGTCCCAGCTATTTGTAACTTGAAAAGAGTGTGAACTATTCTGTGTGAGCTTGAACCCGGTGGTGTTGTGAACAGGTGTCCCTGAGATTCCAGGCCAAACAGTGAAAGCACACTCATTGACGACAGTAAAAGTAGTCCCTATAGCTCCTGCACATGTGGAAGAAATTGCATTCAGTACACAATTTGTGTGTGTGTTAGTGTGTGTTATGCAGATAGACTGATTTATTACCATTAACAAACAAGAAGAAAAGAAAAATCACAATATGAGGAAGCATTTTCGTATTCAATAATCACACACACTAAAGCACATTGATGGATACTTGTATCAATTTTCATAAAAGAAGTATTGTTGACCCAAAAGGTTTTTGGGTTGACTTCCTCTACTCTACCCAAGTCTTAAATCACTTTCACCCAATCAATTTTAACAAGTGGAATTCGGAGTCATTATAAGTATATATTAAAACCGGTGACGACGACGCCGTTTTGCATTAAAAACGGTGACGACGACGCCGTTTTGCGTCGGGCTTTTCCCGCCTTTTTTTTTGGGCTAACTTTGGCCTGATTTTCTGGCCTACTTTTTCTTCTCCGATCCATTTTCATTGTTATAGATATTCCTGAAACTTCTTGATCTTAACCTTATCTTCTTGATGGATCGATGTGTGCAACTTTGGGGCTTTTGATGATTGGCTGCTGGCTCATGATTCCGGTGGTAAGAATTGTTGTTAATTAAATGATTGGTTGAAAACCCTAATTTTTTTTTTTCATGTCTGCGAGTTTGGGCCATATCATCTCCATTTGCAGGTTTCAACTCTTCTCCTTTTATTTATTTATTTATTTGTTTTTTTATTCATTTCAAAGTTTTAAGATATGTTTATTGAGATAGTTGATTTGCGTTTTTTGGGATTGTTAATATGGTAGAATTAAGTGGTTTTGAATAATTTAAAGTTAAATCCAAATAATTGAAACTTGATATTTTTAATTTGGTGTTGCAGTTATATTCAAGTTGTATTTTGGTGTGTTGATGGGTTCACCAAAACTTGATACCAGCTATATCTTGCCAACGCAACATGCTATGTTAGCAGCCATGGCAGACGTCCCCTGTTTTGAGTCTGTTGCTGCAGCCATGGCGGGAGGCTGGTGTTGTTTCACGATGACCAGTTTTGGTTTATGATACTTTTTTCAGTTATCCTATTTTGGCGGGATAGCCACATGGATTTTGTGGTTGCAGCCAACATGCTTCATGTTCTGTTGTCGCCTTTTTAGTTTGCCCGACCTTTGTTGGTTATAATAGGCAATGATGAATTTGTGGGTTCGATTAAAGCCTTGAATCTCCATGTCTTGGCAGGGCAAAGTATTACGTTTGCAGCCAGCGTGGATGTATTCACTTTTTTTCGATTACTAATCAATCCAAGTCAAATGATATTGGTCATTCGACGTCTGAACTGTAACTTGGCACGGCAATGACCGGAAGGTGTGATAGCATACTTGCTATTATGCAACCGTCTTTGCAGCCACAGCAGAGTTCTGATCTTTTTGACCATTTTCCATTCACAAGTCTGAGCCTAATGATCTATTGTATCGGTTTTATGGTTTCTAACTTTTAAATTCATTGTTTCTGTCATTTTTTGGTATAAGCTGTGCACATATCTGAGCCTGACCGAGATCAGAAGTACGCGAACACGAAATCATAAATCTGTGTTTTTGTTTTATAAAGATTGTTTCTTGAATTAGGGGGTGTTTGTTTCGGCTTATAGCTTATTTGGTTTTGTGATTATGTTTTATGAGCTCACTTTTTGTGGCTTATTTATTATAGGTTTCAATGAAAAGCATCAAGAACCCTTTGTTAGACGTGTCTGTTACCGGGAAGGGGAAAAAGAAGGTCGATCACATGCGAGTATATGAGGTTCAAGGTACTGTTACATACTATGTCACTGCACTTTATGATAGGTTTGTGTTGTTTGCATTTATCATGTGCCGTGTTATAATGTCTTTTCGATGAAATATTCGTTTTAATGATATAATTCTAGAAAATAATGTTTGGACATGAAATAT
This sequence comes from Artemisia tridentata subsp. tridentata, assembly GCA_021014915.2. Taxonomy (NCBI): domain Eukaryota; kingdom Viridiplantae; phylum Streptophyta; class Magnoliopsida; order Asterales; family Asteraceae; genus Artemisia; species Artemisia tridentata. The sequence goes on along the minus strand of CP139505.1, from coordinate 61,909,414 downwards.
TCATAATACTACAATTCTAGAAAAACCCATGTGATGCAAGCTGCCAAGTACAAACTCATGTTGCTAATATTTTGTATATTTGAACTTGCATTTTCATCTAAGTTCGTGTGTGACCATCTTGCTTTAGATCATAGATTTTTTTATATGATCATGGATAAGAAGTGTTCGAATGTAGGTCTCTTTAAAATAGATATGAACTACATCCTTCTGCTTTAATAATCATCAACATTATTACATCAGAATGTGAATTAGACATATTTGAGCTACTTATGTACTTAGCCATTGATAATGAAATAAAAATGAGAGTTGCAGGCTTATTTCGTTGCTGTTTATGATCAGTAATATATTTTGAGATTTACATACTTTGTCTTTTTAAAGAACTATTTTAATTTTAATGTGGAAGGCAATAGGCTAAATAAGCAAATAAATCGACCTTCATATGTTTGACATCCTGACTAGGTAATATGATGTTTGTTTTGTTAGGTATTAAAGTATTGATTTTGGATTGAAATTAGTTGTTTTTAAGCTCTGAATGGGATTTACAATTGTATGGCAGTAAAACAAATCTTTATTTTCAATATAAATTGTAAATGAGTGTTTTGGTTGGGCCATTTGCTGTCGCAAATTGGGCGTTTGGTCGAATTTTTTTGCTCTCACACATAGGGTAACGCTGTGCGTTATCATGTTGCGAGTGTTACTGAAACCGGATACACAAGGTTGTTTGATGTTCAGGTTCAAGGTGAGTACGAGTAACGCTGTGGGTTATCATGTTGTTTTTAAAATACGTTTCATTAAATGATTGCTTGGGTAAGCTTATTTTTGGGGTAACTTACCAGGGTTTTTTTTTTGCTGTCAGGTTCTTAAATCAACCTCATGTGATGCTACAGTTGAACCTAAGTACTTGACACACAAAGTCAAGCCGCGGCTATTCGTATGATCCTTGATTTAGTTGTATGCTTGATCATCTCACATTCCTAACTAGATTAATAATGAATGAATGGCCTGATTTAGTTGGTGCATTTTGTGGTCCTGATTCGACTCATATTTTTTATATAGGTTAATGAAGTGGATATGGATGAGCTCAAGAAAATGTAAATAGATTATGCTGTGACTAAATACTTAGCCAACAAAGGTCTCATGCCCAGTTGCTTATGCTGATACTATCTGTACACATTTTAAATATTATTTTCTGATACAGTTCAGCTTTACAACATAAGATACGGTTCTAGCAAAAGAAAATGGCAAATTTCGATTCTGTCGCTACTTTCTACTCAGGCTTTCTATATAATCTAACACTGTCTTCCGAAAGATGTTGAGGTAAGATACACTTTGCTTAATCCATTAAATTAAATGTTTTTTTACAAGACTAATATATATGGTGTGTTTGGGATTAATCATCAGCATATTAAAAATGCATTTACACCGGTAAAAAGACCAATTCGTTAAAAATATCGATCAAATACTAATCAAGGATAAGCAATCCCAAACACCCTCTTATCTCTATCATCATTTTTTTTTTACTGTACTACTACCATAATACGTGTCATTTATACACAAGTTGCAGAAGAAGCAATGCTCATCTATGCAGCAGCAGGTGACGTTGGATCTTTGCTACGCAACTGGCCAAATAAGCTGGCTGCGATTGTCATTGGAAGTTCTTATTATGCTTGCAGCCATGGGGATTGTAGCCTGTTTGTTCGTTTTAGATGCCGTGTTTTTGGTAAATGCTATATACTTATAATGTTTGTATAGTTTTGGTATGTTAATTTTAATTTATACCATATCTTCCGACCAATGATAATTTTAAATGATGGACACATGAGATGAAGACCCGCGTAAAAGCTGTTGCAAGGACACATGACTTGCCCTGCATCACCACAATCAGACGAGCATGGTATGTATATTCCTGTAATTTAGCATGTGTAAATACACGAACTGCTGATGTACATGGTTGTCCGGTTGTAAACAATGACAAACCACATGTACCAGTTGCAACTCTGTTAATGGTTGCATTATTTTTCTTATGCCTTCATCTTATACATGTTTTCCATTATTAGATAATCGTATCTATGCATTTTATAGCCTGCATTTTCTGTACATGTGCAGAGCGTGATCAAATATGCTGATACAATATTCATTTTTTCTCGGCTGTGTAGATGTAAATGCGCAGACGACCAGCGAGCCCCACAATTTGCAGCTAAAGGGAAACAAAAGATGTTCAAGGTTGGTAATAAAAAATACACACTTGCACGAGCCTTGAATCTTACATCGTCTGCATCCAACACATGTCGCCATTTGTTCAACACCACGGATCACAACAACGAAACAGACCTACCAGGCTACCATGTAACTTACATATGTTTTTTTTGCTTTTCAGCTACAACTGTATATGGTTTTTGGTATATTTATATTCATGTTCGCTGTCTTTCTTCCAGGTCTACAAAATTTCACCATAATGGATGACAACGAAACGACTATTGTATCTGACCATTCGCTGCACAGCAGCCACCATTTGCCTTTCAAGACTGCTTTACATGATGGCAACTGTTTATCTAATGAAGGTAGCTTTTTATATTATTAGTGCTTTTGTTATGCAGTCCATGGTGACGAAGTGCTTCTAAATGCTTCTGCCATTTCTGCAGCACAAAGCAGGGCTTCTACTAATGACAGTACCTTTCACTGTAATCAAACACGCTCTGTGCCACCATCTAACCACCAGTTACCTATACGAAGGAATAATCAACTACATCGTCGACAAGGTATTATTGTTTTTTTTTTTTTTTTTCTCTTTTGCTAGCCATACTTTTATTCATTTTCAGCTTTTGTATATTATTAGTGCTTTTGTTATGCAGTCCATGGTGACGAACTACTTCTAAATGGTTCTGCTGTTTCTGCACCAGAAAGCCACCCTTCTACTAATGAGAGTAACCAGTATTTACCTATACAAAAGAATAATCAGCTACATCACGCGTCATTTATTTGTCTCAGTTACAATGCAGAGGCCAACCGTACCTACTACTAATTTTTCATGGTCGCCGCACATGCATCATTGATGGTTTCTCAAACTTTTTTGAATAGACACGTTCACCCAAGATTAACATCGGATCACGGCTATCACAGACGGAAAAAAGATGATTTGTGGTTTCAATGAAACTGTGCGGCTAGCATTCGGACCTACGGCGAGGCGGTAGATCATCTTTCCAACTGCTAGCTTTGCCAATCCGGTACGCTTTGTTGCATTCAGTTGCTTACCTCATGTGATGTAGCTTATTTAAAACTTAGAGAAAAGAACTTTTTTTTTTCTCTAAAATATAGTGTTACTGCCACAGTTAGCAAAAAAATGTTAAACAATTCACTTTAACGACAGTGTATGTTACGGTTTACCTATTCAACGCTGGCACAGCCGAGAAAAATAACCGTTAACTGAGTCGTAAAATAAATTTTCTGCCCTTAACAGCGGCGAATAATGCCCCTTTTTTAGTATTTGTTGGCATGACTCAAAGAAGAAGCTTGGCATAGGTGTTATATCTCCGTACACTGCCCAAGTCGTTTCGATTCAAGAAAACCTTGCTCACAAGTATCAGAAACTGGATGGATTTTCAGTAAAGGTTAAATCAACTGATGGGTTTCAGGGTGGAGAAGAAGATGACGTTTCTGAATCCGTTTTACAGGGCCTTGCTGATACAGGTATCTTATTCTTATGATTTTCTGTTTGACACTTATTTTGAACAAATATAACTGTGACATTTTTCAATGTTTTTTAAGCTGCAGCGACGCCGTTTCGAAAACCGGTTGTTCTTGACTTTCAATCTGGGATGGTTCGTTCTGTTGAAGATATTGACTCCTATGCTCAATCAAATGAATGTGCATGATTTTGAGGAATATGTTCATGACTTTGTTACTCAGACATTCTCTTCTCCAGGTAACCTTTTTAAAAAAAATTGCCATACTGCCTGTCCTTCACTTCACTATAACAAATCTGAAACAATGGTCCGGTAACTAGGGGGTGTTTGGGATAAAAAAATTGTTGACTATTTTTTTATTTGTTGCAGTTGCAATATTGATCACAGGAAATTTGCTATGAAGTTTATGCTTAGCCTCACAACATAACATTTGATTGACGAAGTGCTCTTATCATTATTGACAGATAAAGTGGCAGGTGAGAAAATTCTTGAAGCCCCACGATCAAGGAAATATAAGCGTGCTACGTCTTTTAATTCAAGAAAAGTAGTTCTCATATTCTCAGTCCTGTAAGTTGACAACATTTTGTGATATTCGCTTTCAGTTAAAAGGCTGTAACGAACTATTTGATGTTCTATCTTTGTTCTGTTTCCTTTCAGCCAAATACAACTTTGCCGCTATAGGCTTTAATATAAATAACATTGTGATTCTATCAGGTACATAAGAGAGATTAACCCTTTCGCCAAAGCTTCATCAAACACAATGCTCCATAGGTAAAGCAGGTTTATCTGTTTCATCTTTTACACTAAAGATAGACAGCGGCGGGGGTGTTTACCTGCTGAAATGGGGGCTGCAACGAGGGCGTTTTGGTCCTGAAATTGCGGCTAAAAAGTGTGACAATATACAATCCGGTAAACACAAACTCATGTACATCCCTTCACAAATGTTATTATTATATATAAATGTATGCTTGCCATTTGCTCTGTGATTCCGTGACTATACACAGCCTAGATATTCAGCTTTATTTTTATGCAAAATGGCCTCGGCCGAAAAATAGGCCCGCCCGCAACGCGGCGGACCGCTGCCATTCTCGTATATTATTAAGAAAACAATATAATTTGTTTTCTTTCTACAATACTTTTCCATCTTCATTGAATATTTCCCTACCAACTTAACCCTTTTGACTACCTCATTTTCTTTAATTTATTGGGTTTAGTTGATGGGCTCAATTTGTGTGGATCAGGCCCATTACACAAACCATTTAGAGTTCTTTACCTATTTCGTTTTTTATAAGTGTGACTTTTAGTTAAGTTAACTTTTCTTTACTCTTTAGGTACTTTGAGGTGGGAAATTAGGGGTGTTTACCGGTTCGGTTTTCGGGTTTTGAGGGGTGTTCGGAAAGGGTCTATCGGTTTGAAAACTGCAACCAAACACTAAATTCAAATTCGGTTTGATTTCGCAAGTTTACATAATCTACTAATTAACTGGGTAATAAATACGTCAACCTATGCCCAAAAGCTACAAATTAAATATTTAAAAATAAAGATTTGAAAATTTAAATAAGATTAACATATCTAAATGTTTAACGAATTTTAAATGCAGACATAAATAGAAGTTTAACTTAAGCATTTGGTATGCATCGGAATGTTTGATTTTAGGATGATGTTTCTTTAATGATATTTAGAAATGTTAGTGCGAAAGATATATATATATATATATATATATATATATATATATATATATATATATATATATATATATATATATATATATATATACTTATAATCTTTTATATCTATATCTATATCTATACTATATTATAATATATTTAACATGCGGTTTTTTCCAAAAATTAAGATAAGGAGCTTAGGTTTCAACCGTTGGATCATTCTAGTCCGAACCGTTTACCTCTCAAGATTTACAACATATGTAAACAAAAAATAGATCAGAAAACACATAGTAAACCCTGTGGAACACGCACAAACACTCTTATTTATCTCTTTCTCCTTTTACTACCATTGTTGAAGGCACCGGGTACAACTACTGCGACTATCATCACGGTAGCCGAAACCGCCGGGAACTACCACCAAATATGAAATTATCATCACTAGTGCCACACCACCACATTCGGAACTAAATATAACCGCTTTCACCTTTTACAACTATCGAGACCTTCAACCGTAACAAAATAGTATATGTATATGTAGGTTTTTTGGGTTTTGATTTGCAGTGAGCTTTGTTTCACTTTTTGTGAATAAATAAAAAGGAGGCTCGGACAAGTATGGAAACCAAAGTATATAATATTAACTGATTTCAAATCAAAACGTAATAAAGAAATTACATGTCAAAAATACAAACTTACCAGGCCTTTATGTGTGTATCATTTGAGTTCCTCCATGTTAGAAAAAAAAATGCGTCTCTTATATACTAAAAATGGGAAGTGTTTACTCTAGCGAACACTGTAGCTACAGTTGACGAAACAGTTGCCATGTGCAGTTTAGCCCCTAAGGTGAAAATGTCTTTGCAAGGTAGGTCTTTCGGGGACTAACGATGCAACGCGTCGAGAACTTTAGGGACTTTTTACGTAAAAAAACATATTATTTCCAGAATTAGTTTTCAAAAATAGTCCTTTGGTTTATCCATTTTTTTTTCAAATTTAGTCCAGTTTCAAAAATAGTCCTTTGGTTTCCTTCGGGGACTAACGATGCAACGCGCTGAGAACTTTAGGGACTTTTTACGTAAAAAACTATATTATTTCCAGAATTAATTTTCAAAAATAGTCTTTTGGTTTATTGATCTTTTTCAAATTTAGTCCATTTTCAAAAATAGTCCTTTGGTTTATCGATCTTTTTCAAATTTAGTCCTTAATGACTAACTTTCAAACAAGACTTACGACCGCATTCCCGCAGCAACGCGTAGGTTTCCCAGCTCGTTTATATCAATTTGGGTTTTAGTAGACAGTTATACTCCAAAAAGTAGCCAACTAGAAGGTGGTAAAAAATCTCTTATCTATACAAATATGTTATTCATTCTCAAAACGGGGTAAAAAAATGATTTTGTTTGTTAATGTTGGCATATGTGTCCGGACGTCATGATTCATCCGGACCATGCCTGCACATCCGAATGTCGTATTTCGTCCGGACTGGCATCTTACCTCCGGACATGTCTTCTGACAGGACTGCCGCCATTTACACTGAACAATCCCATCAACTGCTTCCATCCCAAATTTTCCGGGATTGTGTCCCCCACGTGATCTGACACCTACCTACTAGGTCAGGCGTAGGTCAACTCGCTTAGTCTCGAGGCTAACAGGTAGTAGGTGTGGGTAGTATAAATACCCACACATCATTTATGATTTGCATTCAATTTTACACCTACTACATTTACTCTCATATTACTGTTCAACCTCCATAATTATCAGATACTTACTCTCACGCCGGAGGTTGGCCTTGGGATAAAACCCGGGGCGAGTCTAACGCGCGTTTTTCTTGTGTGTAGGAGTTCACAAAGTCCGAAGGAGTCATTCCGAAGGACGTTGTATAGAAGTGAGACATGTCTACAAGGTTTTACTTCAACAAATTGGCTCCATCCGTGGGACCCGCTATTCAATCTACCGAAGCATTGAAATGGCTGGTTCTTCTTTTCACTCCCCACATCCCGAAGACGGAGAAGACGAAACCAATAACAATCATAACCAGTATGAACCCAACAACAACCACAACCAGTACGAAACCGATAATAATCAAAACCAGTACGAAACCGATAATAATCAAAACAAGTACGAACCCAATAACAACCACAACCGGTACGAGCCTAACAACAATCATAACCGGTATGAAACCGATAATAATCGAAATCAGCATGTCAAC